>JARHVA010001217.1:2102500-2282500 GCA_037957365.1 Torreya grandis | reverse complement strand
TCCTTATTATATGGTTCCCTTTAAATTATGATTGCAACTCATAATGCTGCTCTTAGGCACCATGGCCTTATTCACCTAATTATCCAACATCACTTCCTTCAGCAAGGATAAGAGGTCTGGAGGAATTTCAGAATAGTGTAACACAACAAATTCCAAATATACCTAGACAATAAACCCCAAATTTACCATAGGAACATTCATCTCCACCTACTACATTAGTTGAAAAAACAACTCTAAAGAAGAAATCACAGACTGTAGTCCCAATAGAAATTCCTTCTTCTTCAAGAAGAATCACAAGGTCTCAAATCCCTATAGTTTCAAGGTCCCCAAAATAACCTCATGAATTTATATTGCAACCAATTTCCTTGTTAGGAAGAAGAAAATTGAAATGAAAGGTTGCTACAGAACCTGAGAAGACCGAGGGTTTGATGGTTGAAAAAGAAAGACAATCGAGTGTAGCTCAGAGAGTGACTAAAAGAAAGAGAATGTTACTTCTAACAAATGAAGATGAACAAGAGGCTGTAGACATTTTAGATAGTCTTAAAAAGGTAGCTCATTCCCTCATACATCAACATATCCCTAAAACTATAGATGTTAAAGAAACTCCTTTCAAAAATAACTCTCTAATCATAATGGAAGAGCTAATTCTAGAGGAAGATCCAATCACGGTAGGGGAATCAAGTATGGTAGGACAACCACATGTTTTAGTTGAAACTACAATGAATAAAGGAAAAACTATATGCACAAATAATAAAGGTGAGTCCTATAATCTAAATGATCCTGTTATGCAATTAACCTTGAAGCTTTCTCAAGCTCAAGCTCTAGAGCAACAACAAACAATTAACATTGCTAAATTGATCAGTCAATTGGAAAATAAGGATCATCTCAGTGCATTTTTGGTACAAAAATTAGATATAATAGATGCCAATCATGCAATAGAAGTTCATAGATTAGAAGAAACAATAAAGAAAAATGAAAGTGAAAAAATAGACCTCTAGATATATGTAGGAAATCTGAAGAAGGAGAATAAGAGATTTTAGAGTTTGGTAAACTCTTCTAAAGCACCTTCTAATGTTGAACCTTATCCTCCTAAGGCATTTGTTGATCAAAGTTGTCAAACAATTTGTCCAGGTATTCCTACCTTGCAAATGCTAAGTCAAATTGAAGAAGAATATTCCATACTTAAATAGAAAAATAAATTTGTAACTTCTTCAAACAAAATATTGGAAAATGAAAAGAAAGAACTAGAAGCTAAGGTCCAAGATTTAGAAGAAAATTTGTAGGATGTATGCAAATTATGGGAATATCTTTTGGCATGTAGGAATCCTTCTCCTACATATAGTTTATTTTTATTTGAACAATTTTACAGATGGCAACTTCTAAGGATCTCTTGTCATCTTCCTTATAATATTTCATAGCCAACAATATTTCTAGAAATTTTTTATAGTGTTGAACCTAATCAACAGGATTTGCTTTGTGAGTTTTTTTTTCATGATTTGATCATAGGAGACCATGAACACAATAATTTCTTGATAAACCTTCATGTAGGAGAATTTAAAATGAGGGCAATGCATTCTACATTTAAAAATAAACTATCATGGAAAAGTAGATTTGAGGAGTATACAAATAATGCTAAGACTACAAGATTGTGTATCAAACCAGCCTTTCTTATCCCTAGATTGATCAGATAGAATTTTAACTATGCTTGTCTAAGAGATGAAGTTAAAACTCATTATTTAAAATATTTATACGATTGTGATATTTCTTTTAGCTGGTTTTCAAGATAGAGTTTTAATTTAGTAGTGACTACAAGTGTGAAAATGTGGGACCAACTTTCAATGCCTCTTAAAATATGAGAGGTCACATCTCCCAATAACTTAAGATGGAGTATGAGGAGAGCTTCCTCAATATTGGAAATCTTAATATAGGTAATAAACTCTAGGGGAGAAAATAAATGGATTGGCATGAGATATAGACCCCCTTTTTTTTTATCATACCTATTCTATGATGGAAAAATTGGGCTCCACAATCAGAGGAGCAATTCAATATATGGAAACAAATGATTTAAGAACATCAGGGATTTACAATTAATTTATACAAGCATATAATAGATGAATTTGATGACTATGATTTGAGTCAAAGTGTGGAAAGCAGATGCCATAGCTACAAATGCTAATGAATGTTTGTAATGGGACTTGTAAAAGGTAAATCCTAGGAGAGATGATGAGCTTAGAACATGGCTCATTATTGACATGCTATTTCCCTTATGTCATCTCTCTAAGGATATTATCTTATGCAAATCATAGATTGTTAGATAGCTATTACATAGAAAATAGATACTTGTCTTGTTTATATTGAACCAAAGACTAAACCTTTACTTTATCATTAATGTCTAATACATAACATGTTTTAGTGATTTTTTGTTGTAAATAATGCTCAAGAAGAAGACATAGGTGATGTATAGTGAAAGTTCAATTTTGATCTCCATCCAGTAGAACTATGAACTCACATAGAATTTTTTTAGGACTCCATAGGCTTGTTTCTACAGACTCCATAGGCTTATTTCTATGGACTCTACAGGTTTGTTTCTATAGACTCTATAGGCTTATTTTTGTGGACTCTGTAGGATTATTTCTATGGAATCTATAGGCTCATTCCTATCGACTCTATAAGGTCAATTCCATGGATTTTGTAAAGATAAAGCTACAAATGGGGAAGCTGGTAGCCAGATAAGATAAGAGAGAATCATTCCAGCTAGAGTCAAATGAGGAAAATACCCACCTACTATTTTGTAATATTTTATTTTGATAAATTTTTATATATTTAGATATTAGGACTATAATAAGATAGTATATCTATTTCATCAGAATAATTGGATCTCTTAGAAATCCAATCTCCTATCTTTGGATGACTGGATCGACCAAGGAATCCTATTTCTTTGCATCTTATTTTGAGTTGATTGTATTAGTATAAGAGGTAATACTCTTGTCATTGAAATATAATAGAAAATAGATGAAAGATACGTATAAACATATTATAGGTTTTAGATAGATTGTAATCATTTTAGTTTTATGAATTATCACTTTAGTTTCTAGCATTGATTAATCTTTGTTCCTAAGTCTGAGAGGAACAAGGGCACACTCTCCTTAGAACCAAGAATTGTGTATGATATTTATATTATATTATATTAACTCTATATTATAACTAATCAAAATCTTATTAATGTTTGCATTCATTCATAAAACATCAAAACAAATTCATAGTTCAAAAGGCATTTCCTTATTCCAAAGTCATTTCCTTTCTAAGCAAAGTGTATTTTCTTGTACAACAAATGTGTGAAGCAAATTTCCTTTTTAAGTTAAGAGTGTGATTTTACTTTCCATGCCAGCATAAATAGGAGTGTGATTTTAATTTCAAGCAAAAGAATGGATTTATTTGATTAAATAGTTACATATTTTCCTTTCAGAAAAAAGTGAATCATGTAGTTTAGGACACAATTATTTCATTAGTCAAAGTTAGAATAGGACCATCAGACACCCCCACAAGCAGACTTCTAGATCTACCATCCTACACCTTACTACAAACAGCTTTGGACACTATCCCTAGTTAATAATATATCAATTAAACATTGATTAAATGAAGAATTAAATGATACTCATAAACTTTTATGTTTCTCAATAGGTCTACACATGTCATAAAAACTTTAGCGTTGGTTTATGCTTAAGTTGTAATAATCAATGATCAAATACAACATCAAGGTCAACTTGCATGTAGTATTCCCAATTTCAACCCCAATTTCCAAGCACTAAATATTAGTCTTAATGCCAATCATAATTAGTTTTTCTTCAATTAGACACTAGTCTTAAACCAATTACCCTTAAGTCATGCCCATCCTAGCTAAAATTTGGGGTTCTTGAAAAATGCTATAAATGGATTTCATCCATAGGGATAAAGAGTTTTACTCTTGACTAATAATGTAAATCAAGTTCATAATTTATAATCACCAAATAATGAGGATAAGCCCATACTTAAGATGGTTCAAAATATGAGCATTGATTTTCTTCAATTATAGAAGCAAGTGGGCAATACTGGAGAAAATTTGAATAGGAACCATGATTTTCAAGGGTTTAATGTACTTATAAATTGATTTCATGATAATAATAATGATGATTCATTTGAAGACATACATGAAATTAATATTTATGATATAGGTCTTTATGATCATTATAATGTCTTAGAAGCATGTCAAAGTGAAAGGGATACATTTAAACCTATGCTTAATTAAGACTTTGTTGTAAGGACATTTGGATTTGTAAAGACACCTATGGTATATATGATTTATTTTTCATATGGAGAAGAAGATAAACCTAAATATGCTCAAGATAGTCAACATTATGAACAAGATTAGTTATAAATTGATTTTTCTTTAGAAGATAGCTATGAGGATAATTCATATGAAGCCATTGCTGAAATTGAAGATACCCCTGATGAAGATGACTAGTGGCAATAGTTATGCCATGAATTATTGAGTGAAATGGGAATGATTGATATGGAATTTTATGAGATACAACATCAAATGGGTGAAGGCAATGATATTTTTGACATCCCAAAGCAAGATGAGTTGGAGCCTGATTGGGTATAAGAGAAGTCATTCTTCACAGAAGATGAAGATGAGGCAAGTGTAATGGATTTGTAATATTCATATGAATCTATCAAAGGTTAGAGACATGGTATTTGTATACAATAAAAATTCATCATGTCTATAAATCAATCCTAGATCAAATGGGATATATCACACTTACACTTTTGATTGGGGAGCATATAATTATTAAGTAGGAGTATGACCAATGTGAAGATTTGTTACACTCGATTAGGGGATCACTTGTCACAACACACCATAAAATATAGGGTTACAAATCCTATAGTATAACACAATCACATAACAACCCTAAAATATTCTAATGATTTAATATTTCACTAATCTAATAACAAGAAAAATAAATCTAATCTAGTGTGCACCAAATCTTTTGGTACAAAGTCAAAGTTAGTAAAGAAAAGAAATAAAAATATATATAGGGAACTTTAAATAAATTAATTATGAGTAACACCCTAATATATAAAATATGAGGAGTAATATTATTAAATCCAACACTTATGCTACTTATATCTACTAAAAGAGAGGAAAATAAACTTAGAATATACTTACCTAAATGTGAACCCATCGAGACTCAATCTCTCCCTTAGCCAAAGGGAATTTTTAAGAGGTTTTTATGGTTCAAAAGGATCACTTTTTTAGGCCAAAGCATCTAAGACCTATCCACAAGAATAGATTCTCCAAAATAATAAACCTAAGCTAAGTCTCCTCAAGTAAAATGGTGGAAGAGCAGATTGTGAAGAAGTGGGAATGAATAATAACTCTTGATTACATATATGAATAATGATAAAAATGACCTTGTATATATAGGATTATCTTACCCTAAAATCATTACGGAATATAATTTATTCTAGGTTAACTTGGTCAACCTAGCATATTTTTAGGCTAACTCACTAGGTCAATGCTAGGCCGGCTAAGAGGTTAACAAACCAAAGGAGATAAAATGTATGCAAATTGTACTAGGTTGACCTAGTATGCTGAATAGGTCAAGAAGGTGCTAATCAAGGAAATGAAGGATAAAAAGATGAAAAATACTAGAAGACTATATAAGGGAGTAGAAACAACATAGTGAAAGGTTTTAGGAACTAGTTAGATTGGTAATAATATGTCCAAAAGGGACAAAAATCCTATGAAGCACCAAAGGTCTACCCACCCCTATCCTAGTGCACCCCTTAGGGCATGCACTCAGAGAGATTGAGTCTCAATGGGTTCTTACAAGATGTAAACATTATTAATCAATAAAAGTGTGAAAATATTATGTATACATGTGCCCCACTCAAATCTCATCATGTATCACTAAGGTGTAATAGAGGATGGTGCTTCAAAAAAGAACATAAGGACACACACAACACTGATACTAAAAAAAAGTTATAGTATTTTAAAAGCATAAAATAACTAAAAGTAAATGATTGAAAGGGAAACTAATCTAAAAATTAAATAACTAAAAATTAAATGCAATGCATGCCTTGAATTACCTTTTATTTCATGATGGTTATCTATTGTGTTGTTAGTTTTTATTGCTAAGGTGCAAAGACTACTTTCAACAAACCCAAGAATACAAAACTAAAAAGCAAAAACAAATAAATGCAAGAAAATTAAAGATAGCTAATGCTATGAGGATGGGATGCACTTAGAAAATTTAGAAAGTTTCGGTGATAGGTACTATGTTATACCGAATAACCAAGTCAAAAAATAAGAATAAATTAGGTAACTAAAAATATAAGACTACTAAAGATCAAAAAAATCAAACAAGCTATCCTAAATTAAAAAAGGCAAACTTATCAAATCAAACTAAGGACACATGCCAAATATCATGGTAAAACAAAAAAAAAATGGTAAGAAGACTAACTAAAAAGACAAAATGGTAAAACAAAATTGATGAGTGAGTATTAAAAATCCACATCTCAATCATCAATGGCAAAAGGATGCATAAAAAGGAAAACAATATTGTTGAGTGAGTAGTAACAAACCACATCTCACTCAACAATAGAAAAAGGGTATGAACTCAGGTGTTTGTAATATCAAGACATCAAAAATTATGATAAATGGTAAAAGGAAGGTAAAATAAGTCTAGTAAATATAAAGTGATATAAAGAAAATGATCCAAAGTTACTCAAACATGTTTTTTTGATCTAAGGATAGATAAAACTAAAACAAAGTAATGCTAGCATGTTTTTAAGACATGAATAAAAAGGAATTAGAAGAAGAGGGAAAATAGATTTGGAATCATAATTTTTCTATCAAAGAGGGAAAATTAAATGTGTGGAGGAGATAATGAAGGAAAAACCAAGGTAGAGAGAACTCTTTATTGAAGTCAAGACACTCAAATTAGGTTTGTCAAAACAAGAGGACTTTAGACCTTAAGAAAAATGAATAACTTCTCTTATCAACACAAATATTGGGTAAAAAATGGAGTAAATAGATCATCCCATGAATGCTATATTCATGAAAATTAAAATGGACCTACCTCCCCATAATGTGTTCCCCATTCTTTAGGACCCCTTATAGAGTCATCGGTCTACTACAAATATTGAGTACTTTTGTGAGAAAGTAGGTATCATCATAAATTTTTTTTGAAATCACCTATTCCAATCTACTGGCCTATCATACCCCAAATGACTTTGGCTCTATTAGAATCCAATTATGGAGATAGGAGATGTGATTGAAATCACATCTTTTAGTGTGAATTTGACTTTTGAGATTTGTATGTGGCATTTTATATATTATTGCCTTTTGTTTCAAATGATTTGGATTTTAACTTTCTTTTGATGTCTTTTTCTATTCCTCATCAATATGGATTTAAAAAACCAAACATGAGTACTAAAGATGAATTTCATTTGAAAACATGGGACAAGGTGGCTAAGAGAGAGAAGTTCAAAGAGCATGGGGTCTAAGAGTCTTGTAAATCAAGGTGAAATAAAAGTGTTATCTTGAATTTGACTCTATTTTGTCAAATGGGGAGATGAAATAAAGGGGAAATCAAGAGGAATGACACATGGAACAATTTAAATTGATTCAAATTGAAAAAAATGTGATAAAGGTCAAAAAGAAGGCATATAATGATAGTAAAAGTGTGATTCCTTATCATAAGAAAGAGGTTAATGGAGTAAAACATGATAACATAGATTATTGTGTATATTTCATATAAAAAAATACATAAAAATGAAAGTTGAGAACAAGAATCAAGAACATGAAAATAGTGGTAATTTTGTGAGGAGGGTTGGGTCTTATCCATGGTCTTACAAAGCAACTCATAAAAGATATACCCATGAGGGTGTTGATAAGAAATAAAAAATCAAAGTGAGGGAGCATTCTTACAAAGAAAATCACAAATAAAAACCAAAAGGATGCCAAACCATCATTGGAAAGCAACAAAAAGAGAAGGAAAATAAGGAAAAGATGGTGGTTTTGTGAGGGATGTCAGGTCCTATTTGTGGTCTTACAAAGTAACTCACAAAATAAAAACCCAATGGGTGCAAAAATAAAGAGAAAATGATAGAAGATGAATAAGACTATGGTACATCAAGAAACCAAAAGACCAAAAAGGGAGGACTAAAGGTTTGAAAAAGGAAGGAAACTACTATAGAGGGAGAGACCTATGCTTAAGTAACCTATAAAAAGTTAGAAATATATAGATAGAAAACATGACAAGAAGGAAATGTTTAGGAAAAGTATTGTTTGATGAATTAAGCATTAATGGGCTCTTGAAAAACATGGTCATCATTAATTTGAAGATGATAAGTGTTTGTAATAAGAATGTCTTTAACTAAATATGGATCCCACCATTTTTGGGCATTTTTTCCTTTTTTATCATGGGTGTAGTCTAATTTAAGGATAATATCACCAACATTAAAATTGTAGGCCTTAACACGTTTGTTATGATTTTGGGTGATGCGAGCCTTGTATTAGCAGTCATGTTGTAATGCATACATATGGCATTCATCAAGAAGATCAAGGGCATGAAGGCAAGTTTCACATAATTCTTCATTAGTAATAATTCCATGAAGAGATATACGTAGAGAGGGAAGATCAAATTATAATGAAAGGACTGACTCAAGACCATAAACTAATAAAAATGAAGTTACCCCAATGGAATATGAATGCTAGTCTGATAGGCCCAATGTGCAGGGTAGAGATGAATATGATAATCTATGTAGGTGTCATGAATTGTCTTTTAGAGAATTTGGTTGATAATTTTATTGGTGACCTTAACTTGACCATTACATTGTGGATAATAAAGTGTGAAAAACTTATGATTGATCTTAAATTTGGTACAAATTTATTTAACATTTTTATTTTTTAAATTACCATCATTATCTAAAATGATGGTATGAGGAACACCAAAGTAACAAATAATTTATTTAATAATGAAATTGGCTAGTAACATTAACAAGGGGCATGGATTCTACCCACTTGGTAAATTAATTGATAATAATGATGATAAATATGTTCCCATCTTAGGAATAAGGAAGTTTACCAATGACATCAAATCCCCATGTGGAAAATGGCCAAGGAGATTCGATATTTTGAAGATTAGTAGTAGGCGAATGGATAATATAATTATGAAGCTAACAAGGATTATATTTATTAGCAAATTTAATTGCATCCTTTTTAAGAGTAGGCCAAAATTAATCCATATGTAGGCATTTGTATGTTATAACATGTCTTCTATAGTGACCATTGCAAATTCCCCCATGTGCCTTCTTGAAAAGAGGAGGGACCTTATCTTTCATAACAAAATGGAGTAAGGTACCTTTGGTATTTAAATAGTAAAGGATGTTATTTCAAAATACATTCTTGAAATCTTGTTTATGAATGTGTTTCTTTTCATGAGAATCTAGATTAGGAGGATAAGTTTGATGTTCTAAGTATTGAATGATATCTTTATACCAAGAGCTTTGTTAAATAGTCACAACCTTGATGTGACAAATGAGTGAATCAACTAGTTGGATAGATGATGGAGATTTTTTGATTTGTATAATAAAGGAAGGATTAGAAAGAACTTGATGAGGATGAAATAGAAAATATAAAGAGGAAAGATAATCAACAATGGAATTTTGGTCTCAAAGAATAGGCTTGATAGTGAAAGAGATAAATTCCTTAGCAAGAGTGGTTACCATTTGATGATAGGTAATGAGGTTCTCACTTCTACATTGATAATCACCATTGACTTGATGACAAATGAGCTGATAATGTCCTAAATCATGAAGATATTGGATGTCAAGATCAAGAGTAGCTCTCATGCCTAAGATAAGATCTGTGTATTCATCCATATTATTGGTGACATCAAAACTAAAGAAAAAATCCAAAGTAATGATCTTACCAAGAGGACTAGTGAGAATGCAACCTAGCCCAACTCCTTGAAGGAATTTAGCACCATCAAAGTGGAGGGTCCAAGTATTCTCATGCAAGTCAATATTGATTTCAGGGAGCTCCTTAATAACTACCTTTGATTTAGTAGTACCAAAGGGAGGGGAAGATTTTATAAGATTATTGGCTTCAAGATCAGTAGTAAAGCTATGAAAATATTCTTTAAGGGATATAGCTTGATTAAGACATTCAATGAAAAGGATATTATCATTAGGAAGATTATATTGAAGTGAATAAGTGGCTAGAGTGGGAGTTATGGCAAGTTAGTCAGTTATGAGTTACCTTTTAATAGGTTTTTATGTGATGATGAAGAGATATAATTCCATAAGTAAGACCATCCATTTATAAATTCTATCTATAGGAAGAAAGGCTTTGGAGAATAAATAACAAAGGGGGTCAGAATGAATGATGACATAAGTAGCTTAGTATAACATATAATGGCAAAGCTTTTCAACTATAAAATAGATAATGAGGTAATCACACTCAACATTGGTATAACAAGTTCCATAATAAAGGAGGCTTGGGATAATATAGTAAATAACATACTCTCTTCTTATATTATCTTGTTGGGAAAGCATTTCCCCAACTAAAATAGGTGTGGAAGAAGTATAGAGAATTAATGGTTTATCATTGCAAGGTGAACGAAGTGTAGGTGGATGAGGTAATGACTCTTTCATATTATCAAAGGCTTTTTGACATGGATCTATACATTTTAAAGCTATACCTTTCTTGAAAATGGAATTGATAGAGTGAATGTGATAAGCCATTTTAGGAATAAATCCTCTAATTTCCCCAAGTTTGCCTAAATAAGTAAAAATATTAGGAATAGATCAACAAATGGGTATGTTAACAATAACACTAATTTTGGTTGGGACAACATCAATGCCATGGAAAGAGATTAAGAATCCTAAATTTTTTGTAGATGTGATTCCAAAGACACATTTGAAAGGATTACATATAACTTTGTATTTAAGGAGATGATCATCAATGATAGCAATATAAAAAAGATGAATCTTATGGTGTTTGGATTTATTAATTAGATCATCCACTTAAGTTTCAATAGTTTTGTCGATGAGATCATGAAAGATGTGAGTCATAGAACATTGGTAAGTATCTCTAGTATTTTTAAGTTTGAAGGGAATTTTGACATAACAATAGGTGCCCCATTTCATGGTGAAATTAGTCTTATGTTAGTCCTTGAGAGTGATATGAATCTGATTATATCCTAAGAAACCATCCATAAAAGATAATAGTTTGTAACTAGCTGTGGAATTGATGATGGAATCTAATAAGGTAATGGGAAGTTCTCCTTAGGACAAGCAAGATTAAGGTTTTGGAAATCAATAAAAATGTGGATGACCATAGTGACCTTATTTTGAATGGGAGCAATGTTAGAAACACATTCATAATAATCCACTAGTTTAATGAATTTAACATCTAGTAATTTAATTATTTCCTTATGACATAGATTAGTAACTTTATGTGGGAATTTGAATTACTTTTGATACACTAGTTTAGCATCAAGATAAGTGATGATGTTATGAACCATAATACTAAGGTCAATTCTATGCATGTCTTGGTAGGACCAAGTGAATGCCTCTTTATTTTTATAAAATAATAAGCTAAAGTTATCATGCTCAGATGGTGAAAGTTCTTGAGAAATCATGATTGGTTAAGGAGAAGATGGGGTACCATATTTGATATGATTTATTTCTTTTATAAGCAAGGAATTGACATCTTGAAAATGGTAAGGTGTATTAGGCAAGGCATAAATTGGATTTATTTTAGGATCAATGCTAGTGACAAATTTGTTAAAGAAAAAAATTATTCTTGAAATTTATAATTTTATGATGATGCAGAGGAAGTCAAGGTTCTTGAGCATGAAGTAACTCAAGAATAGCTTCATCACTAGGCAAGGTAGGAAGAGGACCATAATATTCAACATCTACTTCAAGGTCTAGAATTTGATTTCCATGGTGATCATATTTAGAATGAATCTGATGAACATTGGTTGCCTTGGCATCTAGTGTAATTTCAAAAGTAGATAAAGAGGATTGATTCAAAGAGATATGAATGTGGATATATTAAATTATGGGAGAAGAATTTGAAGAAATGATAGGATCCATAAGAGGTAGAGAAGATGTAATATTTCCTATAGGTTCAAAAAGTGTAAAATTTTTTACTACCCAAGGAGTATAGATAAGTGGAGAATTGGTGAGAGGTACATGACCTTTAGGATCTAAGTCATGATGTGTAGATATGTATGTACATCTTGATTGAAGGCATGAATTCAGGACAAAATAATTTGATAGTGTTAGACATCCAGGTCTCAAGAGTGAGCTTAGGCCATGATATAGTTGTCATCATATGTTGGATAAATCATACATGCTTGATAATCTAAGAGATTTTTAGAAGGTGAAATCCAAATATTTCTAAATTTACAAGGGGACATGGTGAGAGGATATTGGAATAATTTAGCCACTCCAAATTCATTTAAATCATAGGCATATTTAGATAAATATGGATCCTAAGAATTGCATGGAGGGGGGAAATTGGTAATCTCATCCATGAAGGAATAGTATGATCTTAGGGTAAAAGAGGAAGAAGCCAATTTGCAATATATGGGGGTAGCTTCTTAGTATTACAAGTGTGATACAACTCATTAGGCTCATAATAATTAGAATCCACAAGACTAACTTGAAAATTAGGATTTATATTGATAAACTTAAGTAAAGGAGCACTATTTATTCTAGAAATTATAGGAATTTGATATTGAGGCTTAGGATTGGTAAGCTGGATGCTCCATGGGTTGAGATCAGATTCATGTTTGTAACATTTTCTATTATGTAAAAAATTAATACATTGACTACTAGAAGAGGTGATGGCCCTCATATGATGAGTCCATGGATGACCAAGAAGAATGTTATAAGATAAATTAATATCAAGGGCTATAAGTTTGATTCTAACAGTCTTAGGTCTAATAGTTAATAGAAGCCAAATACAACCAAGTGGATTTTGATTAGTCTTATCAAATGTAGGATAAGTAAGATGAGTTTGTTTAAGATGATCTTTGTTATAACCAAGTTTTTGAACAAACCATAAGGATGTGACATTAATACCAAAACCTTCATCAACTAGAACTTTTCAGATAAGGGTGATATTAATGACTACTTTGACAAAGAGAGGTGGATCATTGACACAAAAAAGAATTTAATCATTGATCATGTCCTCTTCAAGAAATTAAATTGAAGGCTTGGAATAATGACACATAGTCTCAATATTATTGACATTATTTGGTTGAGAATTTATAGAAAGTGATTCTTTGTCTATGGAAGATGGATCTTTAATTTTTTGAAGTTATTGCATAAGAAATTTGTGATGATAATGTGAAGTGTGAACCAAATCCATAAGAGGAATCTTACAAGGCATAGGGTTGAGTTCTTCAAAAAAATTCCAATGTGATATAGAAGAAACTAGCACAAGGTTTAGAAGGCAAATTGGATTTAGGAGGTATACATGTGGTGGGAGGATTAGAAGAAGGAAGTTGTTCCTTAGGTGCTTCTAAATCATCATGAGTGGTAGTTTTATTTTTATGCAATTATTATTCTAAAGATGGTTTCTTAGGCTTGGTAACATGATCTTTGTGAGCCAATTTATGATGATAATTAACCTTAACAGTGTTGACATATTGAGAGTTATTATAATATAGGTCATAATCGACATCGGTGGCACAAACATCTTTGACATTTAATTGATTATTGTTGGAAGAACATTTTTGAGTATTAGAAGTATAATGTTTAAAGTTTTGTCATTTTTGAGATACAACAATATACTCTTGATAACAAAGTTTTATCATAGCTTCATGGTTGAATGAATCACCAAGAATATAAGAAAAAACACACTTAGTGATCCCCCTACAAGATTCATGAGAATACCCAATGTCAGCATGGAAATAGAAGAATATATTGGGATCATACCACATAGGAAGAGTATTAGGATAAATGAAAAGTTTCAAGGGTGGTAAGAAAAAATTTCATTTTCTAAACCAAAAGAGGTGTATGAGATGGTAAAGGAACATCAGATTTGGTAACTCTAGGTTTGGTTTGGGAAGTATTACTAGTGATAGCATTAGATGTTTGAAAAGATCCTTTAATAAGTCTATGATTGGGTCTGAATTGCTTCATAAAAAAGTCTTGACACTTATCTTGATCAAGAGCTTCATTAAGAGTTTGAGGAGCAAAGGCTTGAACCTTGTATTGAAGAGTAAGAGTAAGAGTGGTAATAAAGAGTTTAAATAAATTATCATCAGTCATATTATGATCAACTTTATGAGCTAAATATATCCATCTTTTAATAAATTCATGAATTGATTCATTAGGAGATTGTTTAGCATTTATGAAGTGAATAAAACAAATATTATAAAGATCATTATTTTGAAACTCTTTAACCAAAGGATTAACCAAATCTTCAAGTTTCCAACTAGAATGTTGAGGAAGTTGATTATACCATTCTAATACATCACCAGTGAAAGTTTTGACTAATAGTTTGGTTGTGGAAAATGTATTAGTTTGGATTCACTCTTTGTAAAGGTTACCAAATGTTTTGAGAAATGAAGAAGGGTATTTAGTCCCATCATATTTGATAGTTGAAGTTATGTTACCAATATCAATGGATATAATGAAGCGAGTTAAAGGCTCATTTTGAATGGTTTAAAGCATCTTGTTATTCATTATGTGTTGAGGAATAACATTTCTTGAGGCATCCCTAAGAGGTGGAGGAATACAATTAGGATTATCTTGAGGATGAATAGTTAGAGGTTGATTAGCCATGTTGATTAAGTGTTGTTGAAGTTGCATCATTTGGTTAGTATTAGAATTTTACATGATATTCATTTTTTGAATGACTTGAGCTAAGAGTTGGGTTGTATCTGGAGGTGAGTTAATGTTGGTTAGAACACTCCCCAAATTAGTGTTAGGGGGAGGATTATTATAAGGAGGGTTATTAGTGAGATTAT
The DNA here is from genome assembly GCA_037957365.1 of Torreya grandis. Taxonomy (NCBI): domain Eukaryota; kingdom Viridiplantae; phylum Streptophyta; class Pinopsida; order Cupressales; family Taxaceae; genus Torreya; species Torreya grandis. The sequence continues at coordinate 2,267,462 of JARHVA010001217.1, read as the reverse complement.
TAAAGGGATTTGTATCAATCACTCTTACGTTGGTTTGGATATTTTGAGAAGTGTCTTGATAAGTATGGAAAGGATTGGATCCATAAACTTCTTCTTGAAGTGTTATTTGCACCATTTTATAGTTGATAGATGAAGGAGGAGAAGAGGCACCATAAGAGTGATAGTTATCTTAAGAGGAAAATAGAGGGAGGAATGAACATCCCATATAGTATCTAAATGGATTTAGGTTGTCCAAAAATATTTCTATAGGAGACCTCATTCTGATTGAAGAGAGATGAATAGGATGCAAAACTAGAGAAATGGGAAATTATATTGAAAAATAAGAAAATCAAGAAATAAAATTAGGTCGACCAGATCGACCTAGTGTAGGAAATAGGACTTACAGACTATACTAGGTTGATCAGGTCAATCTAGTGTAGTGCATAGAAGCTAGAAAAATTACAAGGTCAACCAAGTTGACCTAGTATAGTGAAAAAGAAAGATGAAAAGATTGATAAAAAGTTTGGAAATGAAGATAATTTTTAGCTAATGTAAGAAAGTAAGTGTAGAAAGGAAACACACAATCAACTAAATTGATAGTGACCAATCGAATTGATGCACACAAAGAAAAATCTTGCACTAATGCTTACTAATGCAAGTTTTTACACACACAATTAACCAAAGAGAAAGCAATAAACTTTGAAAGTTAATATAGCTACTTGGTCAACCTAGAATGTTGATTAGATTATTAAAAATTATTTTGTAATTAAAGGGATATTGACTATAAGTGATAAAATATAAGGGTAGTTTCAAGTAAGTTTAGGAATAAATGGACTATAGTGGTAATGATACAATATTGGTATTGGGGCCTACCCCCTCACTTCACACATCACATCAATGAGGGTAACAGATGCTTAGCCAAAATATACCATTAACCACACTTTATACTTAACCAAAGCATCAAGTCAACTTCACCCTTGGTGATGAAATCCATGTAGGTTGGCATGGGTAGTCAAATGTTTAAATTATTATTGATGTTTATGTGATTTTATCATGTGTGCAAAAGAATATAAATATTGAAACTAAATGATTAATTTAAAATCCCCTAACTAGACTATGTGAACTATTCTAAGCATGCAAAAAACTAAAATGAAAGATGTGATTAATATCTATGGTTTATTCCAACTTTAAAACAAGGTATAGTTGAGAAACTATATATACAATCATACACAACAATTTCAAACCTATAATATGGAAGCAACATCTAAAAATGAACTAGGTCAGTTAGGTCGACCTAGTTATTTCATAAAATATAAAACACAAAACTAGGTCCACAAGGTTGACCTAGTTGATTGTGTGGAGGTAGTTTTGAATACTACAAAATATGAAAGTAAAGTACATAAATTAAAAGATATAGATAAATACAAATTGACTTGAATGGTTTATAATGAAAAGGAATGGATTTATAATCAAGAATCTTGGAGAAAACTTTCAAAAACCTATAAACTAGGTTGAGCTAGTTAATCAAGCAATACAAGAACTTATTGAAAAAGTTTTGAAAATGCATTAGGTCAACCTAATAGGATGGAGTAGAAGTATAAAAACTAGAAAAAACTTACACTAGGTTGAGCTAGTTGATCTAGTTTTTTGAATATATTTATACAAGTTCTAAAACCTATACTAGGTCGAGTTGGTTGAGCTAGTTACCTATTCATACAAACTTGCACATAGAGATAGATAAAATAGGTCAATAGGCTCAATCCAACATAGTAAAGATATGATAAAAATAATGATGAATAGAAATGAAATAAGTAAAATAAATCCTACAAGGGTTTGATTCACATTAGTTCTACCAAAATTTATGTAATCAAAAATGTATCATGTCCATAAATCAATCCTAGATCAGATGGGATAGATCACACCTACACTTTCGATTGGGAAGCATACAATCATTAAATAGGAGCATATAAAATGTGAAGATCCACTAAACCTGATTAGGGGATAAAATTATCACAACACATCATGCAAGATAGGGTTTTAAATCCTATAGTCTAACACAATCACATAACCCTAAAAGAGTCATATGATTTAATATTTCACTAATCTAAAAACAAGAAAAGTAAATCTAATCTAGTGTGCACCAAAGCTTGTGGCACAAAGTGGGAATTAGTAAATAAAATTAGTCAAAATATTTATGGGTGAATTCAAATAAAGTAAGTATGAGTAACACCCTAATACATAGAATATGAAGAGTAATATTATTCGAGCCAACACTTATGCTACTTTTATCTACTAAAAAAGAGAACAAAGTTAGAATATACTTATGTAAATGTGAACCCATCGAGACTCAATCTCTCCCTTGGCCAAAGGGGCTTTAAAAGAGTTTATTTTGGTTATTAAGTATCACTTTATTAGGACAAAGCATCCAAGACCTATCCACAAGACTAGATTCTCCAAAATAATAAACCTAAGCTAAGTCTCCTCAAGTAGAATGGTGGAAGAGTAGATTGTGAATAAGCATGAGAGAATAATAAATCTTGATTTAATATATGAAAATGACCAAAATTCCTTTTTATATATAGGATTATCTTACCTTAAAATCATTTATGAAAATTGGCTATGCTAGATCAACCCACTTGACTTAGAACATTTTTAGGCTAACTCACTAGGTTTGTGTTAGGTTAGTCAGGAGGCTAACAAACCCAAGGAGCTAAATGTCCATAAATTATACTAGGTTGACCAGGTCGACCTACTATGTTGAATAGGTCCAAAGGGTACCAAGAAAGGAAATGAAGGGTAGAAAGAGGAAAAAGACTAGAAGACTGTGTAAGGGAGGAGAAATAGCATAGGGAAAGGTTTTAGGAACTAGTTGTATTTGTAATAATATGGAAAAACGAGACAAAAATATTAAAAAACACCAAAGGTCTTCCCACCCCTTTCTCAATGCACCCCTTAGGGTATGAACTCAGAGAGATCTAGTCTTGATGGGTTCCTATAATATGTAAAGCATTAGTAATCAATAAAAGTGTGAAAATATTATGTGTATACAAGATCAATATGGTAAGATCATAGAGGAGTTTCATTTAGTTTATCATGATGAAGTGATATATGGGATAACTTGGAGGATTTTCATACAATGATTGGTAGTCCATCTCCACCTCAAATAGGACCTAATGAAGACACCCACTAAATAACTCTAGATGAGCTACCATGGTTGAATGAAGATGACATACACCATTTCCAATATATTAATGAAGTAAGATTATCACTCTTTCTATAAAGTATAATAATTTGGAAGGAATATGGTTGGGTCTTAGATTCATATCTTTGATCCATGCATCTAAGAATGTTGATAGGAAACCAAGATACATTGCCAAGGAGACATAAATGCACAAGTGTTCATATGTTCCAAAAACTACCATCAAAAGGGAGAAATCATACTTCAAGGTTCCATAGTAGGCTGAATAAATTTCCATTTGATCCTAGAGGTAAGTTCTTTATGTAATAATTATAGGGATTAATTTATTTTCTTTCTTGTTCCTTTTCTTTTTGTCCCTTATTTGTAAATAGGGTTTGTACATATTTATTTTCTTGATGTGTATTTTTTATATGTGTTTTATTTTTTTGCTTTATTCCTTACCTATAATAATTCCTTTTAGACAACCCTCAACTCAAAGTTCACATAACTACTTAAAGAGATTCTCAAATCAGGAATGCAGGTATGACTTCTCAACCTTTAGTTAATCATGGGTTGTTAAAATTTAAGCTAAATGATATGGCAAGGAGAAATTAGTGAGGAGTAATGGATAGGTTGGTTATTTCATAAGGTTTTAAACCTTGTTTTGATATAATATTGGTTTAATGAAGGAATACACATGTAGAGTGAAAGAGTGAGTTATTGGAATACATTCATTTTTGCACTTAATAAACATCCTTACCTGTGACAAAGTTTACAACCAAGGATGACTGTCTAAAGATAAAACACTTAAAAAATACCTAAACCTGGCTAACTTGGTTTCTCACCTTTGATAAAAAGTTAAAATGGTCTGAAAAACACAAAAAATGAGAACTTATTTCAAAATTCAAAACTTTCTAAGAAGATGTGATTTTGGTAATCTCCATCGAGTTTATGGATGCCTAGATGGCAGTGGAGCAAGGCCTTGAGGGGATCTAAAGGCATCTATATCAGGGATATGGATGCCTAGATGGAAATAGAGCAATGCTCAAGCCTTCCCTAAGCTAAAGCATGGTTCTTAATGAACATCTAAATATGATATAAATTAGTGTTAATGATTAAAGTCATGAATCTAGAAGTTATTCTATAAATCCCAGGGAAAATAGTAATTAGAATCAAAGCACACACACAACATGACTGGGTTTTGACATTTGATCCTAATTCTACATGTGTAAGACTTGTTTCAACCATGAACTGATCTTAATAATGGTCCTAGATCAAATGGAATGAATAAACTAGTTATTGGTCTAAACTAGAGTCTTTATATTCTAACATATTTCTATGTTCCCTTATAATTCACCATTTGTTGAGGTCAACATACCCCCATTTATAAAAATGGGGACCCTTGTGTCAAATTGTGCAAATTTGTACATAGAAAATGAAAATTAACTTGATCATAGTGTCATTAGAATTTTTTGTGCATTATTTTTATTTGAATATCATTCACACCTCATTTGGTTAGAATATTTATGCATTATTCTAGTTTAATCTTGTCTAAGTTTACTAACAATGGATATTCTTATTTTAGGTTACAAGATCAATGGAGTCCATTAGAATGAACAAAATCTTAGGATTCATGATTTAATGTTAATTTGATCTTTTACTAACCTTTGGTCTATTGAAAATCAAATCAAATTAACATTTGAATTGCTAATGCCTTGGTCTAAATTTAGTCTAAGTGCTTCTTCTAAAATTGGTAGTGGATTTGATGTGGGAACACTTTAATATGCTATGGTCTTATTTCAATTTTTTTAATCCTAAAGTTAGTCTAAATTTTATGTGGGAACACTTTAATATGCTATGGTATTATTTCAATTTTTTTTATCCTAAGGCTTAGTCCTATTTTGTTTGTTAAAATTTTCAAACTTTTCATTTTCAACCCTTTAGAACCTTTATTTCTCTAAAATTTTCCCTTTAGAAATTTTGTGCAAAGATATGGTCTTCAAGGGAAATGTGTCAAACAATTTTTCTAGAACAATTTCCCCAAAATAATACACCTTTAAACATTTTACAATTACCCTTTGAGTTTTTTAGAATAACCTTTCACACTTTTATTATGGGCACTTTTCCCTACAAAACATACCTTTCAGGCCTTTTTTGCTCTGGACTAATTCCTTTGGAATTTTTGTCTTAGGCATTTTTCTCAATAAAATAAACCTCACAGGATAATTTATTCCAACATTTTGTCTGAAAAAATTAGTCTTCATAATAATTTTCCTAGACAAATGGTCCAAAGTAATTTCCCAACACAAATAACTCAAATACCCTATAGCATAGTCAACAATTCAAAGCCCAAAATCCCTATATAATTACCAAGTGGCACCCTGATCAGAGGGAATTCTATTATGAACTTAGTCTAATATTTTAACCCAGGCCCTATTTGTATTTATACAACTACCTTGTGCTAAAATGTCTATGCAAGTCCTTTTTATATTTTCCAAAGTATTTATGCCATGTATCTTATTATTCATGAGATTTATTTTATATGTTTTAAACATAGCTCAAGACTTTAGGTTAAAAGGATTTATTTGCATGGAAACTTTAATATAAGACTTTAACTTAAGATTTTCATGTTCCCCAAGCCCTAAATTCAATATTTCTTATTGTTTTCAGGAACCAATCTCACTTGGATTAATGGACATATTTTTAGATGATCATGGTGTTACCCCTTCTAATATTTCTAAAATTGGTTGCTTGTGTTAGAGGATTAATGGAATCTAATTTAGAAATGAACATGATTAGGGTTTGGAGCTTCAAATGTTAAAATGGGTATTTTATTATCCTTTGGTTTAAAATTAATTGGATCTATTTTAAACCATGATTAAAACCCTAGTCTAATGTTTTTACCTAGGTCCCTTCTAATTAAATTAAAATTTATATGGAAACAATTATAAGTATGATAGACTTAGCCTGATTTTTAACTGAAGGCTTAAGTCATGTTTTTCAACACAACCAAACCTTAGTCTAAAAATATTATTCTTGATCCCTTTATATCCCATGAATGCATGGTCCCTTTTACTATGTTCTAACTTAGCCTAAGGCTTTACCCAAAAGTTTCATCATATTTATTTATACAATGAAACCTTAGGTTAAAACCTTACACTAGGATATTTTATTATTCACAAGGTCCCCTTTTATTATGATATAAACTTAGCATAAAATATTTATCATAAGGTTCATGTTTGTGTTTATTAACATAAATAAAAGGCCTTAGTATTAAGATTTTATCCTATGACCTATGCATTTACCCAAGCCTAAAATAAATATTTTGCATCTTCATAGGATCAACAACATGAATTTTCTTAGGAAAGATTGATATGATAGAGTGTGACCATTAAAAATTTCAATGATTCCCTCAAGATGGAGAGAAGATGATAAGTGTCATGGTTGTATCTGAAATAAAAATGAACAACCAATCTCACTCAACTCCATAGATCATGATAGAATAGCTCATGTTCACTTAGATGATGATGCTTAGATGATTCAAGATGAGGGTGGAATTTTCAATTGATCTCTAAGAAAATTTGGGAATTCCACATGGAAAGAGCATGTTAACTGGTAGAATATAGAGTGCAAAATTGTTTTGAACCACCAAGTGGCACATGCAAGAAGAATGATAAACCCAAAAATGATAAGTGGTAGGATACACAAGAGTCCTAAAGAGGTATCTTAAAATTGATGGTAACATGGATGTCAAAGACATTCACACATATGTCAAATTATGGTTGTATGGATGTCAGCTTTAAGATAGCAAATAATCCTAAGGACATGTTTAAAATTAACAATCACACACCCATTAAAGACATTCATGTAGATGTCAAATGATGGTTGTAGGGACATAAAATTTAAGATGGTAGAGAGTTATAAATATGAGATTAAAATTTATGGTCATGCACCTATTTAAGACATTCACATGGAGGTTAAGTGATAGGCATGTAGATGTCAATATTAAGATAAATTCTTAGATCCAAGTTGTCTAAAGATCTATAGATCATGTTAATTAGTATAAATGGATCAGATGTTGTGAGATCAAATCTAATTTTTCAAAGTTAATGGTCATATTTTATAAATTTATGAGTAGTATGCCATGGATATACCATGTATATGCCACATCAAAGCCACATAGGTGCAATGTGCCAAATTAGGGACCTTATAGACCTAGTAATGCAAAGGTAGAGATCTAAGCTTATGATGTTTGAATTGACTGATACCATTATAACACTATTAAAACATTTAGAAGTACCTTGGAAAAAAATGAGAACCCTAATCAAGCCCTATGAATGTTATACTTAAACTAAAAAGGTTGAATTGTCATCTATGTAAAGGTAATTTGATCCATAGTCCACTAGTGAGAAGTCTAATAAGCCATGGCATCTTAGAGGAGTGTTTCCTAAGGGAACATGGAATTCTATTTTGACCTTAGATGTTGAGAAGTAGGAACCAAAGGAAATCTAGGTTAGACAATAGTAGGGTGATAGACCCGATCTTAAAGAAAAGAGAAGAGGATTACTAAAGTCCAAGAGCATAAAAAAACCATGAATATCTTATAGAAGCACAAGGGTCCCAAAGGTTAAGATACATAGTAATATCATTCCTATAGCTAAATATAGGCCATTTTAAAAGTGCAATATTCTATGTGTAAAGGCATGTGTTTTTTATAAAACACAGTGCCTATAGATTTGTCCATTGGGAAAGTCTAGTGTATTTTTAGAACATTTATGGAAAGGACAACTATCCCTACACTTGTACTTTTTTAATTGTTTGAGATTTATTGACATGCTTCCTTACATCTTATAAAAAGATCATTGTCAATTATAAGGGAGTGGGAGTTCTTATAACTAAAACCATTTGTGTAACTTTTAAGCAAAGTAATATAAGCAAGGAATTATGCAAAGATTGTCCATATTTACTTGTGTGAATTGTTATATGGATTCTCTCTCTCACTTGCTTGTTCCTATTTCCAAATTTTATTGGTAATTATGGATATTGAATGTGTATATTTAATGCATAGTTGTTAACTTGTACCAATGCTAGATTAATTAAAAATTTTCATGCTTATTTCATTTTCCTCACTCCTTTTGCATTTAGGTTAATGTTGTTTGCTTACAGGGGTGAATCATTAAAGTTATCTTGGTTCCTATTTTTACCATTTCATACTTCCCTTATATTCTTTCCTATTGTATGTTATGATTTGGGTTTAATCTATTTAACTTCATACCCTCGTTAAATGCATGTTCAGATGAAGTTTGAGCTTTGTCATGATGTTTGGAATGAAGACCAACAACATCTTTATTCTCTACCTTACCCTTTATTTTAATCCCTTTTAACCTAATCACCTTATATTAGCTTCATTTTAAATATCCATCTTAGATTAGCTTTTAGCTTAGGTTTGAGCATAATTCATTGAAATAATCATATATCCTCTTTAATTTCATAGATCAACTAGAGACAATGGTGGATCCCTACCACCAAAAATTATAAATATTATGAAACATTCCACTTTATTTTCCTATATTTCATCAATATATAATAGGATTATCACAACTAGCAACTCATGTGTTTAACTCTAAAATGAGAAGTGTTCTTGAACACTCTAGGCACATGTGATACATATTTAGGCATCAACAGATAGAGCTTTGCTTTAGAATTATAAAATGAGAAGTGTTCTTGTACACTCTAGGGACTTGTGATACATATTAAAGTATAAAAAAGAGATTAGTGAAGAAAAACAATTGATAAAGCATAACTAAAATTCAATAAAAAATAACCTTTCTTACCTTCCTTGAATGTTCCAATAGATTTATTCATTGGCTTGTTTAGCTAGTTCTCAAGAGATCTTTAAAAAATGGAGTTGTGTGTCTCATTCTCCCCATGGAACCATGGTTATTTGGCTCATGATTACTTTATGTAGCTTCATGGATCAAAGTTTTTTGGCTTGTGGTTTTGGCATTATAAAAATATGGTCATGCAAACTTGCTCAAAAACCTGAATTATAACACTACTATTTTCAAGCTCTTCAAATGAAGAGTTATAGGCTTGTATTTATAGGTTTAGTAACTAACCTTAACCAAAGGTGATTTAAGGTATATTTGGGGCTTGGAATGGGTTCAAAACTTACCTTTTTGAGTTAATTAACTGAAGTAGAGTTAAAAAGTGTCCAAACCTCAAGATTATCGTGGAATAAGCATGGGTGGGATATTTTCCAAAAATGAAAAGTCATAAAAGATAATTATGAATTCCTTTTATATTATTTGATTTTTGAATTTCCATTTTGTTTATTCTTCTAATTGCTTATGGATAATTTAATTTAGTTATTTGATTTAATTTTGCATTTGATTAATTATTTTTAGGATTTTTAATATTTTGAAGATTTTTTAATTAATTGATGTGTGCATTTGATCCATTTAAATATTTTATAAGCCAAATTATATTTTATGAATCCAAATTTGAGGTGTTAGAAATTTTTAGGCTAGATGTGCAAAGGTTGATAAGAATTGATCCAAATTCTGGTATGAAGCAATTGGTGGTCAATTTTAGATGTCTATAGGTATTTATCCTTGACAAGACAAATCACCAACATTTTTGGTGGTTCACATGGGTTGACCAACCTACTAGTTAAAATAACCTATTGTATTTCAAATGACAATGGCAATATAAGACATGACAACATGACTTTATGGCTTTCTTGATTGTGAAATAGACTCTTAAAATTTGATATACCTCTTTTGATTATAACAATAAAAAGACTAAAATTAAAAAATAAATAAACTAAGAATCAAAGATAACTAACCTAATGATATAGGAAACTAAGACAAACACAACAAAAGGGAAGCAAACTACTACTTGTGTTATTCACTTATTGAAAATAAACCTAAAACAACTAAATTGAAGTCAAAATATTCCTCCAAGATAAAATGTAAAGATTTATTATCCATCATTGAACTTTGAAGCATGTTTTCCATATCTTGATAGCTTCTTCTTGTAGATTTGAGAAATTGGATGTTCATGGCTTCTTGATGATGTAACTTGGCATCCTACTTCCATTCTTAGGTGCATGGATTGAAGATATGGATCCAAGACCCAATAATCCTCTTCCAAAATTCTTATTTATTTCATAAATAATTATAATTATACCTCATTCATGAGCTAATGATGACTTGTCACATTCTCATTAAATGATTGTATTGGCAACTCAACTGAAATTCTTGGATTGGTGTCTTCATTATGCTCCATTTGAGGAAGTGGTTTATTAAGATATTTAACTTATTGATAGGTGTTAAGAAATGGTTAAAATATGTTATTAATATCTTGTTGATGAAAATATATAGGAATATTATTTACAAGACACTCCTTAATCTCCATATGGAATAGAGATGGACTATCAAACTTTGAACAAAAGCCCTCCAAGTCATCCCAAAAGTCCATCTATTCATGATCAGTTGAAAATACATGGATTTAATTAGTATCCTTACCATTTGAATCATGTTAATCACACATTTATAATTTTTTTATGGAGTCATATGAAGGTTCTTGATCTATTGCACTTGTTTCATCTTCATCTCCAGTAAAGAATGACATCTCATCTATCCACTCAAGCTCTCGCTCATCTTGCCTTGGCATCTATAGAATAACATTTCCTTATTGAAGCTTAAAAAAATTTGTATAAACCTCATATTAATATCCAAACTACTATCCTATCTCATCATTCAAATATAACATCTGAAGCTCTTCAATCTCACTCAAAAACTCATGGTATAACTACTACTAATGACTATCTACTTTATGAATGTTATGAATCTCATCAATGGCTCTATGTGAGTTATCTTCATGTATAAGTTATAGATAAATATTTGTTTTTACCTAATATTTATCATTTTTTACAAGTTCTTGAGAAACATCTTGATGAAGAATAACTGCTATGTGATCAAGAAGATATTGAGAAACAATGTCTTAATGCTCATTTGAAACATGTTCTTCTTTGGCATCATGAAAGAATGAATCATGCTTGTCATTACCAAATTTTGTATTGATAATGATTTATTATTCTTTGTCACTCACATCACCTTAATTTAATATCTCTTTATCTAAATTTTCATCACTTACCCCATAAAGGAGAGGTTATATCTCTAAGAGTGGCATGGTAGACCCATGAAAATACTCAAAAAGATGAGATAGATCCAATGGTGCTACCATAGATGTTTGATTTTTATTATGAGGCTAATCAACCTTGAGTACCATCACATCCTCTTTCTATTGAAAATTTTATTTAGTAGCTTTCCATAAAAGAAAGGCCTTGAGCTCTTGAGGAAGGAAGGATTGGGGCTGAATGACAATGACTTTAGGCTTATCCTTGATTTTGACATTTGGACTTATGATTGACTGGTGCATTTGATTTCAAGTTGTAAAATTGGGTTTATGAGCCTCTAGTATTGAAGGTATTATACCTTGAGGCATGATTTGGAAAACTTCTTTCTGATATGGAGTTACAATCCATGGATATTGACATGGGGAAATATGAGGTAGTGAATTTTGAGATTGAGATTGGTTACCTAATTGTTCTTATTTGTGGGCTAATATTTATTCAATGATCATTTGATTCACCCTCTTTATGTCCTCAATATCATTAGGAAGATTTAGTGAGTTTTATAAGGGTGGTTGATTTTGTAATTGATCTAGCTCATATTAGGGGTAAGAAAGTTCATGTGAAGTATTATAAGGATGGTATGAAACATCATAATACTGACATGGACCATGGTAGAACTGATAGGGGTGGTGATGAGGTGGGTATGGATCATGTTGGAACTGGGATGGTGGATAGGGTTATTGATAATGAGAGTAATGACCATAGTTTTCTCTATAGGCTTCAATAGCCTATCAGAAGATACATTTAAATAACTAAATTTATGAATAGGAATTACCTTTTACCTCAAATATAAGGACCATATGAGTACTTAAAACTAATTTTCAAGACCAATATGCTTCAAACTATGTACTCTAATTGCTAGATCTATGTGCCATTGGGCATGCCATAACTGATAGTAACCTAGATAACACCCTGATGAAGGTAGATTTTTGATTTCTCAAGATCTCCTTCATAACTAGAATAAAATTGGAATGATCTCCTTCATGCCTATATTTTTTATTAATGAGGATTTTATTTCAATAAAAATGACTTTTCTCAAAACTAGTCATTATGAGGGTTTGGGAGGGTTTTGGAGGTGAACCTTCTTAACGATGGTTCATAAAGTAAAAACCTCAAAAATAAAACTTATTTACATGAATTTATATTATATATACACCCTAAAATTACCTAATATTTTTTTTCCCATGTAAAAGGTATTATAATATACATATGTAATGAAATTTGCCTATAGGGTTTGTAAGCATTCTAGACATGCTTATGCTCTTAGCAATTATTCATAAAGAAAATACCCTTAAATAACCTGAATTATTCATTAATTATATTTTAATATTATTCCTAAAAACAAGATAAAATAATTTGGCCAAACTCTTCATGTGGTGAAATATATGAACACTTGATCAAGTGGCTTGAATGGGTATCTTGACTGCAAAATTTAAATTTCCTCTTTGGAATAAAATTGAATCCTTAATTTATTCTCCATAATTTAAATAAATATCATGAGTCATAAACCATATAATTCTATATTTATTTATGTATCATATTACTTTATAGGTCTAAAAATGCCTTTTGGTGTTATAGGCCTTCTAGGCCTAAAACTAGCTTATAGGCCTCATTTGGCCAAATCTATGTTTGGAGTTCTTTATAACCTATAGGATGATATTTGGATTTAAACATAATTTTTTTTCATCTATTTTCACCTTCCATGGCTTCCTTTTTCTACCCAAACCTCATTTTGCCTTAAAGCTTCTTAAGACTGCTTGTAGGGTTTCTTACAAAAAATGGCCTGTTAAACCCTAATAGACTAAATTTTCTTATCCTCTTATATTAACTTAGATCTTGAAAATTAAATAAGATTTAAAATGTCTTATAAACACCTATTCAAGTTTCATACATCTTTAACAAGTCATAAAACAAGTAAAGTCTTCCAACTTGCGTAGTTCTTCCTTTGATTATCATGCGACAAGAAGTTGACTATGCTAAAATAATGAGGGTATACTCCTTTGAAATGATATTTAAGATGGCATGGGAGGAGTTTTAAATTCATAATTATTATGTGTACAAATTTTTAGGTTTTTATTCCACCTAAATATGCAAAAAAACCTCAAAATTCTCTAAGAAAACTTCATAATCTTGATTGTGTGTAGGCTATATTGTGTATGAATGTGTTATTATCCCCTTTAACCCTATTTACACCATATAACTTATTTCAACATGGTTAAATTTATACATGGTCTTTTTGAGAAATAAATTAATTCTCATCACTTTATTTCAAGTTTTCATTTTAGGCCTATCTTGGTTATCTTGTGCTTATGAACCTGTGTATGCATTAAAATATATTTGACTAATCTCATGAGTTTTGAGTCTTGTCCACTAAGAAACAACATATGAACTCCTTTTTTAACTTGTTTTAAATACTCCTCAAGGCTATTTAATTTTCAAACAACTCTATTTTTCAAAATATATCCTTGTAGGCCTCATTTTTTTAATCATGGTTTAGTAAAAAAAAGGACCTACATGTTGGGTCCTGTAGGTCACCTATTTTTGTGATAGTATAAGCCAACTTAACTAATTGAAGATATAAAAGGGATTATAATTCTATGATATCACCTTCATTACTCTATGTTCTTAGTAAACATTTTCTCATTAAAACATTTAGGAAATTTCAACTCCCATACTAACAGGTCTATGAGTGGTAAATGACTATATAGACTCCTTGAAGGTCACTTATTTTGTAATTGTGCCTATTTAAATTACATCACATGTATAGAGAATCTTGTTTCACTTGGTCACCTCTTCCATAGTCATAGGGACCTCATTTCTAAACAAATATGTAATACTTCATACCTATCCCTGATATCTTGGCCTCACCTTTCTTTGGTTTGGCTATAGCTGACTGTCATGAGGTAATTGACTATAGGTTATGTGTCATTGAAACCTTATATTATAAATTAACTCTTTAACTTGTATGCGATTCTTTAAAAACTAGATAGTAACCCTATTGATCCTCAAGTCACAAAAATATCCTTCTCTTAGTTTTTAAATTAGTGACCTTGCATATCTCAAAAGGCCTTTACCACAACTATAGGTGTTGATGAGTATGGTTACATGGCCTAAACATGAGTTCAGACACCTTTTAGGTTTGCATTTTATCCTCATGACTTTAAGGTAATCCTTATGCCATTTGGAAATATTCTTCAAACATGACAAGACTGTATGAACTTTGAAAACATGTAAGGTCTTATTGATTTAATGCTTGACTATCAACATGTTGAATAGTCTCTCTACCTAGATATAGGTGGAGGTTTCATGAAAATGACTATGTAACTGAGTTATCTCCTTGAGGTCTCATTTATATGCATTCCTTTTAAACTAATATCTTCTTTACATGTTCACCACCCCTATGAAAATAAACCTTCTCTTATATAGACCACTATAGGTTTGTTGCCTATAGGTCCATGTATGGGAAAGGACTTCACTAATGGTGCTTACGAATTTTTGATAATACACAAGGTGGCAATAGGTGTGAATATGATCTTGAATTTTCAAAATATCTCAAAACCAATCTCATTATCTTGCTCTTGAAGGTTTCAAATCTTGAAAACCTCTTCCATAATAATATCTCTCATTGACTATAGGATCCTTTTTTGCTAGTTATAGGTCTCATTTTTTATTCTTGAGTCATTAAAAGATTGACATATGTTGTTATTTGAGCTACATTCATTATGGTATCTAGTTTATACTTATATTTATGCATGAGAATGATGTAAATAGCCTCCATAGCCTATGAAAGTCTTAAGAGTTATCAGGATATATTCCTATTATAGGTGGGTGTCTATATTTGTATGGTCTAAGTATGAATTATCTTGAGAAGGTCACAAAGCATGATATGGTCCTTTTCCTTCAATCCACTACTACTTGACAATAAACTTTGATCCAAGACCCTAAACAAGACATATTTTAAACCCTCCTTTCATTGAACCTTCATGAGATACCTTAGCTTGTAGGTGACTATATGATGTCATATTTATACCAATTATAGTTGTGATAGACTTTGAAGAACCTAAAATAGTCTTTGAAAGCTATTCAAATGTTCTCACTCCTTTTATAAGTTCTCCTTGAGTTCAAACTCACTTTTCATATCCTTGATTTGACTTAGAAACTATCTTGATCTCAGTCACTACCATCATGGCTATAGGTTGCCTTTTGTATAGTCTAAAACTTTGTTTTGACCTTTAATAAGGTCACCAATTATGCGTAAGATCATTCTCCTCCCACCTCTTGTATCTTGATGTGATAATTTGAGAATATACCTATAAGAAGACACTCTCTCAATCTGCCTTGGCTTGTGAACTCCATGAAAAATATCATAACTATAGTCTTGACTTGTTGTAGGTCAACTTATTGGCTTATGATGATGATTATTTAGCCTATATAAGCTCTAACTTCGATGAACATGACAACCTCTTGTTCTTAGTCTCTCTTTTGTGATGTATGATGGGTTGGAGATGAATGGAAGGGGGAACCATGAATGGAGAATGGGAAACCTAAAATAAGGTGAAAATGATGTCTTACACAGTGAGAATGATAGTGAAAAATAGTGATCATGGATAAGTGTAGACACCTAAAACTAGCCATCGATAACTTCCAACTATGATTTTGGCTAATTTTCACCCAAAATGCACAAATTGGCTTAAAAACACTAAAACATGCTAAATGATGTGAAACTGACATATTCAAGTATCAATTTTGGCCAGGGTATCCCTAGATAGGGTAATGCAATTTATGGGCCAACTAACTTTGATCAATTCATTCTGATTCAAAATGCCAATTTTGTATCCACATACTCTAGATTTCTCTTTCCTATCAAATATTTTGCATAAGACACTTGCCTTTGTTATTTGTTTTTGGCAACATCCTAAATGGAAATATGGTTCTAACACATATAACATATCCTTCTAATTCTAATATAGTCAAATGTAGGACCAATAACAAGGCATTCTGATCAAATTGAGTAATTTGTGCATAAAGTGCTTAATCATGCTTAAGATATAATTAACCCTCATCAAGGCATAATAAAAAAAATCCATGGAAACTTGTTGAATACTTGTTTTTAGAAATAAATATTGAATATTTGCATCATCAAGTGACCTCATTTCTTGAGAAGACATCCCTAGGCCATGAATGACACAAATATTAGAATTCATGCCTCCCATGCCTCATCAATGCCCTCTATGATGCCCTTCATGCCTCTTAATTTTCCCTTATTCTAATGCCATGAGGAGGATAATTACAAACTTAATTCCAAAAATTGAATTAATCCTCAAACACACATCTTAATCTTGAGATGGATGGTCGAGGTTGATTCTTATCAAAGCTAAAAATCAATAAATAGGAATCCTCACAACATTATTTCTAATCTTAGTTAGTGCAAATTTATAATGTAGGTTTGGTTCCTAAAGCTTCAGCCAACTAGTGTTATAATGCCAAATTGATTCAAGGCCAAGCCACAAGCCAAAGGTGCCAAGGAGAGATGGAGGTAGCCAGGTTTCCATTACTAAGGACTTCATGAGCACAAGCCAAGAAAGCCACCACTACAAAGGAATTTGGAGCATCCAAAGAAGGTGAAGGAATTCTTGTATTTGATTCCTTTCTTTTTAGTTGTGTTTATCATTTTCTTTTTTTAACTAAGCTCTCCCTAATGTCTAGGCCTAGAGATGTTATGCTATTAGTGTTTTTATTTCATTTTGTTTTCATTTTGGAACTAACACCATGCTAACCATCCTCTCTTGAGTTAAATTCCTAGATCCACATATGGCATGCCTAGTGGGATAAGATGCATCCTGCACATGAAGCAAATCCTTTTGAAACTATAAAATATTTATTTGGGTTCTTAAAACTCTTGAAATTTTATTTTCTAACTTTATTTTTCTATTTTTAGTTGCCACAATTTTTACATAGTAACTGACATCGACAAAAATACTAACATCAGTCAATAGAACTGACATCAGTTTGATCTCAGTTGGTTGTAACTAATGTTGGTGGTAATAACTGATGTTGGCCACTATGTTTTTTCAAAAAATAGAGACCTAAGAGCTATGTTTTCAAAGTTTATTATTTCAAACTTAAAAGGATTTCAAAGCTAAAGGACATGCTAACAATTTTGATATAGGACCAAGTGGGATATTTGCTCAAAACATGTTTAAAATCACTTTTGCATGCTTAAAATTTGATTAGGAACTTTTTTTTAGTGTTTAATAAAGAATTTAGGTGTTTTTGGTGAATTTTTTTAATGTTTTTAACTAAGACCAAGGGGTCAAATGAACACCACCAAACATTTCATTTGGGTTTTAAAATTAAACACACTTGTCAATTCTTGTTTATAATAGTTGTTTAATCAAATCTTGTTTGGCAAAAAGAGGTATGTTGCATGTATAATCTTCCATTTGTCCCATATATGGAACCCTTAGAATAAAAAGTTCCATTATTATTTCAAGTAGCCTATTCTAAGGCTTATAAATAAAGTCATCTAGAGCACTTCATAAAAACTCATCAAAGTTTGGGTGATCTTGAAAACAACCCTAAAGCATTTCTACTTTCATGCTTTACTTTTTAATTCATCTTGGTTTGTGAAGGGGAATTCATCACCTCCCACAAGTTTTTTAGGGAAGCTTTGACCTAGGGTTTCACCTCCTATCATTGAATTCATTTTACTCCTTGGAATTACACATGGGACGTATCTACATTTAGACATCGTACTACACCGAGCAAACAGTAGGATGTAGAGGTTGTAAAAAGGACTAGACCTTTTTACAGCTACGTAATGTCATGGTTACCTAATTTTACTACTTATCTTTTACATCATTTGATGTGAAAGTCATTGTGTAATTGATTTACCTAGAATGATAAAAACCATGCTAGTTTTAGTAAACCCCATTTTTCCATACCCTTGTTAGGATTTGGATGATTATACTTAGTGTATTTTGGTCTTTTTTTCTTGGTATGATTTGAGACTAAAACTTGTTTTCTTATTTATAATCCATGTCAAAACAATGCCTTTCAGTTGTGAAGAGCAGTGTTATGCTACCCAAATCATGTCAAACCATTTCACCTTTGAGTCTTTTGAAGCATAACATTGAACACATCATTCAAGCATGATTACACCATTAGGTTTCTCAATTTGTTTCAAGACTTGTTTACCATTATATCGAAACCACTTGTTTCAAACCATTTTTTATATACCATTTGGACCTTTGTCTTGTGCCATCATGTTGTCTGATTTTATCTAGCTTGTTTGGTCAAATCCTAGTTTTCAACATTGAGTTTTCAATTAACCTTATCAAGTTTGGATTCAAACATTAATTGATTTTTTTTAACCCTCAATTTGTGGGGCTGATACATAGATCTTTCTCTTTTGGGTTGCATAAATTCAATTAATTGATCACCCAAATTTAAAAATAACTAATGGTTTTTTTGTTTAAATCCTATCCTCATCATTGTTTGTGCCTTTACTTGGGAGAACACAACCTTTCTCAAAGAGCCTTTTATCTTATGCCTTATGCCAATTGATCATGTTTATGTTTGATTCCATGTGTTGAGTTTAAATTTTTAGATTAAATCAAATCACATTAGACTTTATTTCAAGTATAACTTTTGACATCATTTGGCAAAAAGTCCTAACACATGCCTATTTGTTTGAGCCTAGCTTTTGACTCCACATTTAGACAAAAGACCTAGCAAATCAACTTTTCCCTTTCCTATTTTAGACCTTGTTTGGAACATTTTAACCTAGACCTTTGACATACCAATTTTTATTTAGACACTTGACCATTTGTGCATGTGACATTTGACATTAGGCTATTTTGTGCCAAGTCTCAACACCAATCATTTTTGAGATATAGTTCTACTTTCAGACCACATTGGAGATACAGCTCCACCCATTAGACCAAGTTTAAATCATTTGTCCTTTGTACATAGTTTTTTAGAGTTTGTAAAACCCTAAGCCTTTTTATTTTAGAGATTTCATCATTTACGCGAACATGTCTAGCTACACTTGTGGGAGTCACTTACAATCCAACTTATGATAAAATGGCTACATAAAATGACTTTTATGGAATTTTTCAAGACCCCAATGATGATAATATGATTTGTGAGATATATTTTTATTCGCTTCATATTAATCATTCATGGGAACAAAGTCATGAAATAACTTATGATCTAAATAGATACCTTGATTGGTATGAAGAGGCTTATGAGGAGGAATTTGAAGACCCAACTATAGATAATGTTATTTGGGATACATATCCATACCCTCCTTACAATAATCACTACATAAAACATAGTCAAGAACTATTTTATGAGCCAACTCATGACTGGGATGATATGGTTTATGAGGAAGACTTGGCTACTTTGACTTGTGTAAGTAATCAAGCTCCATTGCATCATACCATTTCCATTCCAAGACCATAATATCACACCATTCCCATACCAAGACTTCATCTTTTGGTTTGTGTGAGCAATCAAGCTCCACAATACCTAACCATTTCTATACTAGGACCTCATCCTTTGGTTTATGTGAGAAACCAAGCTCCATAATGCCCCTTCATCATTCTAGGACCTAGTCCTTTGTCTTGTGCAGGAAATCATGCTCCACACCACCCTATCATTACCATCTCAAGACTTTATTATTTAGCTCATGCAAGAAATCATGCTTCCCAATACCCTCCCATTATCCTTTTGACTTTTATTTTGAAATATTATGATTTTTTTTGGAATTTTAAGTGTATCTTAACTCGTTAGAGAATGACAAGATACCTACTCATAAAATGGTGAGTGTTTGGCTTAGGTTGCTCACAAAACTGTGAGAGTGTATGTAAAGGGGGACTGAGGTGAACTAAAAATTAATTGATCATGACCCACATAGTCCCAAAATTACCTCAATTCATAGTAATTCTATCCACATAAAAGGTGAGGAAAAACTAACTAGGTCCCAACAAGTTTTCAAATCTGGAAAAGGGCCAGTCAAATGAAAATATCGAAGGCAAAGTGATGTGGTAATGCATGATAAAAAAATTTTATCCTTAGTTTTCCCATAGGTGGTTATAACTAGGATATAATTACATATTTCAATGATACTAATTTACCCATAGGTGTTTATAATTAGTAGCAAGACTGGTGAAACATTGATTTGCCCGTAGGTGGTTATAATCAAGCTCACATAAACAAACTTCGATATAGGATGAAAGATATTTTAATAGATAAACTATAAAAATGCTTTCATATACTATCATTGTAAACAAAAATTGGATTTATTATTTAAACTTGATTAGAATCCCCCCACAAAAGGTGTGGGAAGAACCAAATGAACCAAGATCAAAACAAGATTGGATAGGATGACTAAAAATAGGCTTTAGTCTAGATAGGAATGAAATGATAAGATGGTATGGTCTTGCTAAGTATAATGATGGTTTTTTATAGATTTGATAAAATGGTAAGAGGATTTTTCCTAAGTGATAGGGTAAATGGCTGGGATCGATAACAATGGTAAATGGATATGTAACAATGGAAATGGCATGGTACATGTTTTTAGCCTCGGTGTGGTTTTTGATTTTGTTGTTCCTACTGATGGGGAGATTCACATCATAATAAAAAAATTATAAAAATATAATACTTGATCATGTTAACTTATATCAAACACCTCTTCAAAATAATTATTCTATTAAGAACTCAATGCATATTTGGTTGTTGAGAATGTTGTTGTGATCTTCCTTGGTCATTGATTTTGATTCTTTCAAGTGTCAATACAATGTATATTTTTAGCCTCCATAAAGGAAAGTGTGGCCATATATGGTAAAAAAGGTCAAATAATGGATGGTATGTTCTATTGTGAAATGGAATGGCAAATGATAATGGAATGTGGAATGGTAGGGAAATAAATGAAGATCAGGGCTTTTAGTCACACATAATGTTGTTGATGTTAGATTTGACATAATTTTGGTTGTGGTGGGGCCAAAGACTTGTTCTCTCTATATGACCACCAAATTTTTCTTTTTTTTTTATCTTGAGAGTAGCTACCATCTGATTAGACTATAGATAAGAAGCTATTTTGAGTTTATCTTTGATTTTATCTTCATCAAACAATGAAGAACTTTTGTGCTCAAATATTAATGCCTTGATGAGGTTTTCAGAAATGAATTTGTTTTGATTGTCCTATAGTGCCTTCAAGAAGGTCTTACTAATGAACATTGGCTTTTGACTTTGATAGTATTCTAGCACCTCTAAAAAAGCCTCACTAGAAGATGTTGAGTTTTGACTTGGATTATCTCCTAGCACCTTTAAAAAAGTACCACTAAGAGAGTGTTCTTCTGCTAAATGAATATTGCCTTGGCCTCCTTGCTCTTCTTCAACTGTTATGTCACCATGGATTTAGTTCAACAAAGTGTGATTCTATCAGTCCTAATCAACACTTGTGGTAGGGCATTGTGGTTGGATAATGGTAGGGCATTGGGGAGCGTGATTTCTCACATGAGCTAAAAGATAAAGTCTTGAGATGGTAATGCTAAGGTGATGTAGATCATGATTACCTATACAAGCCAAAGGACTAGGTCTTGGAATGATGAAGGGGCATTATGGATCTTGGTTGCTTACAAAAACCAAAGGATGAGGTCCTAGTATAGAAATGGTTGGGTGTTGTGGAGCTTGATTGCTCACACAAACCAAATGATGAGGTCTTGGTATGGGAATGGTGTGATACTATGGTCCTAGAATAGAAATGGTATGATGTGGTAGAGCCTGATTCCTTGCACAAGTTAAAGAATCTAAGTCTTCCTCATAAACCATATCATCCCAGTCATGAGTTGGCTCATAAACTAGTTCTTGACTATGTTGTGTGTAGTGATTATTATAAAGAGGATACGGATATATATCCCAAATAACATTATCTATAGTTGGGTCTTCAAATTCTTCCTCATAATCCTCTTCATACCAATCAAGGTATCAATTTGGATTGTAAGTTGTTTCATGACTTTATTCCCATGAATGATTAATATGAAGTGAATAAAAATCTATCTCATAAACCATATTAGCATCATTGGGGTCTTGACAAAATCCATAAAAGTCATTTTGTGTGGAAATTATATCATAATTTGGATTATAAGTGACTCCACCACAAGTGTAGCTAGACATGTCCACATAAATGATGAAAGCTCTAAAACAAAAAAGTTTAAGGTTATACAAACTCTAAAAAACTCTATCCCAAGGAAAAATAGTTTAAACTTGGTCTAACTTGGTCAAAGGGGTGAAGTTGTATCTTTGATGTGGTCTAAAAGTGGAGCTGTATCTCCAAAATGATTTGTGATAAGACTTGGCACAAAATAACCTAACATTAAATATCTAACGTCAAACGTTACATGCACAAATGGTCAAGTGTCTGAATAAAACCTAGTATGTCAAAGGTCTAGGTCAAAATGTTCCAAATAAAGTCTAAACTAGGAAAGGGAAAAGTTGAGTTTTTAGGTCTTTTGTCCAAACGTGGAGTCAAAACCTAGGCTCAAACAAATAGGCATGTGATAGGACTTTTAGCCAAACGACATCAAAAACTAGACTTGAAACAAAGGCTAATGTGATTTGATTTAATCTAACAAGTTTGGAAACAAATTTGACATAAACCCAACACATGGAATAAAAAATAAACATTATTAGTTGGCATAAGGCATAAGATAAAAGGATCTTTGAGAAATGTTATGTTATCCCAAATAAAGGCACAAACAATGATGAGGATAGGCTTTAAACAAATAAACCATCAATTATTTTCAAATTTGGTTAATCGATTAACCAAAGTTATGAAACCCAAAATATAAAGATCTATGTATCAACCCCATGAATTGAGGCTTAAACAAAAATCAATCAATTTTTGAATTCAAACTTGACAAATTTAATTGAAAACTCAACATTGAAAACTAGGATTTGACCAAACAAGCTAGACAAGATCAAACAACATGATGGAATAAGACAAAGGTCCAAATGGTATATAGAAAATGGTTTGAAACAAGTGGTTTTGATACAATGGTAAACAAGTCTTCAAATAAATTGAGTATCCTAATGATGTAAGCATGCTTGAATGATGTGGTCAATGTTATGCTTCAAAAGACTCAAAGGCAAAATGGTTTGACATGATCTGGACAATATAACACTACCCTTCACAACTCAAAGGCACTGTTTTGACATGGCTTATAAATAAATAAACAAGTTTTAGTCTCAAATCATACCAAGAAAAAATGACCAAAATACACTAATTATAATCATCCAAATCCTAGCAAGGGTATGGCAAAATGGGGTTTACTAAAACTAGCATGGTTTCGATCATTCTATGGGAATCAATTGCACAATGACTTTCACATCAAATGATGTAAAAGACAAGCATGGAAATTGGGTGACCATGGCATTGGATAGTTGTAAAAATGTCTAGTCCTTTTTATAACCACTACATCCTACTATTCACTCAGTGTAGTGCGATGTCCAAATGTAGATACATCCCATGTGCAACTCCAAAGGCATCAAATGAAGTCAATATCGAGAGGTGAAACCCTAGGTCAAATATTCCTTAAATAAATTTATGCGAGGTGATGAAGTTCCCCTCACAAGCCAAGATACATAAATAAATAAAGCATGAAAGTAGAAAGACCTTAGGGTCATTTTCAAGATCACCCAAACTTTGACAAGTTTTTGGGAAGTACTTAAGATGACTTTCTTTCTAAGCTTTGGACTAGGCTACTTGTAATAGGAATGACACTTTTGATTCTAAGGGTTCCCTATAGGGGACAAATGGAATAACATACATGTAATATACCTCTTTTTGCCAAACAATATTTCATTAAATAACTATTGCAAACAAGAATTGACAAGTGTGTTTAATTTTAAAACTCAAATGAAATTTTTGGTGGTGTTCATTTTAACCCTTGGTATTAGTTTAAAAATTTGAAACCATTCACCAAAAACACCTAAATTATTTGAAAAACACTAAAACAAAGTTCTTAATCAAATTTTAAGCATGTAAAAGTGATTTTAAGCATGTTTTGAGCAAATATCCTACTTGGTCCTGCAACAAAATTGTTAGCATGTCCTTTAGCTTTGAAACCCTTTTGAGTTTAAATTAATAAACTTTGAAAACATAGCTCTTAGGTCTATATTTTTGGAAAAAACATAGTGAGAAACATAGATTATTACCACTAACATTGGTTATAGCAAACTGAGATCTAATTGATGTCAGTTCTACTGACCAATGTTAATTAAGTTAGGTAACTGATGTTAGTATTTATATCGATGTTGATTACTATGTAAAAACTGTGGCAACCAAAAATGGCAAAATAAAGTTAGAAAATCAATTTACAAGAGTTTTAAGATCTCAAATAAATATTTTAAAGTTAAAAAAGGATATTCTTCATGTGTAAGATGTATCTTGTCCCACTGGGCATGCCATATGTGGATCTAGGAATTTGACTCAAGAGAGGATGGTTAGTATGGTGTTAGTTCCAAAATGAAAACACAATGAAATAAACACACTAATAACATAAAATATCTAGGCCTAGACACTAGGGAGAGCTTAGTTAACAAAATAAAATGATAAACATAACTAAAAAGCAAGGAATCAAAGACAAGAATCCCTTCACCTTCCTTGGATGCTCCAAAAGCCTTTGTAGTGGTGGCTTGCTCATCTTGTGCTCATGAAGTCCTTGGCAATGGAAAATTGGCTACCTCCATCTCTCCTTGGCACCTTTGGCTTATGGCTTGGCTTGTCTTGGGATCAATTTGGCATTATAACACTAGTTTCTTGAAGATTTTGGAACCAATCCTACATTATAATTTTGCACTAGTTAAGCTTAGAAATAATGTTGTGAGGCCTCCTATTTATAGATTTTTGGATTTGATCAGAATCAACCTCAACCATCCATCTCAAGATTGAGATTTGTAGTTGAGGATTAATTCAATTTTTGGAATTAAGTTTTGAATTATCCTCCTCATGGCATTAGAAGAAGGGGAAATTAATAGGCATGGATGGCATCATGGAGGGCATTGATGAGGCATGTGAGGCATGAATCTTGATATTTGTGGCATTTATGGCCTAAGGATGTCTTCCCAAGAAATGAGATTACTTGATGATGTAGATATTCAATATTCATTTCTAAAAACAAGTATTAAACAAGTTTCCATGGATTTTTTTATTATTCCTTAATTTGGGATAATTAACTCTTAAGCATGATTAAGCACTTTATGCACAAATTACTCAATTTGATCAGAATGCCTTATTATTGGTCCTAAATTTGACTGGATTAGAATTAGAAAGTGATGTCAGATGCATTGGAACCATATTCCCATTTAGGTTGTTTGCAATAAAAAATAACAAAGGCATGTGTCTTGTGTAAAATATTTGACAGGAAAGAGCAATCCAAAGCACGTGGGTGTAAAATTGGCATTTTGACTTAGAATGAACTAATCAAATTTAGCTAGACCATAAATTACATTGCCTCATTTAGGGATACCCTAGCCAAAATTAGTACTTGAATACATCATTTAGCATGTTTTAATTTTTTTAGGCCAAATTGTGCATTTTGGGTGGAAATTAGCTAAAAGCCTGGTTGGAGGTTGGAGGTGACCAGTTTTAGGTGTCTACAATAAGAACCAAAAATAAAGTGGAAAATGACATGAGGATCATGTCAAAATTAATTTTAAGATCCATATGAAATAATGAAAATATCCTTGAACACATGTATCAATTTTGAGGCCATTGGAGGGCAAAAGTTAAATTTGAAACATAAGAATATGCTAGGAACCTTAAAATATGTTAGGAATCCTTAAACATTGCTAAACAATGATTCTTTGGAGATGCTTGAGAGCCATTGATGAAATTATTGTCTATGAAATTTCATGAAACCTTAATAATATTGCTTTTAAAACATGTGAACATGATGGAGACCCTGCAAACAATATTTCAAGAAAACTTGATGTTGTTTTCTCTCTCCTTGACCCCACAATCTTATTTAAAAGCATGATAACTATAGATTTACATTATAGACATATTATTGAGTTCCATATGACCCTCATAAGTGTGAAAAGGACATTAATAATTACATGGAAAGATGAATCATGTTTCTAAGAATCTTTATAAATTGGAATTTTCTTTATATGATGCTTGGATGAGGAGAATATATATAAAATCGACAACCTTCTTGGATGCAAGACTGTAGAATTATGCCTTAAATTCAAATGGATGATTCATGAAAGAGAGATGAACAATTTGAGAACCAATTTATACATTAGGAATATATCTAAATTTACTTTCTCTAGCAAAAATTACAAAGTTGAATCTTCTTTATCTTAATCATACTGACTATAAACTTGAAGGGCTCTCCTTATTTGCAAACTAGCAAGGTAAAGGGAAGTGACCAGTTTTGGGCCTATTTTTCATCTTCTTACCATGAAATTATTTTTATATACCTACCATGCCTTCCTCCTCCTTATTTAGACCTCAACTATAAGGATGGCTATACAAGTTCATACCTCTCAATGAAATATGCATGAAAATAGCCTCGTTTTAACTTATATTGATAACTTTAGCTCTATACCACAAACATTAGTGTGTGAGAAGATATAAATTGGTAAAACATGATGTTAGGACAAAATTTAAGTCATTTTACACCTTTAAAAGGCCAAAATTTGAATGTGGGAGCTGAAAAAAAGCCCTTTTTACACAAACTTGTTTTAAGTGACCTTTTTAAAATATGAAACTTTATATCTTATATAAATTCATATATAAAGATGTTTTCAAAGGTATTATAACTAATTTAATGGAATTTTATATTAAAAACTTATCATTTAAGACCAATTTTTTTCTTTTTAGGCCAAAATAGACACAATTCATCACCATGACGAGGTTACTAATAATACCCTAAAAAGTTTTAGATTATATGGGTTGGTCTTTGGACTTAACAATACAAATTAGTAGTAACTCCTCAAGCATAATGGTGGATAATTACAAGCACAATATATTATTCTTATATTTTATTTCCTCTCTAAATGATGAAAATGGATGTGCATATATAGATGAATCTAACCCTAAACCTTTTCAAAAGTTTAGATGATAGGGTTGGCCCAATTGACTCTATATCATTAATTTATAAAAATAAGTTAGGTATTGGTCTAGGTCTACCAGAGCTAACCTATACCTATAAAATGTTTTTTAACAGTTTAAATATAGGGTTGGCCTAGGCTGATAGTGTAATATAAACTATTAAAAAGGGTTTTAGGTTGAGAAGGTGCTAAGGAAGGTGGTGAAATGCTTGGAAGAGTGTGCAATAGAGGAGGCAAGTTTTATGGAAGCACATAGGAGAAGGTTATGTAGATATCAAGTGGTGACATAGGGGAAAACAATATTGAGAATCACCAATGGTCTACCCACCCCATTCCTAATGTAACCTTTAAGGCATGCACTTAGAGAGATTGAGACCAACAAGTTCTTACAATAGATAAAGCATCAATAATTGATAAAGTTTGAAAATATTATGTGTATATAGGTTACAACTCCTTTCCCTATAGAAACTATTCCCATCAAACATCCATTCCTCCTCTTGAGTATCCTATGCATGAGGTCCCTCATGAGAATTAATTTTTATCAGCTACACCTACATTTATATTTGAGGAGATACAAAAGGAATTACTTACACAAATTTCCATGAAGATCATGAGACTCTATCTACCATCATAATTTAGTTTCAAAGAGATGTTTCAGATGTCATGCATAATATTTATGGTCAAATATTTCAATATCTATGAGCATGGCATGGCGTTCTTTCACATTATTCTATGTTATGATTTGGATTATATTTGTGATCCATTTTTATATATCTTATACACTTGACTATGCATCAAATTTAGTTTCACTTATCTATTTTACATGGATAATAATATTATGATTTATGTGTTTTATATGGTTTCAATTACTTTCCTCTTTCTTATGGTTTCTTATCATTATTTTCATAAATGCACACTTATGTTTATAAGATCAATTATTTAATGAATTCTTTTTATTTTATAATTATTGTTTGTTATCTTATCTCACTCAAAAATGAGATAATTACTATTTTGACTTGGTTATACAAACCTTTATTCCCTTAGTAATCTCCCTCTCTCTCTACACTTCTCATTATACTACTACCATCTACTAACCTACTTTTGATCTCCATTTATCCTTTATTTTTATTGCACATACTAAACATACATATGGTTGAAACTTGAGATTACATAATAGTTCATAGGTAATTCTAAGTGTTTATTCAATCATATCTTTGGATACTTATCCTCCTTTAAACCAAAGTCTAAATCTCATTCATGTGTATCTCTTATCTCACTCATGTTGGTTATTCCAAATCTATATAGAGGAGGAATCATAAAATCCATAACGAAGTTAAAAGACAAATCATTTAAACAAAAGTAAATGATTCATAAAGGTAACATACAAATTCACAAGTCTAATCACACTAAAAGACATGATTCATAGCACATCTCCTATTCTTAGTAAAATCTCAAACTCTATAGTTAACATCATGATAGATTTGAGGTCCATTGGGGTATGGTAGGTCAATATATTAGGATAGAAAAATAAAAAAAATCTAGAAGTGTCACCTACTTTCTCACACAACTACCCAATCTTAATAGTAGACTGATAGTTCTGTAAGAGCTTTTTGAGGAATTGGGAACATGTTGTGGGAAGGTAGATCAATTTTACATTTATTTTTTATATAAACTTCATAAGTTTTGTTGACACTTAGATTATCGCCCTTAAAGAGATGCTCAAATCTCCTCTTCCAAGTGGAAAAAAGAAACATCTCTCTTGCTATGGGTGATAGTTTCACCGAGATGAATCTGTAGATAAGGGGCTAGCTCCCCTTGATGCACCTTTAAAGGTCTTTTTATAAATTAATAATTTTTGTATGAAAAGGGTTCAGGTAAACAACTAAGAAACTAAGCAGTGATGCACCAATGTCTAATGTCCTCCTAATTGACTGAAACCACTACTTAAGGACAAACAAGGTGTTTCTCGCATAAGACTCACAACTCAAGATTTATTACTACATCAATGTTTCATATGCTAGATTCAAGAAGTTATATGAATATTAGGAATGGAATGAATTATTCCAAAGAGGGATACAATCATAGACCAGTTCTAGGATATCTCTACACTTATAAAACAATACTATCAAAGACTTGAAATAATCTCCTTTCTACAAATTAGTAGACCATCAAGAGTAAAAGCTAGAAAAGATGATCTTTCACTAAACTAGACCAACAATATTCAAGTCATTACTTAATATTATAGTATATGAGTGGCAACAACCCTTGTATATTTATTAAAGAGTTATTTAATTATAAATCTAGCCAAATTTTTCTCAATAATAAGTGGAGCCTTCTCAAATGAGCCAAACAAATGCATATTTATAACTTTGAGAAGTGGAGCAATCAAAGTCCAAAGGTCACTTATATATGTGTCACCTTGAGAGAATTAGTACATTTGCATGTGGAAGAGCTATGGGGTGAGCTATGCCATGTTAGGAGTCTACTCATTTAAAACTAGTCATAAGAATGGAAAAACGTGGCATAAAACCTTCAAAATTGGCATAGGTAACTGCCTCTAGGCTACCAGTAATAACTTGAACCATTGAACTATCTATTTTTTGCTTGTTTTGCCTACACTAAATGCTTAGGATCTTGCCATTTTTCACCTCCATATTTTCCCTCAAGTTCTTGCCAAGCCTTTTTTTTACTCCAACGACTAGTTTTCATAGTTTGAAATTGATGTTTGTCGTGCTGTAACCTTTTTGGGTATTTATTTTGGACATTTATTTCCCTCAGACTTCTATTTCCCTCAAAAAATCTTTTTGAAATAATTCATTCCTTAGACACTTTTCCCATGGTCACTTTTTTTAACACTTTTCTCCTTCAAACTTTTTTTCTCAACACTTTTCCCAAAAGAATTCATTATGACTTTTTCTTGGCAATTCTTGTGGAAAATTTTCCTAAACAATCTTGTGGGCATTTTATTTCCTTTGTATTGGATAAAATGTTTGAAATAATTGGGATTTGACCTCTTTTCTATGCGGACAAGTTTTATGAAAGAATCCCTCAAACAATCTTTCTAAAATAATTCCTTTGAACTTTCCATTTAGCCCTTCAAACTTTTGTATTTTTTGCCCTTCAGTTGAAAGAAATGGTCCTTTAGCAATTTGTAAATGACCCTTCAATAAATTTGAAGTACCCTTCAGACTTTTTGTAAATTACCTTTTAGCTTCTTACAAATTCCCTTCATAAAAAACTGAAGTGCCCTTCAAAAAAACTAAAGTGTCATTTAAAACTTATAAGCTGCCCTTCAAAAAAGTTGAAAATGATCCCTTAGCCTAAAAAGGTCCTTTGGTGAAATTGTGCAAAAAAAATTGTCAAAGGAATTAGTCTCCATCTTTGGGAAATCTATCTTGGACAAATTATTTGAAAGAATTCAGCACTTGGCCAAATGAAAAGTCCAAAAAAAATAACACATAGTCAAAAACAAAAGACCTAAAATGATTACTATGCAAAGGATTATTAAAAGACCAAAACCAAAATTTTCAAAAGAATTAGACATGTAAATTTATTTCAAGATTTGCCAAAGAACACTTATTCTAAATAAAATCTACATACTGGTTAAGATTTCCAATAGGGGTACCCAATTTTAACCTGAAGGGTCAAAATTTGGTTAACAAATTGGTGACTCATAGGGGTAGTATGCCTATTATACTAACCAGACTAGTAGCCAAATTAGTCCATTGGTCATGGAATCATCTAAGGACACTCAAACAAGGAAACATTGGCTATGAATCAAAACTTGATCAATAAGACACCTAGTTACCACCTCAACCACATAAAGGAAAAGGACACACACAACAAGCAAACAAACTCACAAGACACACACATTTACATAAGAACTTAGGGGGAAAAAAGACAATTGAAATCAAACTAATATTTACATCTATCATGATATGTTTCTCCTCCTCTTGGATCAAAGGGGAAGCTTCTTAGGTCACTTTCATGATAAGAAACCTCATGGTGGTAACCAAGTAACATGTTAGAGTGATAACTTGGTGACTCAACCTTCTTGTTTGCCACTTTTATTGGCATGTATTCTAATGTATCAGATTTAAAAATGTCCTCAACCTTCATGTATCCATTCTTATCTTTGAGACATCTCTCATGTTGGTTCTTCATGCTAGTGTAGTCCATCAATGGATCAATGGTTGTTATTTCATCATCATAAGGTTAATTTGGCTCATGGCCCTCTTGGTATGCATCATGTACTGGCTTGTTATCTTATATCATTTTGAGAAGCTAGTCAAACTGATCTCAGGCTTCATCATATCTCTCTTAAGGAAGGGTGGCTGGTGTGATGTTTGAGTTGAAACAAAAAAATTCTAGTTCATCCCAAAAATCATCATTTTCTTGTTCAACATCTCCTTCTTCAATGTATCTATCAAACCAATGTGATCCCTCTCCTTCTTGTTAAAAAAAAGTATTTATCTTCTCAACAACATGATCTTGAACCTCATTCAACTTAGGTCCCATGGCCTGGTCATTATCTTCATCAAAATAATAAGAAGGTTTATCAAACAAAGGGAAAGAGAGCTCACCATACTTACATTCTCCATCTAACATTGACAGGTGAATTTTGTCAATCTCATATTTATATTTCTCTAAAATTGTCAAGTATGTATGACCTACATCTTCTCCTTGAATCATGTCACCTTCAAGAGTCACTTATTCAACCTTATTCTCATGAAAACCTCCTAGATCAACCACCTCTTGAAATATGATTTGACTACATTTTTCGTCTTTGTTAATGCCTTCCACCTCATGTTCATGATGATGATCACCATGATGATGATCATGGGGAGTACCTATAATTATTTCATCTTCATCATCAATCATAATATCCTCTTGATCAACCAAAAAATGCATTCTTTCTTGCTCATTTTCCTCCCTCAAAATAGGTTCCTCTTTAGAAGGGAATAAAGTGAAGGTGAATGGATAGGTTCATGAGTTTGAAATGCAAGAGTTGGAGTATGAAATGTAATGGAAGGTGAAGGAATTTAAAATGGAGTGTGGGATGAAGGAGAGGACTTTTAATATAGGTAGGCACTAGTGAGTTCAAAATTAGATTGGGAATGAGAAGTGGGGTGTTCTTTGAGAAGCTCAAGAGGAAGAGGAAGTAAACCTTGGGATAAAATTAATTTATTCTCTTCATTCCACTTGAATATCACTTCATCCACATTATATGTAGCTTGATAAATATCTTGATGGAGTGTAGAAGGGGTGTGTTTAGACAAGGGATTTTATATTGGGTTTAAACCTTCTATTACACCTTAACTAAGCAACTTCCTTCTTCACTCTAATTCTTCAATCTGCTTGGGTAGATTCTCTTAGAAGAGTCTTTCTTGGAGATCATATGCATCATCATGATGAGGAGGAGAATGAGAGCTTTGAAATGAAAAATAGGAGGTTTCTTGAGGAAGGGTGGTAGGGACTTGAGTAGGACTATCTTCATTTTCCACTTCACACTCTTAAATAATGCTCTTCTCTTCTTTCTTACCCCATGATTCCACCATTTCATTCCAACTCATGATCTCAGGATTGGAACTCTCTTCTTGAGGATAGCTATAAAATTCATCTTTATCAAGCTCTTGAGCTTGTTCATGATATACATTTCTCCAACTTGGAAACTTGACATCATGTTGAAAGACTTGAAGAGGTTGAGGGAGACTAGGCAGAGTTTGCACATGCATAGGAAGAGTTGCTTGAGGATGGATGTTTTATTTTCCAAAGGAAATAGGATTAATTATTTCAAATGATGGCTCAAAATATAAGGAATTTAAATAGTTAGTTTCCATAAAAGGTTTCTCTAATGTCCTTTGGTGTTGGATTGCTAAGTGCAAAGGATTAATAGCAGGGGTAGTTTATTTTGACATAGGAAAAGATGAATTAGATGGGCTAGAAATTTTTCTCATTTTATTTTGGTGATAAAGTTATATTTGATAAAAATGATTTGGTTTATAATGGGAGGGTTTATTTTGTATAGGATAAGGCTATCTTAGGATGGAAGAATGTGTACAAAGCTGACCACCTTAAGTAGATTGACTTCTCCATCTTACTAGTTTCTCCTTCATGGATTGAATGGTTTGAGCTTGCCTAAACAAACACTCCTTATACATAGGTTATTTTTGATACATATTTTTCTCATTTAACCTATATATCTCCAACATTTATTTTTCAAACTCCAACATTATCTCCCTATCACTCTTGTATTAACTTAGAGAATGACAATTAGGAGAGCTAATTGAGGTGATTCCATGAAAAACATGAGCTTGATAAAAACTATATGAAGGAACACAAGGTTCATACCACTTAATAATGGGATTATACATACCAAATATGATCTTATTAATGAACTAGGGTTTATTGACCAGTTGATTCAACTCAAAGTCACCATTGGTGCTGATTGAAATGCCTCTAAAGGTTGATTGATTAAAGAACACATCAAGAATTCTTCAACTCCTTGGATAAATAGTCCCACTAGGCATGCCAAAATTTTTTGACACTTAAATTCACACCCTTGAATATATTCTCAACTCTCCTCATCCAAGTGGCATAATATAAACATATCTCTTGCTATGGGAGACAATTTCACTGAGATGAATCTCTAGATAAGTGGCTAGCTCCCCTTGATGCACCTTTAAAGCTATCTTTTTAAATTAACAATTTGTGTATGAAATGGGTTCAACAAAAACAACTAAGAAACCAAGTGGTGATGCACCAATGTATAATGTCCTCCTAATTTACTGAAACCACTACTTAAAGACAAATAAGGTGTTTTTCACACAAGACTCACAACTCACAATTAATTACTACATCAATGTTTCATATGCTAGCTTCAAGAAGTATATGAGTCTTAGGAAGGGAATGAATGATTAAAAAGAGTGATAACATCATAGACCACTTATATGATATCTATACACTTAGAAAAGAATACTAGAAAAAACTTGTAATAATCTCCTTTCTGCAAATTGGTAGACCATCAAGAGTACAAGTTAGAGAAGACAATATTTCACTAGACTAGACCAACAAGATTCAATTCATTACTCAATATTACAACATATGAGTGGCAAAAACACTTTTATATTTCTTCAAGAGTTCTTCATGTACAAATTTGGCTAGAGTTTTCCCAATAAACAATGGAGGCTTCTCAAATGAGCCAAAAGAATTCATATTTATAACTTTGAGAAGTGGAGCAAGTAAAGGAAGTCCAAAGGTTACTTGGACATGTGTTAACTTGAGAGAATCAATTAAATTTGCATGTGGAAGAGAGGTGGTCTGACATATGCCATGTCAGAAGTCTACTCATTTGAAACCATTCATAAGAATGGTGAAAAATGGCATAAAACCTTCAAGATTAGCACACGATACTACCTTTAGGCTGCCATCAATAACCCAAACCATCGACCTATCTATTCTTTATTTGTTTTGCCTACAAAAAATGCTTTGTATCTTGCCATTTGTTACATCCAAATTTTCCCTTAGGTTCCCACCAAGCCTTTTTTAACTCCAATAACTAGTTTTTATAGTTTGAAATAGACGTTTGTGGGGCCATCACCTTCTTGGGTATTTATTTTAGACATTTGTTTCCCTAAAAAATTTTTTACACTCAAAAAATATTTATAAAATAATTCATTCCTTAGACACTTTTATTTTGGTCACTTTATTTCAGCACTTTTCTCCTTCAGACTTTTTGTCTCAGCACTTTTCCTAAAAGAATTCATTCAAACTTTTTGTTGGCAATTCCTATTAACAATTTTCTCAAATAATATTTTGGGCATTTTATTTCCTTTGTATCAGAAAAAATGTATAAAATAATTGGGTTTTGACCTATTTTTCATGCAGACAAGTTTTCTAAAACATTCCTTAAACAATCTTTTCCAAAGAATTCCTTCAAACTTTTTGTTTGGCTCTTTAGACTTTTTTCTTTTTTGTCCTTCAATCGAAAGAAATGGTCCTTTGACTAAAAGAAATGATACTTCAACAATATGTAAATGAACCTTCAAGAAAGTTTAGGTGTGCTTCAGAATTTTTATAAAGTACCTTTTATCCTTCCTAAAAATGCCCTTCAAAAATTGTAGAGTACCCTTCAGAAAAGCTGAAAATGATTCCTTAGCCTGAAAAGGTCCTTCAAGGAAATTGTGCAGACAATTTTCTTGAAGGAATTAGTCTCTGTCTTTAGGAAATTTTTCTCAAACAAATTTTCTGAAAGAATTCAACACTTGGCCAAATGAAAATCCAAAATAAATAACACTTAGTCAAAAACAAAAGACCTAAAATGATTACTATGCAAAGGCTTAGCAAAAGACCAAAACCAAACTTTTAAAAAGAATTAGACTTGTACATTTTTTTAGGCTTTATCAGAGAAAACATATTTTAAAGAAAATCTACATACTATTTAAGCTTTCCAATAAGGGGTACCTAATTTTTACCTGAAGGGTTAAAATCTGGTCAATAAGTTTATCTTAGTATCTTACCTATTTTCCTATAGAGATTTATGCTTATTATGAGTGGGTATACTTTATATTTTTATGGTCACTAGACTCTTAGTGTCTCACCTATGTATTTAGTATGCCTCATGTTTCCTAAGGTCTTATCATAGATTCCTATGTCATGATTTTTACATTCCCTCTTTCATTACAACATTATTAATATTTATAATTGATAAATATACTTTTATTAAGTGATCATCCCCTAGGGTTTACCTTTGATATTTTTAGTGTAAGACCATGGATAAGACTAGGCTCTCCTGACAAATTACCATAATATAACATTTCCTTATTACCATTTGCCTCATTGGTTTTCCCCTTATTATTTTCAATGTAAGACCATGAATAAGACCAATCCCTCTTTACAAATTACCACATTACAAACATATTTTAAATAATTCCCATAATTGTTTTCACCTCATTAGTGTTCCCTTTGTGAGTTATAGTGTAAGACCATGGATAGGACCAAGCCCTCCTCAAAAAATATTCTAATACCTATTTAATACTATAACCAAGTCACAATAGAATTAATTGATTCAAATCTAAGATAATTTGTGTTAGATTATGATTTTATACATCACTACCAAATTTTTCATCTTGATTTAATATGTTTTATGCTTAGTTTATAAACACTTCACTTTTATCTTATAATTTTTTGATTGCATGTATGTTTACAACCATTTTATTAATTTTATAATACTTCCCATATTGAATTAGTACGATTAATTTGATTTCCAATTACATTTTTTTTTCTTTTCATACTTCCCAGCTTGATTTATTATGATTAATTAACTCTATTATTTATTTATTTTTATACCATTGGTTTTTAGGTGTCTTCCATTTTATTAAAAATCTTCATACTTTCAAATGTGATATATTTTGATTTTTTTAACTTGGTGTAAATCTTTTGACATGTTTTGAAAACATTTGTTACCCTTAATACCATTTTGGTTTTTTTTTTTTTTACACCTTTCTCATCATGATATAGTGTGTATTACATTTTTTTTGATTATTTATACTTTTATAAATCATTTTTGCCTTTTTTTAACCATTCTTCTATATCACATAATGTTATAAAATAAAATGTACATCACATATTTTCCAAAAGTAACATATATGTGGTATAAAGGAAATATATCCATGCATCCACATACAAATCTAATTACAACTCATAAGATCAATGAGATATCAATATCAATATATATCATGATTTTTATATAATACAAGTACAAAATACAATAGCTACATCTATATGGATATGATTCATCCTATCTATCCTATGTCCTAGCCATGATACCCATCAATGCTTGTGACTAACCCCTATGAATAGTGTATTGTAAAAAATCACTCTAGGATCTCAAGTTAGGAACCTATACCTATAGGCTAACCACCTAGTCCTATACCTATCCAAGATGGATAATAATTACATGTGTATAGCTCACTCCTATGATAAGGCCTATTAATATTGAGCCTCTTCATCTCATACCCATATCAGTGGATTCAAACTATCACCTCACACTTGTAGCTATCACACATCCTCTGTGTTGATGCACTTAATGTGATCCTTGTATCACTAGGGCTTGAAAGGAAAGTAATAAACTCAATTTTAATTCCTAAAAGACTTGAGGCTTGAGTTTCTTACACAACTACTAATGAAAATAGCAAAACAATAGAGATATGTCCACCACTTGTAACTATATAAGAAGACCTTACTGTAGGGACAATGAATTATACATAGTGACACTTTATTTCCTACTAATATTTGTGAAATTACTCTAAATTTTGCCAATTATTTCCCAAGCATAAACAAACTATGAATATTTATATAATGAGCTAAATGAAAGTGACTCATGGGGTAGATCCAAAGGTAAGAAGGGTAGGGAAGAAAAAAAAGTTTACTTCAAATGGTTAGAGGTGTCAATTATTCTAACATCTACAATAATAACATGTAAAACTAGAATTCACCAACCCTAGTGTAATACTACAAGCCAAATGAACATAATTGAGACTTCAAAGGAAAGGACATGCATAAATATAAAAGCATACATTGCATGAAAGTTACTTATTCACATCAATTTGCATAAGCACATTAAACTTCAAATAAGATGAAATACAGAACATAAACTAACAGATTTATTAGCCTGGTGTTAAAATCAAACCAATAGATGAATATATTTATATTATTTCCAAATTAGTAAACAAAAAAGAAACTATTAATTCTCTAAAAACATGAGAATAATAAACTATAGAACACACAGTAAAGCATACAAACAATCTCATGAATTCTTAGCTCTTTTGCATTAATTTTCTAGAAACTATTCCTCTTCTAATTAAAATGAGGGGGAATACCCATATATACAAGGCTCAAAATTCCTATGCAAGTTCAAGTGGGCCCATTAAAACATGCCCAAATATATCCAAGTGGATTTTAGCCTTTGAATACCAATAACTAAAAATTCCATTTAATACAAGGGAATATGCCAAATTTGAATTTACAAAGCAAAATGAAATATTCCTCAAGACCCTAAAGGATATGATGGGGTGCTTGTTGTTTCTATCCTTATTTCTCTACCTCCTCTCTTATCCCAAATTTAGTGCATGCTAAGTAGTCCTGGTTAATTAGACCAAAATCTAGGATTATAGGCCAAAATGGGTCATGCATTTCTTGAATAAGCCTACCATTATCTACAAGTATAGGTCTTAGTGCTTATTCAATAGCCTTAGCTCTCTCTATCCTTTGGTTAACAAAATATACAATGTTCATCACTTTAGTGGCATTCTTGGAATTAGTTATGTCTTGTTGGAATTTTTCAACAAATAATTTCATTTTATCCCTAAACTCCTAGTCATCCATAAAGTGTCCATTAGGTTTGGTCACCCTAATGACCATAACATCCTTTATTAATAGGGAAATCCTAAACTCTATTTTTTCTAAGGATGAAGTTACATCCTTCACTTGTTCTAGACACATTATTAATATTCTCTTTATATTCATTATTATAGTCTATCTAGGGATGATGTCTTAAAGTGGAAGTGTCTTAAGGTCTAGGAACTTTTTATTCCTTGTAACTCTAGACAAGTTTAATAACTTGGCATTATAGAGTGCAATTTTATGGCCATATTTAATAATCACATTAAACTACAAAGTCCTATCCTATTACTTTTTATTCATGACCTTGTACAAACTGAAGACATTGATGATCACATTTATTAATTAGACTATATTATTATTTGGCACTATAGGCAATGCTTGCTCCCTTAATATCTTCATCTTCTATTGCACACCTTTCATCAAGGCCACTGTGGATTCTACATTGGATTGGACCATAGACATAGGGTCCTCTACATACTCATCTTATTCACTTGGGCCATCCTTCATCTTCTTTTTAAAAGTGAATAGGGACTCTTCACTTTCATTATCTATAATCAAGATAGATTGGGGTTGTCCAACCTGCCTCCTCACCACTCTTTTCATGGTACCTATAACAGCATCAAATTTCAATCAAATCTATGGTGTAGAGAGGAATACTTGAGGTCTCTCTTATTTTGTTACTAGTATAATATATTTGACCAAATTTGGGATAATATTAGGTATTGTATTTTATAGAGGTGGTATTGGAGGTGCTTGAGATGAGATAGAGGCTAGAGTTATAGCATGGATGTGTGGTAAGTTTGATAGGCTTATCTTCCCAAGTGTTCCTAATATAGATCTTATAGGGCCCATACATAGAATAAATGATGTAAATTTTGGGGGAACACTCACCTTTTAATCCCTAGTAACATTTAATGTGGATGCAAGCAAAGGTGTCTTTGGAAAGGTGTTTTTTTTTGAAATGGGCCTTAATGGCCTTGCCAATGCAAGAGAACCAATAACAAGTGTTGCACTAGTTATTACTACTTGAGAAGAAGTGGAACTAATAGTCTGATTAGTACTAGTGTCTGATGAAGATATAATATTTGTAGTGGCATGAGAAATGAATTATGGGATGATAAATCCCAAGGAACCAATAGCTTGGCCTAGGTTAGTATCAATTGAAGATTGAGTAGTAGTAGTTTTAGTTTTTAATGATACTAAAGGCAATGGGGAAATAGTGGTAGGAGTGGAAAATATAGAAGTAAAAGTAGTTTGAGATGTAATTTTAATAGTAAAATAATGTAGTGGTGAGGTACTTACATTGGGAGCTTGTGATCTAAGGATATCATGTGGTATGATAATGGTAACATCAATAGTAGATGGATAAATTATTGGAGAGGGAGTAGTTATTTATTATTGCACATCTTGGGTACATATAAGAGTTACTTACATTGGAATATATATATTCACTTAAGATTTTGGTGGATGGGTTATTGTTCCTCTCATAGTGGTCTTAGGCTACCTTTTCCTCTTGTATACTTTGTTAATGTTTCTATCAATGAGTCCCTGCCCTTCTTCCATGGAGAGCTCAATACCTTGTTAAAATTATTCAAGGTCAATAAAAAAATTATCATGTTGATCTAGGCTCTCTAGAATGGAACCCATAGTAGATGCAAAAATTATTGTGGGCCCTTGGGAGGGGTTAAGTTGACTTCTAGATCCTCCTTGCTAAAATCTTGGAGGTAAGTCCTGAATACTCAAAGTGACAAGTTGTAGAGGTCTATTTGGACTATTCCTAATAATAAGAATTTTTTCCTCATCTTATTAATATTACCCTTACTCATATTTAGCATCAAACATGTTCCCATGTGATAGTGGTGGCCAAGATACCAATATCTTAATTTTTATTCTCCTTATCTAGTATCATTTCTAGTTCAACATTCTTCATTACTATATTCTGGAGTACCACCTCATTATTTAGATCATCTCTATATATTCATTCATGTAATTATTCTTGATGCTTGTATTCCATTTCTAAATCTTTATTTAATATGAATAGGTGCTTGTAAATGAACTTATTGGGATCCCATGCTCTAAAGTCATCTTTGGGCAATAGGTACAAATCCCTATACCTAGTAGCTATAATAATATCATGCCACTTGGTAATCCTAGTCTTCCTTAGTTTGTAAGGTACCTTATGGGGGAATTTTTTTTCTTGTTATTGAAGATTCCATCAACTCCATGTAGAATTTGATAGGTTATTTATTCTTTAGCTAGCTACATTGGTACAAACCTTGGTAGTATAAGAGGGGCCACCATCACTCCTTACTTTTTGATAACCATGTAGTCTAGGTATAACTAGTATCTATCCATGTCTTTCAAGGTTTTATTAATTTTAAGGTAAACCCTCTATATCTCACATTCTTTGATCAAATTGTAAACCACTAGGTATAACTCTTTTGTAATCACTCTCATGTTGCATATGAATTTATGAATATGCATTACAAAAAAGAGTTGAGGCATGGTTTCTAGATGCTCAATAGACCATGGGCTTGTAAGTGTCATATATTTCATACACCAAGTTATTTCTAATAATTTTACTAAGTGGGTAAATCTATTGGCCTTCTAAGATTATTTACAATAATAGAATAGCCCTTGTGTCCACATAGGCAATGTGTGGACTACCAAATATTCTATTCAAGAGGGCTAAGCAAATTGTGACTCCCTATCTAAAGTGTTGGATGGGAAAGTTTCCTATATCATCCATGAAAATAGTGATTGTTAGGTCAGTCACCTATGAAGCCAAGACCTTCTTTTAGGAGTGCACTTCATACCAATTATCGATGATGGCCTAGTTATATTCTATCTATGGTGAGGGAAGGTCATAGTATTTATATAAGCTCGATCCTAATATGAAAGTAATAGTGATACATTGGGACATTTATTTAATTAGCTTGTATTTTCACTTTAACCTCCCAAAAATACCATAAACTAGGTTAGTGCATGGCATGACCTCTATCTTAGATATGGCCTTATGGAGACTAGATATTTTAATAGCAAGGACATCAAAATCTAGTTGGATCATATGAGGCATGGTTTCATTCTCATCAACAGTCTTAGCCTATTTTACATTAAAATATATTCTATTTTAATGCAAGTCACTAGATGTTATGGCCTCAAGAATAAATTTATTATCTTTAAAGATGACTAAAGAACCATTCCAGAGTAGAAAGTCATCATTCTTGAAGGAACTACTCTTACCTAGAGTAGAAGGACCTACTTGTGCCATTTTTTGTAATACTCTGGGTAGTAATCAATGTCTCTTTGTATCATTCTACACTTTTAAGATTTAATAATGGTGGTTAGGAGTGTAATTTGTTAATAGATTGAGATGTTTTGAATTATGAGAGTGTAAATAGTAGAGAGAAAATGTGTATATCTTTTAAATGTAAATAACAATATCTTTGACTATGTAACCTTTTAAATGATTTCTCTAATTAATGCAATATTGATTATGATCATGGTTCATGTTGTATTAATGATAAGCTTGTCAACTTTGCATATATTTGAAACAACTTTGAATGACTACTTTTATCAATTAATTTGACCAAAATTTAGCTTATCTTTGATTTTCCATCATTTTTATCTTTAAATCTAAATGTTTCCACCTTTTAACACATGGCTACCACCTCGGATCTAGCTTAGTATTCGCATGGCCTAAATATGACTAAGTTTCCTAGTTGGTGTGAAATTTGGACATGTAACACCTTTTGATTGCCTTGTGGACTCTTGGAATGTATCTTTTAATGATGACCCATTTATATCTCACCACGTACCATATTTCAATTCATAAAAAGCTATCAAGTGGTGTTGTTCAATTTTGATTGGATATGAGAATGCCATGAATCACTCTCATGGGCAATCACAACATTATTTGATATGTGTCTCTCTCAAAATTATTTTGGATAACTATCGATAACTTGGCACTAATTAGATGGCTTGGGTGGAAACATGCATCCCTCTTAGAGGTGATCTCATGGATCTCGCATAAAAATAATTTGGTAATGATATGTGGCATCACCACATAGGCCTAAAGGGGACATGTATCATTCTTATAGGCTATTATTTGTTTTTATACCATGTGTCATTCTTGAAAGGTACCTAAAATAGTTTTATATCATCAAACCTTGATCAAATGTCTTGGGTACAACTATGTGCATACCTCATGAGCTCTTATGAGCTTCAGATGGATGTAATACAACAGGGACATGTGGTAACCTTGGATGAACCCAAGGTGGACATGCATCACCTTATAAGGCCATTTAGGCTTGGTTGGTTATCATTGAGACACACAGTGGCATCTCATGGGATTATACATTATGATAAGATGTGTGGGGGACACATGATGGATTGTATTTGATGGGTTCACTTGTGGGGGTTAATATCCTAACACGTAGCCCCAATATTTGAATTCTAATGACTAGCTTCTTGTAATCCCTCTAAATGATGCCACATAGCTCATAGACTTGGTAGATTTACTCCAAGTGTCTTTCATGGGTTATGATGAATCCTTAAGCTATTTTGAGGCCTAGTAAGGTGGACATATATCCTTTTAAGCTATACTATAAATTTTGATGTCCCATAAGGCATCATAAAATATAGCTTTAAATTGACATCATACAAGGTAATATGTGAAACTAAGTTAGCTTATTAAAGATGTTATTGCCCATCCTAGGTGAATTTAAACAAGTTTTAAATAAAAACTTTAGAAGAAAATTCATTAAACATAAATTAATGTTAATTTGATAAAACCTAGTGAAGCTTGTTGTGTTTATGTCTATTAGAGATCTAGCTCATGCTTCCTTAGAAAAATTCTCTTTTCATATCATTGAACTATCCATGGTTAATAATTCATTGCTAAATAAATCTTGAAGAAGACTTGAAATAATTTGAATATTTCTAAGTATCAATCCTTATTACAAAATAAATGATTAACCAAAAATCTCGGAAACATAAGTACTATTAAATTTAATCAATTATCCATGAAAACAAATGATTTAATATTCTTAGCATATTGGGCACTTTTTAAAATTGCAAAAAGAAGGATCCCCATTCTAAGAATAGGGGGATGTTGATCATAAAAAAATGGTGACCTATGTGGGGAAACATTGAAAAATGTTAGAATCTAGATATTATGTTCAAAGAAAAATTTAAAAAATTAGATATCTCCTTATGATCTTTAG
The DNA here is from genome assembly GCA_037957365.1 of Torreya grandis. NCBI lineage: Eukaryota > Viridiplantae > Streptophyta > Pinopsida > Cupressales > Taxaceae > Torreya > Torreya grandis. The sequence goes on along the minus strand of JARHVA010001217.1, from coordinate 2,223,355 downwards.
TCAATTCCAAAATTATTTTTTAGAACTAATGAAAGTCTAAGGCTTGAAATAACATTTAAACTTTGTAGAAAATCATACTATGTGTGTGTTTTGAGTTTTCTTAACCATTACCACTAGGTTCAAAAAAGATAAGTTTCAAGTTGAAAGACATCAAACATGAAATGACTTAAGAATTATTTAGATTTTATATAATTATACTCTGATCAGATGAGGATGGCTTAGGCATTACTTCATTTCTATCCAGGTGTCCATAACCCTGATATAGATACCTTTGGCTCCACTCCAGGCTTTGCTCTATTGCCAGCTAGGTGTCCATAGTGCTAGTAGAGATTTCCTAATTCACTATTCATGGAATGTGAAAGTAGTTTATGATTTCACTTCATGGTGTATCATTTTTTTTATATATTTGCATTCATAAACTAGAATGGCTAGGAACCAAAATTAGCCATGTGTAAGGTTTTATCAAGATATAGTCTAGATGTAATTCACTTTCAAGTATCAAGTTCTACCATGGTAATTTACTTGGTAAATTTAAGTGATAGTATGATGGTCCACATAGATTCAAAATCTCATTCAAGCAAATGTTCATTCATCTAAACTATACTACATTCTTAAATGACTTAGGATTTGCATGAGAAAATTAACTTCTAATTAACCCCATGCAACTTTTCTAAATTAAAACACTACTAGAGGTTTCCAAACTTTAGATGACCAATGTTTAAAACTAGAAATCCCTTCTTCCCATTTTTAAGATTAGAATAGCATAGATTGAGCCAATGAATGCTTGTCCAAATGACTTATTACTAAGCTATATTACACAACAAAAAATTAATAACAAGATGAACGTGAGAAATAACACAATAGGAAAGTAAATTAGGAAAGGAAATTACTCTAATCCTACCTAATCTAATTATAAATAAGCTTACTATCCTTCTGGAGTTTGTGATAGAGCAAAAAAGAAATAATGTTTTATGTATTACCCATTGAATACAAAGGTTAGGTGATTCCATTATAGGTCTTTGATATTGAATACATTTTTGCCTAGTATTTATGCCACTGATATGGTCCAATCTAGAGAGGAGTGAACTTTTCATGTTGTCCCTTCTTCTCATGGACCTTATCCCATAGTAGGACCAAGTTTGATATGTAGAATGCTTTAATTTTGGATAATTTATCAAATCATATATTTACAACATCTTGATGCTTGTTGAAATTCTTCAATGCTTCATATTTGGCATCTTCCATTTGGATGATGTTTATTATTTAGGACTATACTCTTTTGTCATCTTCCATATATTCAGCCATACACTTATAGGTGGGCAATTTTAGTGTGATAGTAAAAATAGGTTATTACTCATAGACTAGTAGGAATAAGGATGAATTGAGCACCTATTTATATCTCATTATGTCTACCTATAAATCATACTTTAGCAAGGACTGTCATTCTCTAGGTTTCTTCTCTATATATATTTTTAATGGCATTTACCAAGTTTTTGTTCATAGATTCTACAACTCCATTACCCTAAGGGTAATAGTTTGAATCAGACTTGATGACTATTTAATTATCATATGCCCACTAGGTGAATTTGATTGACATAAAGGCTGGAACTTTATCACATACAAGATATAAGGGCATCCCAAACTAAGTGATGATATTTTTTTCTAGAAATTTGATGCCATCAATCACTCTACTATTCTTGGTGGCCACTATCTAGTCCACCTAGTGAAATAATCCATGACAATGAGTATAAATTTATGCCCTATTGATGAGTTAGGATTTATCACTCCTATAAAGTCAAGGTCCTATTATCAAATAGATTTGTTTCAATCATTAGTTGTAAAGGCATGGATGCCTTTATCTATCATTGATCAAATACTTAACATTGATTACATGTTCACACATGAGAGTGGTCATGTTTGAATATGGTTGGCCAATAGTAGCCTACTTTCAATATCTTGTGTGTTGTGGTATGCCCTGAAGGGTGACTACTTCCCAATTTGTCATGGAAATTGTTCATGATTTTCATGGCTTCAGCACTAGAAACACATCTTAGATAGATCCCCTCATAAATTTTCCTATAGATGAATCCCCTTTAAACCACAAAATGAGATTATCTTATCCTGAGGGCCCTTTTCTACTCCTTTTTAATGTGTGGGGGACATAGACCATGTAAAAAATAGTGAACAATATCCTTGTACTAATCACCACTAGACACTTGAACTTATTCAACTTGAAAGATGTCAATGTGTGGATCAATATTTGTAATAAGTTTTATTAGACCTTGGCCTCTAACTAGCTTAGCATATTTTATTTCTATATCATATTAGTGGAGTTTGGTTATCCACTTCCCTCTTCATTCTCTAAGTTCATTTTATCCCAACATCAAATTGATAGCCATATTAGACACTATGGCACATGTCTTGTTCCTCAAGATGTAGTGTCTAAACTTATTGATGGCCTTCACTAGAGCATATACTTGATTATCTAGAATAGGATATTTAAGTTATAAATTCTTCAAGTTTGTGCCTTTGAATTCTATATGGTTCTGTTTTTCATCCTCTTTTTATGTTGAGATAATAGAAACAATGTGATCATAATAAAAAGAGTATAGATTAAAGTCTTTACTAAAATCGAGAATTTTTAGAATAGGAGATTGAACAATAGAATCCTTGATGTATTGAAATGCCTTAATTAATTTAGTATTCTAATTTATCTTTGCATATTTCTTCAACATTGCCTTGACTAGTCTTACAATCTTTGAAAAACTAGAGATAAATTTTCTTACAAAATTAATCTTTCCAAAGAAAGATCTCAATTATTTTTTACTATTAGGATTTTTTACCTTTAAATTATGTTTATCCTATTAGGGTCAATAGTCATACCTTCTTGGGTAATTATATGTCCTAGAATTTAACCTTCAATTACATAGAAGATAATTTTCTTGGGGTTTAAAGAAATGCCATACCTCCTGCACTTCTCTAGCACTTATTATAAATGCATCATGTGATCACCTCTATATAAAAACAAAACTATTAGATCATCCATGTAAATAATGATGTAATTGCCTATTAATCTTTGGAATGCATGGTCTATTTCTCATTGGAAAGTTTCTCCTGCATTGAATAATATAAATGGAATTCATTTGTATGTAAACATTCTTCACTTGGTGGTGAAGGAAGTTTTCAATCTATTATTCTCATTCACTAGGACTTGGTTGTATCTTGAAAAAACATCAAGGAATGAAATCATTCTAGACCCTCTCACCAACTGAATGGCTTCATCTAAGGATGGCAAGGGATAATTGTCCTTTTCTAAGGATCTATTCAAGTTTTTGAAATCAACATAGAATATGATTTATCCATTCTTCTTTTGGATTAACACAAGATTTGTAACCCATGTTGAGTTTTATATGGGAAAGATTATCATTGCATCTATAAATTTATTAACTTCCATATAAATCAATGTTTTCATCACTAGATTCATTAGCCTTTGTCTTTGCCTAAAGGTTCTACAGGACTCTTTCAAGAAGATAGTGTGAGTAATCACACTAGTATCAAATATCTTAAGATCATCATATAACTAGGCAATGACATCCTTGAACTTGGTTAAAATGGTAGTGGCTTCCTTCATCTCTTCATCAATACAAACTAAACCAGTGTTGATACTTTGCTTGTTCCTAAGATTTCCCAAGTTGAATTACTTATAATCTATTCCACTCACCTTGGGTTACCTAGCTTCAGTTCTTTGTTTATTTAGGTCAAACATCCTTTCCAAGGAGATCATGCCCTTGGGTATTCAATTTTCCTTGATTTGGATTACTCCATCTTCATTATCCTTTGAATTTTTCATAGAAATTTCATCATGTTCATCAATAATATGGGATCCAAATATGATAGAATTACACATGAAGTTAATTATCTATTTATAATCATCAAAAAATTAGGAATTGATTGATATTTTCTATCATAGAGGGGAATTAAATCATTTCCATAGTAAAATCTTGCAAGTTCAAAGGCTTTAGAGGCACCAAGTTCATTGTTGTAAGATCTATAGCATATGCCAATTGTTTATGCCTCTAGGTAAGGAAAAAATATTAAATGAGTCAAAATACTCAATAAAATCCCAATCTCTAAATTTATACTTTCTTAAATAAGAAAGCTTACACTGATATTTGTGTAGACACTAGAAAACTACACAATTATAGTTTTTAATGCCTAAATGCCTTAGGATCCCATAAAACTTCTTAAACCTTCCCAAAACCCATCTTAACCAGCCAAATCACTATTTTCCTAATCACAAATATCATTCAAAATTACTATTCAAAAGTATTATTCACCCTCACTATTCACTATGGGACCCACAGTCACTATTCATGATGACATGGCATGTGACATGTCAAGTGGCATGGGAGGTGATATGGTAAGTGACGTGGCTTAGAAGTGATGTGGCTTGATGTGGAAAGTCATACCCCACGTGGGACCCTTCTAAAAGTGATTGATGACCTCATTCAAGAATCACAAGCCCCCCTTGAAATGTAGTGAATTTCCCATTAAAGGGTCATTATTCAATATGTATTTTTGTCTTCCCACATGAAATTAGACTTTAAAATATATACCTACCTATTTAAGACCTTGAGAAAGATAAAGGGCACCCATTTTTGACTTTTTAACCTAAATGGATGCTTACCAACCCAAATGGGAGACTTTCCAACCCACGTGGGAATCCCCACTAACCACACCTTGGAATTTTCATCCCCCCACATGGAAAATGGTGCCACATTTGTATGAAAAAAAATAAGGGTGGAAAAAAGTCTTCAGACTTATTCAAACCCACGAACATGAGTTCCATTCAAACTTGGATTCATGTGCAAAGTGGAAGATTTTCCAACCCACATGGGAATTCCCACCAACCTCACCTTGAATAAAACATGCACCAATTGGATAAATTCGAATTACCTCAATATTCCTCTATTTTGGCATTCTTCACACAAAATGCTATAAATACCCTGCTCTCCTTCACCCAAGGAGGTTGGAAGTTATCCTTTTGTTAACATTTTGTTGTAGGTTTTTGAAGGGGGTCATCATTTTAAGGGAGATCATCATAATCTTTGAGAGAAGATCCAAATCATTTAATTTTTGTTGAATTTCTACCAAAATTGCTTCAACAACATCAACACCAACATCTTCATCAACATTCTTCTTCAAGCTTGGAAGGTGACTTTGGTTTTATTTGTTGTAATTTAATTTCTTATCCCTCTTGGCCTATTATTTATTGACTTCTAAACCCACCCTTTAGCTTTATTATTATATTATCATCCATATCCATTCCCCTTAACCTCTTCATTTTCCTTTCCCCTTTATCCATTTACCTCTTCTCCCATTTCCATTTTTACCATCTTCACTCTCTTTATACCCTTATCCTTTTGCCACCTTAATCATTTGTTGCCTTATCCTTTGATACCTTCACCACTTAAACCTTTACCATATAAACCATTTTCTAACCCTAACTACATCACTCTTTTGACCCTTTCCATTTCACCAAAACAAGAACCAAAATATTGCTTTTAGCTAATTTTTAGCAATTTTAATTATTCAAACTATTTACTTTAGTTTAATCATCTTAGCAAAGAATTTATTTTTAATTAATTAAATTTAGGTCATTTTTTGTATTTAATTTTAGTTTTATGTCTTAAATACATGTTTCCTTCATTTTTATCTATCAAACTTAAGTGTTAAAAGTAGGTGGATTGACAGCCTCCTAGAAAGCTTTCGTTTCTTGGATGTAGCTTACACTGGGAAATCTACCCATCTCTTTGTCTAAAAAATAAGTATGTGGTAGTGTTTTCTTATTTTCAGGTATTATTACCTAGATAAACAATACTTATTCATAATAATATAGATTCAACATGCACATTTTAATAGGTTTTTCTACACACCCTTCATAACTAGTTTCTACTCTACACACTTAGAAAAAGCAAAAAATTAGATAGAAACATTTTGGCATGCCCGGTGGGACCCTTGATTTTTCTTGGGTCCATTAATTATCTTAATACATTTATAAATTCATTATTGAACATTTTATCTAGTTGCATTAGTTAAAAACAAATTCATTTAGTTGCATTAGTAAAAAAAATTGTTTAGTTGCATTTTTAATTGCATGTTTAGTTGCATATTTACTTACATTCTTATTTGCATACTTTATTACATTATTAGTTTCATTTTTAATAAAATTAATCTTTCTTTTATTTCTTAAAAGAAAAAAAAACAAGTTTTAGTTGTATTTTTAGAAAAGTTAAAGTTTATTTTCCTTGCATCTTTAAAATAAATAAAAATAACAATCATCCTAGGATTAGAACTTGAATTTTCATCTTTCATTTAGATTGAATTTAGAGATTTTTTATGCATTTAAAAAAATATCAACTTATATCTAGGGTTTAAAATAAACACTTTGCATCCATTGAATTTCTTGTTGATCTTGGTTCATCTAGTAACTAGGAGGAACAGTAATTTTATCATAGCTTTCAGTTGTGTTCACACACCAAGCCAAAACACTGAATAATCAACACATCAAAATAATACTTGAGACAAGGACTGATTGGGATTTCATCACCTGGCAGTAATCTTACCCCCTCTTGGCTATCCCACTTGGATTTCACCACTAAGGGGAGAACCAACTTAGCTCTCTGGTTGAGTATAAACTCTAAAATCAATATATCTTGGCTAAACACCTGACACCCTTATCATTGTGGGATTCTGAATTAAGGGGGTAGGCCCCAATACCAAGCCACATACTGAAGTTCAACATATATATTTCTTTTGAGAGCCTAAACAACCCAAAACTAACTATAGCTTGCCTTTTTAGAACTCATACCAAACCAACTTCCCCTTCACACTCTTTAAGGCATAAGCCAAAAGTGATTTAAAAGTAATCCTAGGATAAAATCATTTCTAGTGTTTGTGTTGATTGCTTTGAAATATTTTTGGTTGTTTCTTTTTTGAATTGAGAGCTTCACCTTTTCATTCCTTATTTTCTCATATGGTCACTACTAGACAACAACTCAGAAATCAAGTTAATCAACCCCCATCTTCTTCCACACCAATGGAGTATACCTCAAACATTGAGAGTTGCCCTCACATTGAGAATTCCCATCCTCCCTCTCCTTCTAGGGTCTCAATAATATCTTAATGGGATCCTAACTTTGCTACCTTCATTTATAATAATCAAGTAGCTTTACAACACTACCTCAATATCATGCCACACTACACCCCTTCTACTTTGGTTTCCTCTATTGAACCCCCTCTTGGCATGCCACCCCACCTTATAATGGGTACCACTTCAATCCAACCATTTTTGACCCACACCTCTTCCAAAATTCCATCCACCAAAACCTAAACCAACCTTCTACCCCCCAACTAAACACCTCCTATCACACCCCAAGTGGGTTCAAACCTACCCTTAATCACCTACACCCCACCTACTATGGCATTATCCTTCACTCTTGGATCCATCCTCACTTTGGTAGAAATGAATACCTCAACCACAACTCAATATCAAAATCTAGTGATCTCCATACCACAAACACTTCCCCCATAAACACTTTGGTCACTACCCACCTTCAATGAACTAACCCACTAACCACTTTGATGCCACACATAAACCTCCCAACCTTGACCTTCCAACACGTACCCATAACATCTTATAAATATATTCCTAACACACAAGTATACATACCTTCACCTTCTACCTAGATTTAAGTGACCTCACACACACACACAACATCATCCCAACCATCCACTAGTTATTCCCATGTCACCCAACCCCAACAAAATGTGGCATATACCTATCCAACCCAACAACCCCAAATGGACTTGGTCAAGATGCTAATGGATAAGATGACTACCTTTGAGTCATCCATCTTAGGTTCATATAACCTTATCTCTTATGACCAAATTTGCAATGAACCCATCCATTCATTTGTCCCTCTCTGACCATATCCTCTACAATTGGAATTGCCAAAATTATCTAAATTTCAAAAAAAAGAGGAACCCAACAACATTTAAGACCATTTAGGCATGCATGTTACTTGATTTCCCATGATGATGCTCTCTTCCTCCATACCTTTCCTATTTCCTTGTCTAAACTAGCATTATATTGGTATAGTGTGCCATCCAAAAACACTCCATCTTATCCTTCACCCAACTATCCCAAACTTTTTTGGATCACTTTTCGATTAATATATCCAAGAAACTTTCTATTACCAACCGCTACTCCATTCATAAATTCAAAGATAAATCTATTACCAATTTTGTGGCTCATTGGAGGAGCCTATTCAACCAACTTCCTTTTCATTGCCTCAACCTGATCTTATAGAACTCTTTGCTTGGGCATGTGCAAAACACATCTCATCCACATTTTGTGTCTAAAGATTTCAAACATTTGATGATATTTTACCATGGCTCAAAAACTAGAGAATAGAGCCATTGATGAGGGAAGATTAAAGTTGAATAACAAAAACCTAGCTTATAAAACCAATGAGCCCTCTCCTTCTAAACTAAACAACACAACCAATACCAATTCAAAGAGAAAAGCCACCACCAACACTATTGTCCTCAAATCTGCACCTCCACCATCTACCAACCAACAATATCTAAGGAACCAAACCTCCAACCCCTTCAACTATCCAAACTGAAACCAAAAGAACCAAACTTGGGATAACCATAATACATTAACTCTACCTGAGGAGCCTTATCATTCCATTTTTGAAAGTTACTAAAATCCAAAATCATCCAACTTCCACCAATTAAACCACCCCAAAAGTTTTATACTTCTTACCCTATGCCTAGTTGGTATAATGAGATTGACTATTGTGTTTTTCACTGAGTCATAAGACATGACATCAATAGATGTAATACCTTTAAATACCTTGTCCAATCCCTCATTGATAATGGATATCTCACATTAGACAATCCTATTGTTTCACCAAACCAAGCCCTTTACATATTCCACAAAACTTTCCCTAATCATGGTCCTTCTACCCCTCATCATGAAAATAAACCCAAACCATCTCATGAGGGACATACTATTAATGCGGTTACTAGTGAACCCATTGATGAAGAAAATGTTACCTCAACTACTTCTTTCCCCATTCCCCTATTAGAATAAAAAAGACCACCTTCTATTCCTTTGGAAACCCAAATAAAGGAAGCAACCATATCCAGACCTACCTCCCCTATCTTAGAACCATCCACCCCCTCTTTGGAAGCTATCTCATAAGAGAAGATGACTCCATCTACCTAACCTATAATTGCAAAACCTTCTATCAAAGGTCAAGATAAAGGTAAGGGAACCAAACTAGAACTTCTAACCCCTTATTTGATAGACCAACATAGCCCCTCTAAAACAACTAAAACCTCCACCTAACCAACAAAAACCCATTCCAAATTGATTCACACTCAAACACCTAAACCCACTAAGATAACTAAAGTGACCAAATCCCCTCCAAAACCAAAAAATAAAACAACCAAAGAGGTAAAAACACCAAAGGGCCCAAAACCCTAGATTTTACCTCCATCAACCTTTCCCTCCATTCTGGGTCCCCATCCCCATCCCTCTACCTTAAACACAAAATCCACCATTTTTACCAAAACCCTACCACCTTTATTGGTCACACCTTCATACTTTCTCTCTAAATCCCTTTTCCCCACTACACCAATAATCCCTATGTTACCTACCTTACTATCATTTTCCTCTAGCTCATTGACCACCTTACCCAACCCAAAAACATCAACCAAGTATACCACTTTACCCAAGACACCTATCACCAAACCCATCTCCCCACAACTTTCATCTTCAACACCCAAAACAAAAACCACTAAACCTTTACCACCTTTAGCCAAATCTTACTTGACCACCCACCAGTGGTTATTACAAACTTATTCTTTAAGCTTACCACTTGTCAAGCCCTTTGACCCTTCATGTACCTATTCCTCTTGGTTTAATGATAATATATATGTGCATATCATAGGGCACATGACATGACACTGAGAACTATAAAGTCTCCAAATGTTGGTTCATAACTTATATGAAGATGATGATCTATTATTAGACAAACATCCTTCATCCCCATTTCTAATCTAACCACCTACTCAACCTATCCAACCTTTGGTCTCACCCAAAAGTAAAGAGGAGGAATCTAAGAAACCATCCAACCCAGAAAACCACCTTATCCACAATATTCACATGGTTACCCAATCTTAAGCCCAATAAAAGGATAAAGGGAAGACTAAGGCATCCATTCCTTGGACTTACCACTCCCCAAACTCCCAAGATAATAATACCTAACCTTCTCCATCTCCAAACAAACCCAAGGTATTTATCTTAGGTGCCTCTCCATATAACCCTCCATACCCTAACCCATATGCAATATCCATCTAAAAAACTAGAAACTTCACCAAAATACAACAAAGATGAGATTATGAGTTAATCTCTACCTCCCCCCATCATCATCAAGTACTCATAGAGGCACTACAATCCATCAAGGTCTAACTCAATGATCCTCAAGCTCTATCTACTCTTGTTGGTACCCTTCAGACTTCCAACCTTATCACCTTACAAAATTTAGAAATACCTTCTATTCATTTAGAGGATCTTGATCCCCCTCTCTTCATTAAAACATATATCAATCAAACCTAAATCAAAAGGGTGATGATTGATGGGGGATCTAACATCAATATTATCTCCTCCCATGTTTATGACCAGCTATAGTTACCTGAAAACATCATGTCTAAAAGCTCGGTAGTTCTTCATTCTTTCAATGATACTATGGCTACCACCTTGGGCATAGTTGTTCTCCACATTTATGTAGGACCTCAAAATATTATTTAACTCTTTTATGTTGCAGAAGGAGAGTTTACATAAAATATTTTACTTAGATGCCCTTGGATTCATGCCATGATTTGTGTTCCTTCCACCCTATATCGATGTGTTAGGTTTGAACATGAAGGGTAAGTTGTGACTATCTAAGCTGACCCCAATCCTTTTACATCTTGTAATATGACATATCAGCCCAATGATGTCCTTTTCCCTCCCTTATCCACCACATAACCATCTACCAAAAACACAACCTCACCAACAAAAAGCCATAGCATTTCCACACCTACTGTTGATGAAGCTTCCACTAGCTCATCTATCTCGTCTTCCTAAATTCCTATAAAAGACCCTGTGATAACCACATTCCAACATCTTTATTGTGGGGAATATAGAATCTTATCCTTAGATGCCTTACTTACCCCCCAAAAATATGGGAATCTCATATATGAACCTACTTATGACCCTAACATTGGAACCATCATCCCCATTGGTCTCTCTAACAATAAAATAAATTTCATTTATGGGGGACTTGATCGACCACTTCTAGCCCTACCACTACATCATCCATCTAAAAATTTACCTATAAATTTTCTTATCTTAGCAAACCATATTTCACTAAGTTTTATCTTCATAGATGTGCTTGGAAAAGATTTGGCTTCAATTATTATGAACAAGGGTCTCATGAGTTACCCCATTTCAAAACCTTAAAACCTCATGAGTTATTTGGCCTTGGGTATGAACCACCTTAATAATCCACCAATTCACCCAAACCCATTACAACCATAGAGGAGGATATCCCATCCTTGCCAACCCAATCACTTTCTCCACATAAAGACCTTGATATCATCCCTCATAATTTTTTTTATCAATACTATAAGTTTGGGCCCTCTCATCTACTAAAGGAGTGGCCAAACCAAGGTCCTTACACTCATACATCTTGAAATGGTTGAGAACGATTATCCCACCATCAACACCATCCCATATAAAGATGATGATTCCATTCTTACCCACCTAGGTGTGTGTAAGTTTTCTATCCATAAATACCTTCCTCCTAAGGCTTTGACTATGTTGAATGAATCTACCATTGATATCAACTTGGGCACTGTAGATGACCCCTACATTGTCAAACTATGCCAATCATTGAATACTAAGGAATTTCAAGATTTCTCCTCTTTCCTCCAAGACTGTAGCATAACCTTCACTTGGTCTTACAATGATATGCATGGGATTGACCCCACCATTGCTACCCATAACATAGTCACTCACCATGATGCTAAGATTGTTAAACAAAATATTCAATGCATGCATTCTTGTATAGCCCTTCTCATTAAAGAAGAGATTCAATGTCTCCTATCTGTAAACTTCATTCAACCCATTTACTACCCCTAATGGGTCTTGAACATTATACCTATCACCAAATTCAATGAAGGTTTATGTATTTATGTGGACTTTCATGACCTTAACCTCATCTACCCCAAAGATGACTTCCCTCTCCCTAGAATCGACTAGCCTGTTTATCTTACAACTACCCTTGAGATGTTATCTCTCATGGATGGGTTTTTGAGTTATAATCAGATCTTGATTGATTCTAAGGATAAACATAAAACTTCATTTATGACCCCTTGGGGATCTTTGTGCTAGAGTCATGCTTTAAAATTATATAATGCTGGTGTAACCTACCAACATGCCATGACTTATATTTTCCATGATATCATCCATAAGATCATAGAAGACTATGTGGATGACCTTCTTAAGAAATATAAAATATGAAAATACCACTTAGATTATCATTTTGATCCTTTTTAACACTAGCTATAGGAACCAACACACACCTTGTGCCAACTAGTAGGTGGATAACTAATTTATTTGAATGCCTCATCTATTATAATATTCACCTAAATCTCATGAAATGCATTTTTGGGGTTCTTTCAGGAAAGGTTCTTGGCTTCATCATCTCTCTTCATGGAGTTTAAGTAGACCATACTAAATTTAGAGAAATTTTGTACATGCCTTCTCCAACAAACCTTAAACAACTATGCAACCTTTAGAAAAGACTTTAATCTATTCACCATTTCATTTCCCAACTTTTAGACTGGTGATAACCTTTTCATCACCTTCTAAAGAAACATGTCTCTTTCAAGTGGATTAGTGATTGTCAAAAGGCCTTTGATTCACTCAAATAGTAAATTTTGTCACCACATGTCCTCACCACTTTGAAAGATGACCACCCCTTTTACCTATATATTTATACCACTGACCATTCCTTATGGACAAGGTTAGCTCACCGAGATGAACAACACAAAAATCAAACCATATAATACATTAGTTATATGCTTGTAGAATATTAAACTTGATATACACACACCAAGAAACTCTAATTATCATTGACCTTCATGGCCACTAAAATCTACCACTACTTCCTTAACCATAAAACCTATGTCATCACTAATATCGACTCGTTCAAATACATGCACTTTAAACCATACCAAAATTAGTGTATGGATAAGTGGCTCATGCTCCTAGCTAAATTTTACCTTTAATTAATCTAATATAAGTTAATTAAAGGTCATTTCATTGATCATCAATTAGCTGAAGCTCCTATATAAAATAACCAAACACCCCCTCTTACCTTTCTGGATGAGTCTATCACGACTATTTTTCAAGAAGATGACATAACCTACCAAATGACCATGTTATTCAATGGATATAAATTCCAATAAGGATGGAGTATTGAAGTTATTTTCATTCCTCTCAATGGTTAACCCCTTCCTCTCTGCTTCAAACTTGAATTTGAATGCACCAATAATATGGTCGAGTATGAAGCCCTAGTGATAGGTCTCTAAACTGCTCAAAGCTTGGGAATTAAGAAAATCCATGTATTTGGTGATTCCCATCTTATGGTCAACCATGTCAATGGGTCCTATCAATGTAATAATGATGTCTTGCTAAAATATAAACTTTTAGTTGATAAAATTTTAAAATCATTTAAGCATTACCTAGTCCAATCCATTCCCTGATCTACCAATAAATTTGTGGATACAATGGCCTAACTTGCTTCTTATATCCCTTCTTAGCCTTCCAATTCCAAAATATTTGTCACCATTAATCATTTTACCACACCCTCTTATGGCTAATCTAACCTCCCTACCATTTTTAATGTAGAGGAATCCCCATCTAACATTTGGTATGACCAAACTTTCAACTACCTCAACCTAGGCATTGTTCCTCCCAACTTCTCTAGGAATGCCCAAAGAGATTTTATTTAGATTGCCTCTCATTACACCATACTAGGGGGAATCCATTACAGACATCATTTTTATGGTCTCTTTCTTCATTGCCTACATAGCCATGAAGCTTCCCGTGCCATTAAAGAAACACATGATGAGATCTATGGGGGACACTTTAGTGGCCTAAAAGTCACTAAAGTACCCTTCACCTTGGTTACTATTGGCCCACCCTCAACCAAGAATATTGTTATTATGTAAAAATATGTGTTAAAGGTCAGCAACATGTTAATTTACATCATATACCAGCCAATAGCCTCTAAGTATCTAAGGACTTTTGGCCTTTCTCTCAATGGAGGTTTGATCTCATTAGGGAAATTAATCCCCATTATTTATAGTGGCATAGCTCCATCATCATAGCCACTAAATACTTCAATAAGTGGGTGGAAGCTATTCCTCTAATCTCTACCAAATCAGAAAATATTTTTAACTTTATCAACCACCATATCATCTACTACTTTGGTGTTCCTCATAATATCATCACAGATAATGGTAAATACTTCAAGAATAATCAATTCCAAGGTCTATGTAATGCATTTATCATTTATTTAATCTTTTTCTCACCTTACCAACCATAATAAAATGGATAAGTGGAAGCCTCTAATAAAACCCTCACCAAAATATTAACTAAAGTTGTCAGTGCTTCAAGTCAGGATTGGCACTTGTACATCTCATTCGCCTTATGGGCCTATAACACTAGCATTCAAACCTCCACTAGTGCTACCCCTTTCTCTCTAGTCTTCAGAACAAACTTAGTCTTTCCTCTTGAAGTTGAAATCCCCTCTCTTCACATATCTTTGAAAGAGCTCAATTTTGAAGAAGATTTTCATCAGCATCATTTAACATATCTCACCCACCTTTATATCTATCAAGAGCATATCACATGTGATTATAACAAGAACCTCAAATAATGGGAATTGAATATCATATATCTCATCCTAAAATAAAAGCAACATGTGACCAACATGGAGAAGAGTAAATGAGGCAAGTTTGCTTTCAATTGGCTTGCACCTTACATCATCACCCATAAGTATGGACTAGGAGCTTAACATTTGTCTTCTCTCAAAGGAAAAATAGAACTTGAGCCTTTCAATGATTCACATCTACATTAACTTTTATATTAAATAAGGATCATGATCACCTATTTTTCTAACTTAAGCTCATCCCTTAATTATGATATTTTCACCTTCACCCACCTTCATCCTCCCCTTTTGAGGATAAATTATTATAACATAGAACCATGTGATTAACCATGATAGTCATGGCCTAATCCTAAATATGGGTACCACAGCTCTACCCATAGCATGGTTCTCATGGATACTTTTCATCTCTAAGAAGATGGAATCCCATGGTCATTGTCTCTCAAAACCATACCCTTTCACATATCATGAACCTTCTTTGTAAAGTTTTTCCCTCATAAAGGTAAACCTCTAAACCTAATTGGACCATTCCATGTTTAAACACATTTAATATTTCAATAATTAATTGGGTTAATATCTTAAGCATTATAGACTACTCTTTTGAAGGACAGCTACCCAAAAACAAAAATAAAAAGTGCCACATGTAAGGTAGATTGATCCCTTAAAGGATGGATAAGTTAACTTTGTCAAAAGTAGATAAATTTCACGGAAGCTTCCCACATAGATCATCTTTCCATATACAAAAATAAATCAAAATGTCCACTATTAAAACCAATTCCAAAGCCGTAATTGGCTCTTAAGCAACATAATAAGTTGGAAGCCATAATAAACTTTCCCATGTAGATTTCCTACATTGATCAGTCTACATTTAGCATATGACATGGAATTATCTAATACCATTCTTAGGTCACCTATAGAAGGGGAAGACTAATTAACATGAGGTTATCATACATATCACCCATTACCCTTCACACAACCTATCACCCATTTCCCCTTTTGACTATCTGTAAATTAATGGATTTAGATCTTACTTGACACCCTATGATCATGAAACCTTTTTTATAAACTAATGATAGCTCATGCATAGTATTTTAAGGAATTATGTTCATTAATATAATCTCACTTTAATCCTATTTTTAGTCCTTGTCAAAAACAAAGCATCAATCCCTATTCATATCTTAGTGTACATGGTCAATGTTTTGACCATGACTTGTACCATCCAACATTGCAACAATAATGGTAATTTATTTTACATTAAGTGAGATTACGACAATAATACCATACCAATCATAACCATAACCATAACATTCATAAGTATCCACACAAACTCATGCATAATAACATTCAACCAATAATATCCAACATTTTACCCTCTTATTCCTACCAACCCATTGCCACAAGCTCTAAGCATCAGACCCTAACCATTGGTATTGTCTACTCAAACATGGAAATCATTTCTTTTGTACCAACTAAGAGTCCACCCATAGCAAGGGAATGAATATCTGATCTAATTATATCACTAATATCTTAAACCACATATCTCCTTGATACTAGGGCCTCTTCTAAATGGGACTCCATGTCTACAATTCCAAACAACTATGGCACAGGATGTAAATATGACCACCATTTGTCTAGCCTAGCCATGTATCTCTTTGGTTAGGAAAGGTCCATGTTATATCACTCACCATGATAATAACTTCCTTATTGTATAATCTACTTGACCATCAAATAAATTCTTTATAGGTCATCACTTCACTACTACCCTTCAAACTTAGCTCATAGTGGTGATGAACCTTGGCCATAATAACTTTGTAGATCTAGATAGATACCCACCTCCTAAAACTTAGATCATATTGGTAAACACTATATCCAGACTCCTACCCTTGCATAATTTTAGAAGGCACAACCTCCTCACAAAAATGCCTCTTCTTTGGATTAGCTCCATTAAAAATTATGTATGGTACTTTGCATTGTGTTCCCTTTTAATTTATACCTTGTTCATCTGTATCTCTCATCCTAATAAATGTGGGATAATTTTGGCAACTATTTACCAACCTACCCCATTCACTTTCATTGACACCTTCATCAAAACCTAAAATTATTGTTTTACCAAACCCCCCCCTAAACCCAAACTAGTCCATGCGGTCCATCAAATTGGGGCAGCCAATTTGAACACCACGCACCCAAACCTTGTTGAAATACATTGGTATGATGTCCATAGACTATGTAGGCACTACTCTAGGGGAAAATCATCCAATAAAAACTAATTCCCATCCCCTTTTCTTTCTTTTCACTCATTTACATTGCTATCCATTCCCTCTTGCTTAGGGCATCCTATATAAATAAAGATTTGAATTCTTTATTACGCATCCTTATGTTTTAAAACCATCTAATACTTCATCTTATGTCTTTCCCTCATTTTTGGGAGAACTACATTGGCCTCAGGTCCTTTTAGACTATGTAGATAGTGCTCAGTTACTGAGGTCAGCTTGACCACTTCCTTTACTTTATTTACCCTTCTCACCTAAAATATCTTCCTCCACTTCTCTACCTATCTCCTAACCATCTCCCTACCTCCAACTTTTCAATCTCTTTTAATCACTTTTATATCTTGTCAAACTCTTTTAACATAAGAGTTGATAGTATTCCCCATTGGCCCCCCTTACTTCCCATAAAGTTGCCTCTTACTCTACTTCATTGGCCTCCCTGTCATGTTTCCTTGTGCATGATTCAAAACCCACTTCCCCACCCACCTTTTCCATTTTTTTTCTTATCTTTCACCTTATTACCAACCTTTCCCTATATCCCCTTCAACTTCTATCTCCATCCTCATCATCCCCCCTCCGCCTTGGCTATTTGTCATACCCACTTTATCACTCTCTTTTCCTCACCCATTTCACTTGATACTTTACATCTTGAAATATTTCTATTTATTCTATTGCTACACTTTTTATTTATGTGTACCACCACTCTCCACCATTTTTCCATTCTTCCCATCATACCCATTTTCCATTCTTCTTATTTTCTTTTCTTCCATCCTTTCATCCTTTTTATCTTCCCCTTTTTCCTCTATAACTAGTTCTCCCTAGATATTTATCCTTTGAGAAGTCTTCCATAATTTTCATTTTATTCTTATCTCTTTTTTCCTATGGCCCTTTTTACATTCCCATTTTCCTTTTTCCATCTTGGTACTCACTTATCTTTTACATCTATGTGAGTATATATGCTTTATAACCCTGCTTCAATTCTTCCTTTTTTGTTATTATCATCTCTGATCTTCATCCCTTAGTTTCATCTCACTCCCTTTCATTTCATTCCCATATTTCTTCACCACATCACTATTTATTTAGTTTTTCAATCTCTTTTAATTACCCCTTCAACTTGTCAATCTCTTCTAACAAGTTTATTAACACCTACCTTCTCTTTTCACCTTCTTGTCCACCCATCCTTTGCTTCCCCTCATTTTTCACCCCTTTTTGATTTTCCATCCCATTCTCATCTCCAAAACCACCATCTACTTTGCTTCATTATTTCTCTCCTTGCATATCACCTCCCATGCTTACATGGACAAGATACCACCTGCTTCTTCCATCTCCCCTCATCCTCTTTGTGTCCTCATTTCAATCCTTTTTTCCTCATGTTTCATTTTCTTCCATTTATTTACTTGTTTTTCATTATTTATCAACAAACTATTTTCTCTTTTATCTTTTTTAGACTTATTTTCAAACCTTTCATGGCCACCCATATCCCTAATTATCCCCTTACCCTTCATGATTGTTACACTTCTCTCCCCATCCTTTTCAATTCTCTAACCTGTCATTATTTACTGCATCTCTCACCCCCAATATTTTACCTTTTATTTTCTTCTCTTTTTTCTATTTCATTTCATTTTTTTCATCTCCCTTGATGCCCTACCTTGCTCTTCCTGACCTATATGACCATGCCTAGCTTCTTCCATCCTTCTCTACCTTTATCTTTATCTGTGACCTCATTATTTTCTCTTCATCCATCTCCTATTCCACCTTTACCTCATCCCTTTTTGGATCTCTCTTATGTTCTCTAATTTCACCTCTACCTCTTTAGAGTGTGGTCACTAGTTGTACTACTTCTACATATATCTCCTTGTTTGCTTCCTTATATCCTCCACACCCTTGCCTTAATACATGAAATATAGTTAGGTTCCTTACTTTTGGAGCATCCCTTTCTTCCTTTAAATCCTCTATATGTTACACTTAGACTCTTTTTTTTGTCCTTCTCTAACTACTCCCTTCACCCTCCCTATTACCTTTTTCCTTTTTAACCCTCTACCCATTTTGAGCATGTTATGGCCTCTAAGGTCTTCCACATTATTTTGGTTTACTCTAAGATATATGCCAATCCTATGGCCCTATAAGACAATTGGCTAGGACTATGGGCTCATACGACCAATTAGAAAACCTGAGCATTGTTCATCCATTGAGATGAAAATCCCCAACTCTTCTTGTCTTGTCCATTTTAAACCCCTTTTACTCTGACCTTTTAAGATGTTAGAATCAAAAATAAAACCACCTTCAAATGGAAGATTTAGGATGCCCATGGGGGGATGATAACTACACCCTCTCATGTGCCCTAACCTACCAACCAATAATTTCCCTTGATTCTCCCTTCCCAAACTATATCTTCTTACACCTTGAAAATTACCTTACTCTTAAAATGAATTCCTCTTTCAAACTGATCCCTCATTTATTTTAATATTCACCTCACTCCATATTCAAATTCCCCTCAACATTTTTCTCTCAAAACTCAATGCTTACTTATTTTGGGGCTCCAATGACTCAAGGGTTAGAGGTTTTAATCTTTGCCACTTCTCATTTACCAACTTTGTTACTTTGCTTCCTCGAATCATTACATACTACCCTTTCCTAGCCCATTAACAACATTATTTTGATGTGTGCATAATTTTAGCTTACTTAGATGGTGATTAAAGAACCCATCAGATCATTATGGCAATTTTAGTAGTATTATATTTTCTCAAGCCTGGTAACACATATTTCTCCCTTTTCTTTTCTTTAAAAAGGTGGCATAAATTTCATGCTTCAACCTTCTTATCCTTGGCTACATATTCCTTTTACATACTTGATATAATCATGTAATGGCATCCTAAGTAATCTCATCCACCATTTCTACCAAACCCATTAAAAACTATTTGATAACCATCTTTTCCACCCTTTGGTGATTCCCTTTCTCTAACATCCTTCAATCAGACCTAACTACATGATATACCAAGTTAGGGAAACCAAGTTAACCAACACCCTTTACCTCAAAAGAACTACATTTGGCTTGATATTCTTTTTTGATCCCTGTCCATGTAACTATGTAGGTATCATCCACTTTCTATGTGCATCTAGAGTCACCTCAGCCATCCCCTTCCAACCTATTCCTAATCCACCCATGCTTTCACTATGTCCACCTTGATGTCAGTTATTTTTGACCTAGAACATTATCACTTTTTGTAATAACTTTTACCCATAATGACCAACCTTTCCATGTTAAAATTTTAAATGTTTGCACCACCTCATGTAAAACTAGACCATTTTTTTTTTCTTTGGAGCACTTCCCACCCTAGATACCTAAGTTAACACTGACCCTATCTGGGAACCTTGATAAGACTAACCTAATTAGTTATGACCAATGTTGGGGATTAGTTACCTTGTCTTTATCTTACAACCCAACCTTTTTTATCAACATTGGCACCTTTAGTCTCTATGTAATCTTGACTATTGAACTTAGTCATATTTTATGAACCTATTAGCATTTCACATACCCAGCTACCTTGTAGCACCACCTAGTTACTCCCCATCAATTACTTATCATACCTACATCTGATTCAACCTTTCCTCATTGAATCTCCATTTTAGTGGGAACACCTCTTATCATACTAAATGTATCCTAACCTTTGACCAAGTGAGTTGTTTTTGTATTGCAACTTGTTAATTCAAGGCTGCATAACAAAATGGGGCAAAATGTAGACTCTAGAAAATTGATCACTTATAGTTTTTGATACCTAAATTTCTCAAGATCCCCTAAAACTTCTTAAACCTTATAATAACCCATCTTAACTAGCTAAATCACTATTTTCCTAGTCACAAATATCATTCAAAATCACTATTTGAAAGTACTATTCACCCTCACTATTCACTATGGGACCCACAATCACTATTCATGATGACATGGAAAGTGACATGGCATGTGACATGTCAAGTGACATGGGAGGTGATTTTGGAGGTGATATCACAAGTGACATGGCTTAGAAGTGATGTGGATTGATGTGGGACATCATACCCCACTTGGGACCCTTCCCAAAGTGCTTGATAACTTCATTCAAGCATCACAAGGCCCCCCCTTGAAATGTGGTGAATTTCCCCTTAAAGGGTCATTATTCAACATGTATTTTTGTCTTTCCACATTAAATTATACTTTAAAAGAGATACCTACCTATTTAAGACTTTGTGAGAGATAAAGGACACCCATCTTTGACTTTTTAACCCAAATGGAGGCTTACCAACCCACATGGGAATCCCCACCAACCTCACCTTGGAATTTTCATCCCCATAAATGGAAAATGGTGTCATATTTAGATGAAGACAAATAAGGGTGGTAAAAAGTCTTTGGTCTTATTTAAACCCATGTGCATGATTTCCATTCAAACTTGGACTCATGTGGAAAGTGGAAGATTTTTTAACCCACATGGGAATCCCCACCAACCTCACCTTGAATAAAAAATTCACCACATTGATAAGTTTGAATTGCCTCAATATTCCTCTATTTTGGCATGTTTCTTCACACAAAAATGCTATAAATAGCCCCCTCTCCTTCACTTAAGGAGGTTGGAAGTTAGCCTTTTGTTGTTAACATTTTTTTGTAGGTTTTTAAAAGAGGTCATAATTTTGAGGGAGATCATCATCATCTTGGAGATAAGATCCAAAGCATCGATGTTTTGTCAAATTTCTACCAAAATTAATTCAATAATATCAATACTAATATCTTCATCAACATTCTTCTTTAAGCTTGGAAGGTAACCTTGGTTTTATTTGTTGTAATTTAATTTATTATCCCTCTTGGCTTATTATTTCTTAACTTCCAAACCCACCCTCTGGCCTTCTTTTTATATTGGCCTCCATATCCATTCCCATTAACTTACTCATTTTCCTTTCCCCTTTATCTATTTACCTCTTCTCCCATTTCCTTCTTTACCATCTTCACTCTCTTTATCCCCTTACCTTTTTTCCACCTTAATCATTTATTGCCTTATCCTTTCTAGAATTCACCCCTTAAACCTTTTCCATATCAACCATTTTACAACCCCAACCATATCACTCTTTTTACCCTTGCCATTTCACCAAACCAAGAACCAAAACTTTGCTTTTGGCTATTTTTCAATAATTTAAATTATTCAGACTATTTGATTTAGTTTAATCATCTTAGTAAAGAATTTAGTTTTAGTTAATTAAATTTAGGTTATTTTATATATTTAATTTTTGTTTGATGTTTTAAATACATGTTTCCTTAATTTTTATCTATCAAACTTAAGTCTTAAAATAAGGTGGATTGATAGCCTCCTAGAACGCTTGTGCTTCTAGGATCTAGATTACGCTAGGCAATCCACCCATCTCTTTATCTAAAAAACAAGTATGTGGTAGCATTTTATTATTTTAAGGTATTATTACCTAGATAAATAATATTTATTCATAATTTTTTGGATTCAATGTGCATATTTTAACATTTTTTTCTACACACCCTTCATAGCTAGTTTCTACTCTACACACTTAAAAAACACAAAAAATTAGATAGAAACAATTTGCTCTTGACCTAATTAATAACTAATTTTGAATCACCATAGACTAAAATTTATTTTACCTTATGTTTGATTTAAAATTTAATTTCTATAATAATACATTCATATTATACTAAATTATTATTACAAGTGAACTATAATTTATAAGAAACTAGATACTACTTTCCTTTGGGATTTGTTAGAATAATTCTAATGCCAGAACCTTTCTTAGCTCATACACCATCAAAGTGTAATGTTCAAAAACCTTTTCCTTCTTATTTCACCTTTTCATATACAACAAAATTAATGGTTTCTAAAGTATAAACACCCAAGTTATAGGATTGGTAATTTAACTTTTCATTCTTGACATTATATTCAGTGATCATGTGTTTCATTTTGGGTTCCTGATCAATTCTAAAATGATTAGGAATCTCTCACCAAGGTAGTAGCCATATGTTGGAACAATCAGTGGACATATATTCATTCAAGGATTTATTCTAATAATGACTCAATATGAATCTGTAATCCTTAGGTATTCCCATGACTTAAATGTTGATGAACTATTGGATTTGAGGTTCATGAGCGAGCTACATATGAATATTTAACAATTCACCCATAACTTTCACTCTTGATTTGTCCAATTGCACCACTACCTTCTCTAATGTTATTGGGTTTAATCCTAATTTTTCATAGATTCCTAAGGCATAATATTAGCTAAAGCACCATAATCTAGAAAATAATTATAAATATTTTACCAAAAATCCTTATAGTCAATAGAAATGGTGGAACTTCATGCTTACTCTTATACATTACCAAATTTTCATGAGTCAATTTAGCCTTATATGAGCTATGATTTTAATTCAATGATTTTAGCGAGTTAATTAAATGTTATGTTTTCCTTTATCTTTTTCATACCTTCCACTATGTTATATCCACCTTTCAATGTTGTGTAGGGAGCTTCTATTTTTGGCTAACTTTCCTTACCTTTAGGGGGTGGAGGATTATTGTTTGCCCTACAATCAAGAGGCGTATCTATTTTATTAGGTGGGGTGGAAGTTTTTATAGGTTGGTTTTGACCTTTACTTATCAAAGCATAGTTTTTTTTATGTTATTTTTGGAAAGCATGCACTTCCTCAACATTATCCTCAAGCTTATTTTCATATTGACTAAGAAAATCATAGGTCTTAACCATGAGGTTTATTTCTAGATATCTTTAAGCATAATTGGTATTATTATAGACTTTATCATTACTTTGATTAGTGTGATTCATCTTGAACCCCTCCATTTGGCTCTAGATGGCTTCAAATACATGACAAAATTCAACATAGTCTAGTTCTCCATGTATAGCGATATTGTGTACTTAGCACCAGTTAAGCAAGGATAACTCATAAATATTGATCATAAGCAAATTTATCAATGGTGGATCACTATTATTGTTAGACCTATTGAATAATATCTTATATCTCTAGAAGTTTCAATCGCTATTAGACCCCTCACTAGTATTTCCCATTTGTTTCTTGAGATCTAAAAAATCATTACCAAGTTTCTGAATAGTTATCTATATTGAATCTAATTTTCCCTTTGGAGGCTCTAAGTTATTATTTTAGGCCATAGTTTGAATGTTTGTGTTATATAAAGGAACCATTGTTTGATTGATATTGTTTTAGGGATGTGCTCCAACATTCATTTGGTTAAAGAATCCTAGTTTCTAGTTGGGTGTAGCATGGCTTAATGGAAATTGGTTAATTACTGGCACTTGGTTTAATGCAAGTAGATTTTGATTCATGTTGGGTAGGATATTTATATTAGGTAGCATTAGGTCATTTTTTAGTATAAAAAAGGTAGGATGCACCTATGGGTGAATTTCATCATCAATATGGATGGATTCAACATATGCCAAAGGTAATGTGTTAATATTTAAGGCTCTTTTTAGGAAGACAGTTGTCATCAAGTCTAAGCCATTTCTGTATATTTATAAATCCAAATTATTTGTTAGCCTATAGGGTGGGGATTTTAGGATATAAATCTTTTATAACTTTACATTCAATGTTCTAATTGGTTATTTTATGTCCCTTTTAAGGGTAGTGAACTACTGATACACAACTCCCAAGCTTACTACCCTAAAAAATTAGGAAATAAAAGTATCATTGAACTGATCCCATCCCATGATGGAATCATATAGAAAGTTAAGGAACTAATCTTAAGCCATATCTTAGAATATAAAGGCAAAAAGGAGGCAAGCCATGTCCTCATGAATTTCATTAATCAACCTCAAAGATGCTTTAAATGACTTTATGTGTTCTTTAATGATTATTCTACCAATAGGGGTGAAGAGAGGAAAATATTTTTTTAGGTTCTTTGGTAGATCATGCACAGTTCCAGGGACATTGATGGATCAGTCAGCTAACCATGCCATGGTTGTCAAGAGGGTTGAAAAACTTTGGTTAGATGGGAAACTTGGTTAGGTCCTAGAGTTCCTATGTATACCTTTATCTACTCTCACCTTCTTGTTAATTTCTAGGGATGTTAAATGGAACCTAGTTTTAGATCAAGATATAGATACAATACTAGGCAACTCTAGGATACAGAATAGGTCTTAATAATCAGAGAGTAGAAGCACCTCAAAGGTAGCTTCACGAGTGTCAAAAACTATAAAGATCAATCAAATTCTTACATAAAATCCTTTACAAACTAGATCAAATAGATCTAACTTAATAATTGAGGATCCAAGCTTTGAAACCTTAGAGTTTTTAATACCTACACAAATACTATTAGTTCCACATGTTAGGCTACAAAGATCAGTGTTTGACCAACATTCTAAAGAATTTTTATGCCCAATTTAACAATCTGATAGCATTTGATCATTTCAAAATATATTTTAGCATAAAGATACATAAAGTTTTACTCAATCGCAATCAGATTAGAGAAATTATGATATTAAATGTCTAGATTTAGAACAAATGAGGTCTCAATGATTGATCTATGCATCAATTTTTAGAAATATCTAAATTATTTACCAAATTTCTATCAATCTTTGTAAATATGATCAAAATAATCTTCAATATGTCTAAATAATGGGGTATTTCACCTATCTTTAATGTTTTATATAAAAATATTCTCAAATTTATATGAATAAACACTAACTTTGATGATATCCTTCAAATAATTCAAAGATTCATATAAAAGATGCATATCTTCAGTGTTCTTTAACAATATTAGTGTACATCGAAACAATTATGCATATATTTAATGAATTAAACTACAATTTCAACAAGATTCATGAAATAGATTGCATAGGGAACCTCCTTCTACTATTAATTTTTTCCCTTATTGTTGATGCACTTAATGTGATCCTTATGTCATTAGGGAATAAGAGGAAAGTAATAAACTCAATTTCAAGTCATAAAAGACTCGGGGCTTGAGTTGCTTACACAAATACTACTAAAAATAGAAAAATAGGGCCACCACTTGTAAGTCTATAAGTAGGCCTTACCATAGGGACAATGGATTATACACAATGACATTTTATTTCCTTCTAATCTTTGTGAAATTACTCTAAACTTTGCCAATTCTTTCCCAATCACAAAAAAACTATGAATATTTATAGAATGAGATAAACTAAAGTGACTCATGGGGTAGATATAAAGTTGAGTAGGGTAGGGTAGAAAATAAATCTTGCTTTAAATGGTTAGAGGTGTCCATTCTTCTAACCTCTATGATAATAACATGTAAAACTAGCATTCACCAACCCTAGTGCAATATTTAAAGCCAAATGAATGCATTTGAGACTTCAAAGGAAAGGAGATGCATATGTATGAAATCATATGTTACATGAAATTTACTTATTCACATCAAATTTCATAAGCACATTTAACTACAAATAAGATGAAATAGAGCACATAGACTAGCAAATTTGTTAGCCTAGTGTTAAAATCACTAGTAGAAGAAACCATTAACTCTCTAAAATCACAATAATAAAAAACTATAGAACACACAAAAAATCATATAGACAATCTCATGAATTCTTATCTCTTTTACATTAATTCTCTAACAACTATTTCTCTTCTGATTATAATCAGGGGGAATACCCCTATATATATGCCTCAAAATGCCTATGCAAGTTCAAGTGGGTCCATTAAAGGATGCCCAAATACATCCAAGTGGATTTTAGATTTTGAATAATAATAACTAAAAATGTCATGTATTACAAGGGTATATGCCAAATTTAAATTTATAGAGAAAAATAAAAAATTCCTCAAAGCCCTAAAGGAGGTTGATGAAGTGCTTACTGTTGCCACCTTTATTTCCCTACCTCCTCCCTTGTCTAAAATTTAGCACATGATAAGTAGTCTTGGTCAATTTGACCTAAATATAGAATAATAGTCTACAATAGGTCAAGCATTTCTTGAATAAGCCTACCATGCTTTTCAAGTATAGGTCTCAATGCTTCTTCAATAGCCTAAAATCTATAGCCTTTTCTTAGAAAAAGATAAAATGTTCATCACTTCAGTGGTAGCCTTGGCATTGGCTATGTATTGTTGTAATTTTGAAACAAATACTTTCATTTGAGCCCTAAACTCTTGGTTATCCATAAAGCTTCCATCAAGTTTGGTCACCCTAGTGACCATAACATCCTTTAGAAATAGGGTAATCCTAAACTCTATTTTTTCTAAGGATTCAATCACATCCTTAACTTGTTCTAGCCACCTTTTCAATATTCTCCTTCTATTCATTATTTTAGTCTATGCCTAGATGATGTTGTAGACACCAAAATCATGTCGACTCCCCTGTTCATTCCCCGTCTTATTCTTCTTCGCCTATTTAACCCTTGTCGATCACTTGTTCCACCAACCTTGACCCTGGCAGCATGTAAAAATGAGCACAGAGCTAAAGCTAGACTCTATCCCCATTATGCATCTGCCGACGACGGTCTTTACCTGGCTGATGTCGCCGACGTCGGTCACCTATCAGCCGACCTCGGCAATCCTGCCGATGTCGGTCACCTTGCCGTTATCCGTTACCAGTTATCATTCAGTTTCCTGAAACGGTTGATGAACCATCTCTGGAACCGTTCCCTGCCTTCATCAACCTCCGCCAACCATTCGAGACCCGATCCCTGAACGCTATTCAACCATTCAAAACGCTGATCAATCGAACCCGAGCAATCAACCAACCTGTGAACTCTGACATCAACACTACGACATCAACACTCTCGGCATCAACCAATCTGCACTCAATCTGGCACTGCACAGACAACTCCAACTATGGCTCTCATCGCGTCTTCTGGCAGGTAAGTATTTGTTCTGTTTGTTTTATTTCTTCCTTAGTTATTATTTATCAGTTCTATCATCTCGATTCTTCAAACCCCTGGACTCTGTTCAGACCTCGTCCCGACCTTGCCCAGAGCCTGTCCAGACTCTCTTAGACCCTATCCCGAACCCGTTCAGACTCTGCCAGAACCTACCCCTACCGACGCTGGTCACTACCCCGACCGACGACGGCACCTAAACCGACGTCGGCACCTTTCCTAACTGACGCTGGCACCACAGAGACTGACGCCGGCGACTGTGCAGAACAGTGCTGCATATCAGGTATGCACTTTATTTTCTGTCATTTATTTCTGTCATTATTATCTACTTTCGTCCAATATTCTACTTTTTTATCAGTGGGTTGATATCCTTCTAGGAAGTCTTCGTACTTCCGGGATCGGGCGTTCGCCTGACAGCCCACCATATCTTTGACTAACATTTTTCCATGTTTTAGCCTTTTCTTCGCAGGTGTCATTCCTCCACAGCAAAAGAGGAGAATCTTTCAATGTCTGATTTCGGTGCGCATAACTTTATCAGGTACTTCTAGCCTTGACCATTTCTTTTAGTTTCTTATTTCTTCTTTTGAATGTAGAAAGCAATTTTGCATAGAAACATTCTGGCACGCCCGGTGGGACCCTAGGTCCTCCTTGGGTTCTTTCTTTCTTTCGTTCATTTAGGTGCATTAGGTTCCTTCCTTTTCACCTCCTTTCGTCTCTTCTTAAACAACATCATAAGCAGAACTAAAACGAACATTTCTTTCTTTCTTGCACTTCTAAACTAGCTAAAACTCATATTCTTCGACTCTTTCTCCATTCGTTCTTCATACAAACAAACATTTCGACTTGGACATTAAAACACTTTGCATTCATTTCTGATTGCCTGCATCTTTTAGACCACACATAGTAACTTAAACCGCATATTGAATTAATCTAGATCACTTGATGTTACATGACCAAACCACCTGCACAAAACAAACATAAAACTTACCTGAGACAAGACCCGACTGGGATTTCATCCCCCAGCGGATACCTTACCTGTCCCGGTGACCCTACTTAGATTTCATCACCAAGGGGGAAGCCCACTCCATTCTCTGGCAGAGTCTAAACTCTAGGCGAGGTATATCTTGGCTAAGCGAGACCAGCTAACCACTGGAATCGTGAAGTGAGGGGAGCTTGCTCCTTAGCACCAGGCCGCGTACCAGACCCTAACACAGACTTCTTGTGCACCATAACAAAACCTGAAACCATCCATAGACTTCTTCTTCTAGGACCTGACTCACAAAACCAACCTTCCACTACACACATTCTAAGGCATAAGCCACTATAATCCTAATAATTTACTTCTAGGGTTTTAGGATCTGCTTGTGTCTTCATCTTTTTAGTTCTTATCTGCTTGTTTGAGCTTGTGAGGACGTTCTTTCTTGCCTTGAATGGTTCTGACACGTAGTCAAACCAAGGCTCTTCTTGACCACGCTAGCCATCAATCGCTTTCGCCTACCCCATCTATAAACAATCATATAATGGAGTTCTACTCGAAGACCGAAAGAATTCCTACTAGACTATCTCCAACCCAGACACCTATCATCCCAGAAGGGGACCAAGATTTTGCAAGATTCTTGGACCTCAATACCGCAGCCCTCCAAAACTATCTCGCAAGAAAACCAATGCGGGACCCTTCGAGCGACGTGGTGACGACATCCACACCGTTCGCCACCCAACCTTTTACGACTCAACCTTTCGCCTCAACCATTAACCCGACCATGGCCTATACGCAAAGTTCGGCCTCCTCGTCTATTTTTAGACCAACCTCCACCGGGGTTTCATTACCCCCTCAACCACCTGCAATTCAACCAAGTTCTACATTATACCAGAACTTGATTGTCTCGACCCCACACACTCTTGCACCTATATATGCAGGAGTGCCTACCTCGCCCTTTGTCAATGCCATCACACAACCTCCTTTGGCGGTATCTAGTCAGCCTATGCCTTCTACCTTCATAACCCAACCACCCTTAACCTCTGCTTCTGCCCCTGCGACTAATCATCCATACGTTGCGCCCTTACTGGTACAACTGACTACGTCGTACGCCTCCTCTAGCCTCTTCCAAGTGCCTTACAACCTAGGGGGTGCTCAACCTGCCAATCCGTCAACAGATCTTATCAAGATGCTGATGGATAAAATGTCCAGTCTCGAAGCTTCTATCTCCGGTTCAAGTAATGTCTCTTCATATGACCAGATTTACAACGAGCCCATCCACCCTTCTGTCCCTATCCGACCATACCCTAACCATTGGGAGCTTCCTAAATTTACTCACTTTCAGAGTAAGGAAGACCCACAACAACATCTACGGGCATTTAGACATGCCTGTTATCTTATTGCCCATGATGATGCGTTGCTTTTACGCACGTTTCCTATGTCGCTTTCTGGCCCTGCCCTTGACTGGTATAGTTCTCTTACCAGACATTCTATCTTTTCATTCATCCAACTCGCCCAACTATTCGTTGACCATTTTTCTATCAATATCACTAAACAAGTCTCAATCACAGACCTTTACTCTATTAGGCAAATTGACGACGAATCAATAGCCAATTTTGTCGCTCGTTGGAGAAGCTTGATTAATCAGCTCTCCTTCTCCTTGCCTCAACCCGAGCTCATTGAGCTCTTTTCCCGAGCATGTGTCAGTCACATCTCGTCCACCTTGCGGGTTCAAACATTCCACACTTTCGACGAGGCCTTCACCATGGCCCGAAAGCTTGAACTCCGCACCATTGAAGAAGATAAGGTCAAATTGTGTAACACTAACACAAGAACCAATGACCATTCTTCTTCCAGACCTTCTTCTGCCCACTCTCAATCTAAGGGGTCGGCAAACACTATCATCTTTAGACCATCATCTTTAACAATAACCAACCAATCATCATCTTCAACATTAGACTACATCAATAAACATTTTCAACGTCAATCCATACAGCATCAATTCACTCCAATTGGGGAGTCATATGCCTCTATCTTGGATAAACTCGTCAAGCAGGGGGTCCTCAATCTCCCTCCAATTCGACCACATCAATTCGACCCCTCAACACCTATCCCTGCATGGTACAGGGAAAACCACTTTTGCAACTATCACCGTGTCAAAGGCCATGACATGGATCACTGTCAAACTTTCAAAAACATCATACAGGACATGCTAGACAAGGGGGATCTTATTTTAGATAACCCGAATGCACCGCCCAACCAAAACCTCGACATCTTCAAGCAACCCCTTTCTAATCACCTGCATATTCAAGACAACGTCCAAACCATAACCAATGACCCTCAAGACCATGATATACACACAGTCGACACTATCTTTTATCTTATCCCTGACCAACCTCTTTCACAGGTGGAAGACCTTTCTTCCCCTATACCTCCTCCACATGGCGAAGAACTTTCTTCTCCCACTTGTCCTCCATCAACTTCTCCCATATTGGAGGATGCTTTGACCACATCAACATCAGCTGCCTCGCCTTCATCCTTATTATCATCCATAGACGATCATATCTTTTTGACTCCCCAACCATACACAGAAGCCATGACTACTCCAGAGCTCTTTCCACTTAAAGAGCCCACACCTTTAATCCCTTATCCATTGAGAGAAAAACCGTCCACATCTAAGTCCAAACCCGCGCAGGCGTCCATCATGCCCAAAGAGATTAAACCTCTTGGTGTTCGCCCCACATCTAATCTCGCCTCACATAAAGGTGGCCCTCAACCCAAACCAAAGAAGGCTACTAAACCACACCGGAGGCCTCCTCCCCTATCTTCGTCATTACCTTCAATCTTGGGCCCACATCCGTCTACTTTACTCAGAGTGCTTCCCACTCCCATACTTCATAGAGGTAAGTCACCTCCATTATTCTATCAACCCGTCAGACTTATACCTCCTTCAAACCATCAACCAACGCCTCCTTCACCTCCCAAACCAATGTCACCAACCCTCACTGCAATAAAACATCCCGACCCATTAGCAAGTTCATATACCTTGCTCTTACGGCAATTGTTGCAGTCCTCTCATCTCTATCTCCCACCGCTTAGACCATATCACTCTCTCGGACCAAAACCACCATGGTTCGATGACACTTGCATTTGTGTGTATCATCGCACACCTGGGCACGACACTGAGCATTGTCATGCCCTCAAGGTCGTCGTTCACCAATGTCTGGGGAATGACACCTCTCTTCTCGACCACGTTATCAACAAACCTTCAACACCATCCCACTCATCAACTCTCGGATCAAGGCCATCTTGGTTCGACAACTCTAAATTCTGCCACTATCATCACACTCTGGGACATGACACCGAGCGTTGTTGCGCTCTTAAAGCTGTCATTCATCACCACCAGAAAAAGGATTCCTTTCTTATCAAGGATCCTCTTGACCCCCCCTTTGACAAATCATCAACACCGACCCATACCTCTCCAACCTCATCACTTAAATCAGGATCTCCACGACAGACTAGGGTCCCTTCACTGCCTTTAACCCCTTTATTCGACATCAACACAGTCCATCTGACCACTAAACCTCAATCGACCTTAACTAATCCATTAAACATTCTCCCTAGCCACTGGGGGAATTCAACCTTCATCCAAACTTTGACCAATTTTTCAACACAGTCTCAACCACATATCAATCACTCTTTCAACTTAACCTCAACCAGACTAGCAACCAAACATTTAACCCGACCTCAACCAAACATTCGACCCAACCAAAGATCAAATACCAACCAATCAACCCTCGACCAACCATTGACCAATTATCACATGAACAAATCTCACCCAAACATTCAACCCAACCTTTTTATCAAAACATTCAACCTGCCTCGATTAATCAATAACCATATCAACCAACTTCACATTCACTCATCAATCAACACCTGACCAATCTGGAAAGAGGCAAATGGGGCAAGTTTGCTCCTAATTGGCTCGGACCTTTTATTATCACGCACAAGTATACACCAGGGACTTATCAGACCCTGACCCTCTTTATGCGTTGCATCTGCAACCATTCTACTGCTAGTCGAGTATTCGTCCACTTGACATTTAACTTGAGCTCGTCCCTTGAGCAATCCCCGTCCTCTTTAATCCTACTTCCTTTCAACCCTATTCCTCTTAACAATTCCTATAACCCTTTTATGATGTATGGATGCTTTGTCCTAATAAAAGGGAGCCCTTGACCTTCTATAATCTTGTCCATGACTCACATTTCTATAAAAACAAATCAAGATGTCAAAACATATCCATGGTCACTATATCAAGTCAAATTAAAAAGACAGACTGATCCCTCGAAGGACAGCTATTCTATCATTGCTGTATTACTAGACTGATCCCTTGAAGGATAGCTAGGCCAACTTATCAAACATTATTAAACAAAAATCTAGACCACTCCCTCAAAGGATGGCTATGACTAATCTGGCAATAAACAAAACTATTTTAGAAGCTTCCCACATTGATCAGCTTCACAACTTGACCACCAAGCAAATGACATCTCTATGCAGGCTTCCCACATTGATCAGTCTGTGCTAAAAAAAAAAAAAAAAAAAAAAAAAACGAGTCACGGACTTAGCTTGTAGTTGTCTCAAGGTCTCCTATAAAAAGGTGCATAGTTATCTCTGCTCTTAAAATGGCTTACCCTCTTTCCTCCTCCTATTACCTGCTCAAGGGACTTCAAGCTCACTTTAATGTCTAAGTGATTCGATTACCGCTCTAACATAACTATGGTCAACGACGTCACGCATGAATGGGGCTCTTGGTTCTCATAACCCCTATCTATGCTATCTTTTTGGTCCTTGTCAATGAAAGAGTGATTCGCCTTTCATCTTTTCTCTACACTTTGGTCACATTCACCTTCATCACTTGTCAATCGACTTAGCTCAACTCTCTTTTCAGACCATCAACATGACCTAGCCTATTCACCCTAGTTTCTATGGACACCAATACACATGGAAACTATCGACTCGCCACAATTTATGTTCAGCATAAACCAATACTTGCTGAAGCATAAATAGACTTCAATTCATTTTTAGCATACATCCATCACGCATATGGAATATTGCTAGGGATGAAAAACCCCTCAACCAATGTTGCAGAATACACCATTTGGAAAAGGCTACAACATCTTTTTTTTTCCTCATCATTTCATCATAACCATGACCAATCTATCAACTATTTTAACCACCTGTCTACCACTCGGACCCTTTGTCTGAACTACATTGGTCTGAGGCCCTATCACCAGGGCTATGTAGGCAGCACTCAGATGACACGACTGTCTTCTGGGGTTAGCTCGACCATTCTCGTTTGTTTGTCTCTCTGATGGACAAACCTTCTTTCCTTCTTTTAACCATAACCTTGCCCTTCACCATGACCCATTTCCATCCCTTTGACCCTTCCTCCCTTCTAGGGAGAACTACATCGGCCTGAGGCCCTATCACCAGGGCTATGTAGGTAGCACTCAGTTGACATGGGGTCTTCTGGGGTTAGCTCGGCCGCATCCTTTCGTCCATTCATCCATCCATCGACCACCAACCATTGGAGATCATGCCTATCTCCTCTGACCTCGACCACTTCTAAGACATTGTTGCCTTGGTTGTTTTTGCATGTATGCTACCTCATGACTGGTTAGCAGAATTATGCGCAGACTTTTTTGGACCCTCACAAGTATTGGATCGCAAGCCGGTTGATCTGCACTACTTGTGACTTTTTCGTGTTTCTAGGAGCACTTCCTGAGCCTGGGATACCTGGAACGCGACGACCCATTTGGAGCTTCAGCTTAGATTGAGTGACCTGATCAGCAGACGACTAAATGCTGGGGCCCGATTACTTCAATTTTGGCACTCCTCGACCCTTGACCTGTGACACTTTGGCCTGACCATCTCATGCAGTGGTATGCGCGCAATCACGACTTTTGCAGCATTCACCCTCACCCCTTTTTCATCCACTCTTTATCAAATCAACACCTGATTCCCGGTTCCCTTCCCTCGACTCCTGATTTGAGGGGGAATACCTTATCCTTACTCGGGGCATTTTGCCTCCTATTTTTGTCTTGCAGTTCATTCGAACAACCAACAAGACGAAATCAACCTTATCCCTCACCTGGGGCACTCACTCCTATTTTTGTCTTGCAGTTCGTCCAGAACAACCAACAAGACAAAAAGGGGCAAATGTAGACACCGAAATCGTGTCGACTCCCCTGGTCATTCCCCGTCTTATTCTTCTTTGCCTATTTAACCCTTGTCGATCACTTGTTCCACCAACCTTGACCCTGGCAGCATGTAAAAATGAGCACAGAGCTAAAGCTAGACTCTATCCCCATTATGCATCTGCCGACGACGGTCTTTACCCAGCTGATGTCACCGACGTCGGTCACCTATCGGCCGATGTCAGCAATCCTGCTGATGTCGGTCACCTTGCCGTTATCCGTTACCAGTTATCATTCGGTTTCCCGAAACAGTTGACGAACCGTCTCTGGAACCGTCCCCCGCCTTCATCAACCTCTGCCAACCATTCGAGACCCGATCCCCGAATGCTATTCAACCATTTGAAACGCTGATCAATCGAACCCGAGCAATCAACCAACCTGCGAACTCCGACATCAACACTCTCGGCATCAACCAATCTGCACTCAATCTGGCACTGCACAGACAACTCCAACTATGGCTCTCATCGCGTCTTCTGGCAGGTAAGTATTTGTTCTGTTTGTTTTATTTCTTCCTTAGTTATTATTTATCAGTTCTATCATCTCGATTCTTCAAACCCCCGGACTCTGTTCAGACCTCGTCCCGACCTTGCCCAGAGCCTGTCCTGACTCTCTCAGACCCTATCCCGAACCTGTTCAGACTCTACCAGAACCTGCCCCTACCGACGCCGGTCACTACCCCGACCGATGACGGCACCTAAACTGACGTCGGCACCTTTCCTAACTGATGCCGGCACCATAGAGACCGACGCCGGTGACTGTGCAGAACAGTGCTGCATATCAGGTATGCACTTTATTTTTTGTCATTTATTTCTGTCATTATTATCTACTTTCATCTAATATTCTACTTTTTTATCAGTGGGTTGATATCCTTCTAGGAAGTCTTCATACTTTCGGGATTGGGCGTTCGCCTGACAGCCCACCATATCTTTGACTAACATTTTTCTGTGTTTTAGCCTTTTCTTCGCAGGTGTCATTCCTCCACAGCAAAAGAGGAGAATCTTTCAACGTCTGATTTCGGTGCACATAACTTTATCAGGTACTTCTAGCCTTGACCATTTCTTTTAGTTTCTTATTTCTTCTTTTGAATGTAGAAAGCAATTTTGCATAGAAACAGATGTCTTCAAGTATAAATGTCTTAAAGTCTAGGAACTTGTTGTTCCTTGAAACTATAGCCGTGTTTTCCAACTTGACATCATAGAGTGCAAGTTTTTGGTCATATTTAATGACAACATTAAACTATAGAGTCCCATCCTCTTACCTTCTCTTCATGACCCTATACAAACTGAAGACATTGATGATCACATTTATTAATTGGATTGTAGTATTCTCTAACATTGCATACAACACTTGTTCCCTCAATCTCTTCATCTCCTACTACATACCTTTCATCAAATCCACTATATATTTTGTATTGGATTGGAACATGGACATAGGATATTCTACATGCTCATCTAATTCACCTAGGATAGTCCTCCTCTTCTTTGTTAAAGTGAAGAGGAAATCTTAATTTTCATGAGCTACAATCGAGCTAGATTGGGGTTGTACACACTACCTCCTCACCACTCTTTTCATGATACCTATAGTAACATCAAATTTCATGCTAATATGTGGTGTAGAGAGGACTACCTAAGGTCTCTCTTGTATTTCTATTTTATAATAGCTTTGACCCAATTTAGGATAAAATTAAGAATTGTATTTGATGGAGGTTGTGTTGGAGGTGTTTAAGCCAAGGTAGACATGTTTTTTGGGTATATCTACCCAAGTGTGCCAAATGGAGATCTTGTAGGGCCCATATTTAGAATAAATAAAGGAAATTTTGGGGAAACACTCACCTTTGTATCCATAGAAACATTGAATGGGGATGTAGATAAAGGTGGATTTAGAAAGGTGAAAACTTTGAAATGGGCCTTAATGGCCTTACCAATGCAGGGGAACCAATAGCAAGTGTAACACTAATTATTATTTCTTGGGAAGAAGTGGAACTAACAGTATGACTAGCACTAGTTCCTAATGAATATGAAATATTTATAATGGCATGAGAAATGAAATGGAGGATGGTAAATCCCAAGGAACCACTAGCTTGGCCAAGGTTAGTATCAACTAAAGATTGAGCAATGGTAGTTGCAGTTGTTAATGATAATAAAGCCAATGGGGTACTAATGTTAGGAATGGAAAATATAAAAGTAAAATAAGTTTAATATGTAATTAAAATTGGAAAATAATGAAGTGGTGAGGTACTTACATTGGGATTTTGTGCTCTAATGATAGACTATGGTATTCTAGTGGAAATAATAGCAATAAATAGATCAACTCTTGGAGAGAGATCAATTGATTATTCTTGCATAGCTTGGGTGATTGCAAGATTTACTTGCATTGGAAGCTCTAAAATCATTCGAGAAGCTGGTAGAGGGGTTATTGTTACTTTCATAGTTATCTTAGGATCTTGTTTCCTCTTGTAAACTTTCTCAATGTTTATATCAGCCAGTGTCAGCACTTTTTCCATGGAGAGTTCAATTCCTTGATACAATTCCTTAAGGTCAATATAAGTAGGATTAGGTTGATCTAATATATCTATAATATATCCCCTAGGAGTTTCAAATATTATTATGGGACCTTGGGAGGGGTTAGGCTGACTGCTAGATCTTAGTTGATTAAAGCTTGGAGGTAAGACTTGAATGCTCAAAGTGGAAAGTTGTGGAGGTTTATTTGGCATGTTATTAATAAGAGGAACATTGTATTTATCTTCTTCATCGTTCCCTTCCTCATAGTCAACATCAAACATGTTCCCATGTGATGGTGGTGGCTAAGACTTAGAAATATCCTAATTTTTTGTCTCCTTATCTAGTCTTATCTCTAGTTCAATGTTCTTCATTACTACATTCAAAAGTATCACCTCATCATTCAAAGCATCTCTATATATCCATTTGTGTAATTATTCTTGATGCCCATATTCCATTATTATATATTTATTGAATATGAATAAATTCTTAGCATTGACCTTATTAGAATCCCATGGTCTGAAGGCATCTTTAGGTAATATATATGAATTCCTATGCCTAATATCTACAACAATATCATGCCACTTGGTAATCATGGTCCTCCCTAGTTTGTAATGGACCTTATGGGGGACCATTTTCTTCTTTTCCTTGAATATTCCATAAATTCCATGTCAAAGTTAACAGGCCATTTCTTTTTTAGCTAGCTTCATTAGTACAAACCTTGGTAGTCTAAGAGGGGCCACCATCACTCCTATTATGATAACCATGAAATCAAAGTATAACTAGTAGATATC
The DNA here is from genome assembly GCA_037957365.1 of Torreya grandis. Taxonomy (NCBI): domain Eukaryota; kingdom Viridiplantae; phylum Streptophyta; class Pinopsida; order Cupressales; family Taxaceae; genus Torreya; species Torreya grandis. The sequence goes on along the minus strand of JARHVA010001217.1, from coordinate 2,184,635 downwards.
AATGTATTTCAAGGTTTTATTGATTTTAGGGGAAACCATCTACATATTGTATTCATTGATCAGTTGGTAGACCATTAAGTAGAACTTTTTTTCAATCACTCTCATGTTGTGTCTGAATTTATGAATATGCATTACAAAAAAGAGTAGAGGCATGATTTTTGTATGCATAGGAGACCATGAATTTTGACCCAATTAAACATTTTCATAGATTGCATCTAATAAGTAGTTCATCATAAATAAATAAAAACCATTCTTACAAGTGTCTTGTATTACATACACCAAGTTATTACTGATAATTTCCCCAAGTGGGGGAATCTTTTGGTCTTTTAGGATTATTTACAAAAATAGAGTAGCCCTTATGCCCACATAGGAAATGTGTGGACTACCAAATATTCTATTCAAGAGCGATAAGCTAATTATAAATTGCTATCTAAATTATTATATGGGAAATTTTCCTTGATCATCCATTAAAATAGTGCATGTTGGGTCAGTCACCCACAAAACGAAGATCTTCTCCAGGGAGTGCACTTCACACTAGTTATCGATGACAACCTAGTTATATTATATCTATGGTGAGGGAAGGTCATAATATTTATCTAAGATTGATCATGATATAAAATCAATAGGGATCCCTTGGGAGATTGATTTAATCAACCCATCTTCACACTTTGACCTCCCAAAATACCATAAACTAGGTTAGTACATAACATGACTGTTGTCTTAGCTATGACCTTGTGGAGACCAACTGCATTAATGGAAATGATATTAGAAGCTAGTTGGAACATGTGAGGCATGGTTTCATTGTCATCAACAACCCTAGTTACTTTTACATTAAAATATATGCTACTATAATAAAATTTAGTAGATGTTATGGCCCTATAAATAAATTTAGTATCTTTAAAGATGATTGAAGAACCATTCTAGAATATAAATTCATCATTCTTGAAGGAAATACTCTTACCTAGAGTAAAAGGACCTATATGTGCCATAGTTTTAATACTCTAGGTAGGAATAAATGTCTCTTTGTATCCTTTTACAATTTTAATCTCAAATAATGGCATTTAAGAATGCAATTTGCTAATGGATTGAGTTTTTTTGAATTATGATAGCACAAAAAGTAGAGAGAGAAAACATGTATATCTTTGAAATGTAAATAACAGTAGCCTTGATTGTGTTACCTTTTGAATTAATACCCTGATTAATGAAATTTTTATGGTGATCTTATCTCATGTCATTTTTATATTTAAATCTAAATATTGCCACCTTTCAACATGTGGTTGCCACCTTGGATCTAAATAAGTACTCATGTGGCTTGAATATGACTAAGTTTCCTAGTTGGCTCAAAATTTAGACATTTGGAAATTTTTGATTGCCTCATGAATTTTGATTAGTCATGGGAATGCCATTTTTTTCTCTCATGGGAAATCACATCTCTCTTTTCTAGGTATCTCTCTCAAAAGGCTTTTAGACAACTATCGATAAGTTGGTGCTAATATGATGGCTCAAGTGGAGACACAGATACCTCTTAGATGTGATCTCATGGATTTAAAATAGAACTAAAGTGGGAATGAAATGTAGAATCACCGTGTAGGATTAAAGGAGATGCACATCATTCTTGTGAGATATTTTTTTTCCATGTTTCATTCTCAAAAGGCACCTTAGATAACTATATATCATCAAAACTTGATCAGATGGCTCAGGTGAAACTACATGTCTACCTCATGAACTCTTATGAGATCTAGATGGATGTAAAATGATTTGGACACATGGTGAACTTGAATGAACCCAAAGGGGACACACATCACCTTAGAAGGTTACTCAAGTCTAGTTGGTTATATTGACATTGAGACACGTGGTGGCATATTATAGGCTTCCATACTATGGAAAGACATGTGGGGGATATATGGTAGCTTGGATTGGATGGGCTCACTCATGGGGGATAAGATCCTGACACATAACCCTAGGATTTGAATTCCAATGATTAACTTATTTTGAGCTCTCTAGATGATGCCATGTAGTTCATGGACTTGGTAGATTTGTTTTAGGTGTCTTGTATAGGATACAATGAATCCTTAAGGCATTACAAGGTTTAATGATTTTGAGTTGTGGAGCTAAAAGCTTCACTGATGAGCTAGATTGAGGTTGCTAAGTTTACATAGTAGCTAACATTGGTTACATAGTCGACTGGTATCAGCAGTATCATCAACATTGGTCAGGCATAGACACAGAACTGACCAACATCGGTCAGGGTCAGCCAACATCGGTCATCTGTAGACTGACACCGACAACTATGCATTTGCATGCATTTATAGAATTAGATTTGTTCTAATTTTAGGAGAATGATTGGTTTTCATGTAAATACTAATTTTAGTCTTGAGTCTATTTTTCTAATTATTGTTTGCCATGGATCCTATTTAGGAGACCCATGGGGTAGTATTGTAATTAAGAGAAACAGAGAAGAGGGAATAAAAACACGGTTATTGAGTTGATTTTAATTGTGAAAGAGAGAGAGAACTCTTAAGGGAGAATTATTTTACATCTACGAGGTGTGAGGAAGATAGTGAGATTTATTCATTGTATTTTGGAAGAGTATAATACAAGATTATATTATTTATCCTATTCTTTGATGTTTTTAATTTCTAGTTACTTATTACTTCTAGTTTAATTCCATGTTTAGTTGCTTATACAAAAGTAATCAATTATACTATGAGGTCTTAACAGTTGGTATCAGAGCTAGGTTAGTGTTTGTTGATTACAGGTTCACTCTCAGGGGTTTTTGATTAAGTGGGAGCAAAGTAATGGTAGAAGAAAGTAAACTAAGAATGGAGAAATTCAATGGCAAGAATTATCAATTATGGAGGATGCAGATAGAAGATTATCTGTATCAGAAAGATCTATACTTAATATTGGGTGGGGTTTCAAGCAAGCCCATAGATATGGAAAATGAAGAATGGAATGTTCTTGATAGAAAGGCTCTTGGAGCTATAAGGCTGAGCCTAGCAGCTTTTGTGTTTTCAAACTTATCACAAGCAAAGACAATGGTAGAGCTAATGGATACTTTGGCAAATTTATATGAAAAACCCTCAGCTTTAAATAAGATATATCTTATGAAGCAATTATTTAATTTGCAAATGCAGGAAGGTGGATCTATATCTAGTCATCTTAATGACTTCCATGGAATTGTAAATTAGTTAAATTCAATCAAAATAGTTTTTGATGATGAAATTAAGGCTCTCTTATTCTTATGCTCTTTAGCTAAAAGCTGGGATAGCTTGGTAATGGCAGTTAGTAATACTACATCTACTTCAAATATGTTGAAAGTTGAAGATGTTGTTAGTGTAATCTTGAATGAAGAAATTCACAGGAAAAGCACAAGGGAAACATCAAGAAATGCTTTAAGTATTGAAATTAGGGGAAGGCAAAGAGAGAAGGGCAAGCAAGGAAAATCAAGGTCAAAGATGGGAAGAAGATCCAAATCTAGAAATGGAAGAATAACCTGCTAGAATTGTGGAAAGAAAGGGCATGTAAAGAAAGATTGTTGGTTGAAGGATAACAAAGAAAATCAGCATGAAGGTGATAGAGAAGCAAAAGTTGTATGTATTGTTGCACAGGATGCTCTTATATTTTCTTTGGATAATAAAATAGAATCTTAGGTTTTAGATTCTGGTGCCTCTTTCCATGCAACCCTAAATAGAGAATTTTTCAATGATTATGTCCATGGAGACTTTGGAAAAGTTTATTTAGGGGATGATGAGCCTTGTCAAATTGTTGGCAAAGGAAAAGTGTAGCTGAAATTGTAGAATGGCAACACATGGGTGCTGAAGGATGTCATGCATGTACCCATCCTAAAGAGGAATCTAATTTCTACAAGAAATTTGGGTGATGAGGGTTGCACAGTAACTCTCACAGCTAAATCTTGGAAAGTTTCCAAGGGTGCACTTGTATTAGTTAGAGGTAAGAGAGTAGGTACACTTTATCTATCTACTTGTATTACTGATTATTCTCCTTCTATTTTATCTACTTTAGATGTAGATGCAAAGTTGTGGCACTGTAGTCTTGGTCACATGAGTGAGAAGGGAATGGATGTTCCTAAGTCAAAATGTAAGCTTTCAGATTTGAAAAGAATAGATCTATATTTCTGTGAGCATTGTATTTTTGGGAAATAGAAGAAAGTGAGGTTTCTCAAAATTGGGTCAACAAAGAAGAAGCAAAAGTTGGAGCTTGTTCACACAGACGTGTGGGGACCGGCTCAAGTAGCTTCTATTAGAGGATCACAGTATTATGTTTCTTTCATTGATGATGCTATAAGAAAAGTATGGGTTTATTGCATAAGGAGGAAATCTGATGTTTTTGACACATTTAAGAAATGGAAAGCTTTGGTTGAGAATGAAATAGGTTTGAGATTGAAGTGCCTTAGATCTGATAATGGTGGTGAGTACTATAGCAATAAGTTCAACATTTACTATTCTATGAGTGAAATACATAGGGAAAGGATGGTTCCAAGGACACCTTAGCAAAATGGAGTTGTTGAAAGGATGAATAGAATAATAATGGAGCATGCACGGAGTATGAGGTTGCATGTTGGTTTGCCCTTATAGTTTTGGGTAGAAGGTGTAGATACTGCAGTTTACTTGATTAATAGAGGGCCTTCTACTGCATTGGATGGTGAATTCTAGAAGAGGTGTGGATAGGTAAAAAGGTAGATCTTTCATTTCTAAGAGTTTTTGGTTCTAAAGCTTTTGTGCACATTGATAAAGAAAATAGAAAGAAGATGGATGCTAAATCTATGTGGTGCACTTTCATTAGTTATGGCTTTGGTTATGGCTTTGGAGATTTTGGATTCTAGTTGTGGAATTTAGAAACTAACAAAATTATTAGAAACTGTGATGTAGTTTTCAATGAGAAGGTGATGTACAGTGATCAACTCAAGAGGCTGAATAATTTTGAGCAGGGCAATCTTGATTTGGATAAGGTTATGATCTAAAATGAGCTCACGGGTAAAAATCATCACTCACAGGAAAACATAGATACCGACATTAGTTAGGTAAGAACTGACGTCGATTAGGCAGGAACTGATGTTGGTCCAGTGGAGACCAAAGTTAGTGATGTCGAGAAAGTTCAAGTAGGAACTGACATCGGTCCAATGGAGACCAAAGTCAGTGATGTTGGGCAGGTGGAAACTAATGTTGGTCAAGTAAGAATTGATGTTAGTCATGTCAGTCACATGGAACTGACATCAGTCAAGTGTAGACTAAGAGATGACTGAGATCAGTCACTGTTAGAACAAAATTTGGTTGGACAACAAGCTATCAAAGAGTCTCAAACACCCATGAGGAGGTCCAAAATGGTAAGTAAGCCTCAAATTCATTATTCCCCTTCTTTATAATACTTGTTGCTCACTGATGGTGGAAAACTAGGAAGTTTTGAAGAGGTAATGCAGGTAGAATCTAGGAAACAATGGGAGCATGGCATGAATGAGGAAATTGATTCTTTAGAAGAGAATGAAATGTGGGATTTGGTAGAGTTTCTAGCTGGAAAGAAAGCACTGAAAGATGAATGGATTCATAGGTTAAAGAAAGGAGAGAATGGATAGGTGAGACATAAGGCCAAGTTATATGGTCTTGAACAAGCTTTAAGACAATGGTATTTGAGGTTTGATAGGTTTATGACAAAGCATGGCTTTAGTCAATGTCAATGTGACCATTGCATTTATTTTACTAGGTTGGATAATAGTATCTACATTATCCTATTACTATATGTAGTGTATATGCTTGTTGCAGGGTTACACATGTAGGGAATTACTGAGCTAAAGGTAAAATTAGCTCACACATTTACCATAAAGGATTTAGGAGCAGCAAAGAAAATCCTTGGCATGAGTATTAAGAGAGACAAAGAAAATCACAATTTGATTTTGTCTCAAGAGGATTATGTGAATAAGGTGTTGGAGAGGTTTAATATGCAGGATGTAAAACTGGTAAGCACACCTATGACTAGACAGTTCAAGTTGAGTAAAGAACAGTGTCCTAAATCACATGATGAGGTTGAGTACATGACCAGAGTTCCATATGCTTTAATAGTTGGGAGCTTGATGTATGCAATGGTATGTACTAGACCTGATATTGCCCAAGCAACGGGAGTTGTTAGTAAGTTTATGGCCAATCCAAGAAAGGAACACTGGAAAGCAGTTCAGTGGATTCTCAGATATCTGAGAGGGACCAGTAGTAGGCATTTATGCTATGGAGGGTCAAACACTTCTCTACATGGGTATGTAGATTCAGATATGGTAGGTGGCTTGGATGGCAGGAGAAGCACCACAAGATATGTGTTCACTATTGGTGAAATGGCAGTTAGCTGGATTTCAAAGTTGCAAAAGGCTGTTGCCTTGTCTACTACAGAGGCAAAATACATTACAGTCATAGAGGCTAACAAGGAAATGATATGGAGGACTCGGTTCATGGAAGAGTTGGGAAAGGAGCAAGAGAGTTGCAGATTGTATAGTGATAGTCAAAGTGTAATTCATTTGGCAAAGAATTTAGCCTTTCATTCAAGAACCAAACATATACAACTTAGGTACCACTTCATTAGATAAGTATTGGAGGATGGTCAGTTGAAGCTGGAAAAGATCCATATGGATAAGAACCCTACAGATATGTTAACAAAGCCGGTAACAAAGGAGAAGTTGAATCTTCATTCAACTTTTGTTGGTCTTTAAGATTGAACTTGAAGATGGAGAAATAAGCTAGAGGATGTTGTTGTATAGGTTCAGGTGCAGCTATTTATCTCCAAGTGGGAGATTGTTGAGTTGTGGAGCTAAAATCTTCATTGATCATCTAGATTGAGGTTGCTGAGTTTACACAATAATCGACATCAATTACATAGTTGACCAGTATCGGCAGTATCACTGACATTGGTCAGGCATAGACATAAATTAACTGACATCGATCAGGGGTCGGCTAACATCAATCATTTGTAGACTGACACGGACAACTGTGCATTTGCATGCATTTCCAGAATTAGATTTTTTCTAATTTTAGGAGAATGGTTGGTTTGCATGTAAAGACTAACTTTAGTCTTGAGTCTATTTTTCTAATTATTGTTTGCCTTGGATCCTATTTGAGAGACCCATGGGGAAATATTGTAATTATTTGAAAGAGAGAAGAGGGAATAACAACTCGGTTATTGAGTTGATTGTAATTGTGAGAGAGAGAGAGAACTCTTGAGGGAGAATTAATGTACATCTATGAGGTGTGAGGAAGAGAGTGAGATTTCTTCATTGTACTCTGGAAGAGTATAATACAAGATTGTATTGTTTCTGCTATTCTTTGTTGTTATTGATTTCTAGTTACTTATTACTTCTAGTTTAATTCCGTGTTTAGTTGCTTATACAAAAGTAATCAATTGTATTGTGAGGTCCTAACAAATGAGGTAAACATCTATCATTTTAGGCCATAATCCAAACTTTGACATCCCACGAGGCTTCATAAATTATAGCTTTAATTTGACATCCTACGAGGTCAATCAAGAAACTAATTTATCTTCTTAAAGACATCATTGCCCATCTTAGGTAAATTTAAACAAGTTTTAAAGCAAAAATTTGAAAGAAAATGCCTTTAACACAACATAATGTTAATTTGATAAAACCCAACAAATTATGTTGTCTATTAGAGATGCAGGTCGTACTTCCTTATAAAAATCCTATCTCTATATAATTGAACCATTCATGGTCAATAATTCATTGATGAATAAAATTTGAAGAAGTACTCCAATAATTTGAATATTTCTAAGTATATATCTTTATTATAAGATGAAGTATTAACCAAAATTCTCAAAAACACAAGTACTATTGAATTCAATCAATTCTCCATGAATTTAAATGATTTAATATGCTTAACATCTTGGGAACTTTTGAAAATTGAAAAAAGGAGGATCCCCATTCTAAGAATAGGGGGATGTTAATCATCAACGCTCCTCCACTAGTTTAAACCAACTCATTTGACATAGTCTATCTATAAGCTAAAGCAAAGTGGTAGGGTCATAAGGTGATATCACCCCATCCAAAATATCATGATGCATAACCACAGTTAGGACTTCCCATCTAATCTCCTCTGTAGTAGTAGTAGTAGTAGTAGTAGTAGTAGTAGTAGTAGTAGTAGTAGTAGTAGTAGTAGTAGTAGTAGTAGTAGTAGTAGTAGTAGTAGTAGTAGTAGTAGTAGTAGTAGTAGTAGTAGTAGTAGTAGTAGTATATGTAAAAAAAAACCAAATATACATCAAATCACATGTGTATCTATATAAAATCATATATCTATCATTAATCATGATGCAACTAGTGTTTTATATGAAAAAATTAAAACCAAATAAAAACATTTCTCACCAATGCTGATATTACCAACCATAGTCTCACCATCTACTCACCCATTGAGCACCTTTTCTATCAGCTTCTTCCATACCAATGAAAAATTAGGAGTCACTAATTGAGCCTACAATGGCCCCTTCTTTAGTGGCCTCTCTATAGATAGACTATGTCTTGTCACCTGTCACCACTATAATATCACCCTATGTAATAGTTAGTGCATATGTCTCCTTGTATCAATGGTGTCTCCATCTCTGGTGAGCTCACAGTTTCCTCTATCACCTCTATTGTGCTCCCACATCTCTTACATCCACATTCATGGCATCATTTCCTCTAAGACTCACTACCTCCTACTATTATTCCTGACCAACCCATGGTCTATCTCACTAAGTCCTAATCATTTGTATCTTCATAGATACCCCTACACCTCCTCTCCCTCTCAAATTTTTAGCATGCCATGCCCTATAAGCAAGAACAACTATAGGTTCCACTATATGTGGAAGTATAAATGTCTGAGTACACAAGACACTAGATGCGGCTCCACCCATGAATTATAGTGGACCATGATCTATACACATGTCATATCTATAGCAATAATGGCCCAAATTAGCCATATATTATCTATGTGAGTATATGACTATCATATGATTCACCCTTATGTGATAGTATATAATTCTAAAAAATGGGGCATAGCGTACACTACATAATACTACCTCCATTGAACAAATTGAGGTAAACTATCATTAATTTAAGGGGGTAACCTAGTCAAATGATACATAGGGAATCTCTCATATATCTATGAACTCAATAGAATGATAGGGCCCATCATCTTATACCCTGGGTTAGCATCCCATACATGTCATATATGAGCTAAACCTAAATGACATAATTAAGATCATATAAATCTCCTTGATAAAAATAGACTAGCATAAGGCTATCACATATAGCAATACCTTACCATCTGACTTGTGACATAGCATTCATGATGCCATAATCCCTATCATAACCTTCTAGATATCTAAAATGTCTACAATATAAATATCAAATAAAATAATTTGTAACCTAAGATATATCTTATCTAATAATGTCACCAATTGGGATAAGGCTTGTCTCTCTTCCTCTGACTCTAGTGTATCAAAAATCATCATCATCCCATTTATAGTAAGTCCAAACAATGCATGGACATCTTACAAGGTTATCACCACCTTTATTGTATCCCCCTCCACCTCCCATTAGAATGTGTTGGTCAATCATTCCCATGATTCTAGGAACATGACAATGAGATCAACACTTAGCGGGATTGATCTAATATCCATTATGAATCCAAAACCCAAGGTAATTGGTCAATCTCTATCCATGTTAGATAATAGCTACAATAAATCTAGTATCCAATATGCATCCACTAGGTGCCAAAATATTTGGCTTCTCTACCAAAAATCAAACAATAGAAAATGCAATAGATCTTGATGTCATAATAATAAAATACATTATAAAATTTTCTCAACAAATTACATATTAACTACTTCATCAACTTAGTTTATCTTAATTTTTTATGTCACATTTTCCTACACAATTATCCTAATTAATATCAAATTAAACCTATCATGTTCTTTCCATATTGCATCGACCTTATGGTACACAGTTGACCATTTTTTCCAAACTCTATTAGCCTAGTTGTTACTTAATCATCCCTTTTCTAATTCTAATCATACTACTTCATCCCTATAGTACATAATTGGCCTCATTTAACAAATCATATTAGCCACATAATACAAACTACTTCAACCATAGGGTACTACGTTGGCCATTTCTCTATTTCTAAATGGATCAGCCAACTACTAGATAATCAACCTTCTCCAATGATACTATATCATCCCTCTATTTATAATTTAGTTTAATTTCAATTAAAATTTCTTAAAAAATTAAACTTAATGCCTCCCTTACCTATATTATACCCACTATGGCCATTATGCATCCTCTGCATCGTAGTTGTCATCTCTTCATAATGATCACTCCCTAGGCTTAAACTTGGTCTCTTAGAGTAATATTTTCTTACAATAGTAAAATAACAAATGAATTGACTTTCACCCTGTTTATATTTACTATTCCAAATTCTTTACCTATATCAAATATTTATAATTAGATTCTATTTTTAAACCATAACTTCTTTTCTACTAGCTATTTTCCCAAACCACAAGATGTTCTGGAATCATGATATTATAGAGATTTTTTTAACATATTACATGTATATTTTACAAAAAAAATATTTTTTGCCAATTTTTATAGGTTTGCCTAATGTTCCCTACATTAGACACCGTCAAATTTCATTCACTTCATTCCTTTTCTATATCACTAAGGTAAGTAATATATGTATTTTTCAATTCTATCCTTTCATTTATATTATTCACTTCTTACTACAATTTATTTAGCTTTAGCATTGTGTGTTGTTATGTTATTTTATCAAAGTATCATCCCTTATTACACCAAAGTGACACATGATGAGCTTCATGTGGGTTATATGTATACACATAATATATTCAAACTTTGTCAATTATAGATGTTTTTTTCTATTTTAAAAACCCATTGAGTCTCAATATATCTAAGTGCACATCTTAAGGGGTACATCAAGAAAGGGGTGGATAGACTATTGATGCTTTGAAATATTTTTGTCCCATATACCACCACTTTAAATTAAACAACCATATCCTATATAATTCCTTAAGAATTAACTCCTCCATTACACACTTATAAAATAAATTCACCACCTCATATATCCCTTAACTAAGCCAAAAATGTTTTTTGATATTTATTGAACAAAGTCAGCATGGGCTTATCATGTACTTCAATTATATTTTCACATTACGAGAATTTGTAAACCTTGGATAACCTAGTCTAGGAATTTATTTAATTTTATGAATTAAAAATATAGGGTTGATTGGGATGACTCTATCGTCTAAATTTTTAGAAAGGTTTAGGATTAGATTTAGTTATATATACACACCCATTTCCACCATTTCTTAAAAAGAGAAGAATAAAAACATCATATATTGCACATCTACTTATTCACCATTCTAATTGAGGATAATTTTTAAGGGTTATAATACTACACTTGGAGATATGGACCTTGTCATATGGAGAAGTCTTTTGGATGCACATAGAAGTCATGTAGCCTAAAACTAACTTATCCTTGTTATCCTTGCATGGCACAACAACCTCACGAGAATCAACTTGGCCAAGGGAGAGATTAATGATAAATGGGATCACATTCAAAGGTAATTATTTATAACTTTATGTCTCCTTTGTTAAAGTAAATACATTTGCATTTTTTATCTTATATGCTTATCTCCCATGCATTAGGATTTCATATACATTGGTTTAAGTATAGATATTTTGTGCATGTTTAATTTTATGTTTATTACTCATATTTTATGACATAATATTTAGTGATTTCTAGGTTATATTTTAATTTATTATATATTTACTTTGTGAATATGGAAAACATAGGATCTGGCTAGGGTTATCACATGGTGTTACTTGACTAGAGGATTTGGAACCTCTTTAGTGAAATTATTGTGGTAAGGGAACCCTTAGGTTTATTTTATTTGTCTTGGTCATGAACCCAATTGTCTAAATTTACCAATAAGATGAAGTGTAAGTATGATTTATCTTTTTTGAGCTAATATTAATTTGTAGATTAGTTGTATTTTCCCTTGTATGCACGCTTTGCATGGAATATTCAACTAATATGTCTCAATATGAAAATTGGGTATAGAAATGATACAAATGTCTAAAATGATTCTAAAAATGTGTATATGAATAATATAACTATAAAATTTGGTAAATTTTTATTTTTTTTGAAAGTGTGGAGGACATATTCTCATGGCATGCCCCTACTAAATATAGAGAAACTAAGAACTAGTTTAAGTGTGGAGAACATGTCTCCATAACACGCCACAAATGTAGTTTGAAGATATGAAAATGTGGAATCCATGCCTTTATGACATCCCCATATTTTTAGGTGATTTAAGTATAAATTAGTAGTTAACTTACCTAAAAATGATAAGATAACTATATAATCTATGTATAGATCATGTGTCATATATTATTAGCATGTATATGTAGATATAGAAATGAGGTACATAGCATGTGATCACATCAAGTCCTAAGATGCATTATTTAAATCATGGAAACATATATAGAGTAATAGTACAAGATCAATAAGCAATTAATCACACACACATGATCACTCAAAATCAAAACAAAATGCAATGGTTTAAGGATACCTCATAAAATAGGCATGCTAAATTTTTATAGAATTTAATGGACATGACATAGTCAAATTTTGCCAAATCATAGAATAACATATTCGAATGTCCACATAAAACAAGCTATTACATGTTTAAAATGTCACAATAGGAAAATAAAGCCATGTGGGCCACACTTAATGAAACATATTCAAATGTTCAATCAATAAACACAATGAAATAAAATAAAAAGAAATGAATTCACTCAAGGAAGTTCAAAAACAAAAATCATTGAATCATAATCAACTAACATAATCACTTCATAGTAGTCCCTACATATATGTGTTACAAAAAACATAAATTTTGTAGCATATCAAGTATATTATGAAATATCTAAACATGGATAAAGTCATGTGTAAGTAAATAAGATCAAACATCATATTTTAAAATGATCATAAAATAATATAAAATGGGTATATTGTGATCAAATAATAATATTCCCCCAACATAATAATGATGTGAGTAGAGGGAAGACCCTGTTAGGTTGTGGAGCTAAAAGCTTCAACCCTTTGCAAACTGTGGAACAGAAGGTTGCTGAGATCCAGGAGCACCGGCATCGGCAGCAGGACCGACGTCGGTAGAGACCAGTGCAGAAGGCCACCGGCGACGGTAGGAAATCGGCTGACGTCGGCAGAACCAGACTAGCAGGGACCGGCGTCGATCGCCTGTGTGTTCCCGAACTGCTCATTTCACGGACAGTTAGTTAAGTGAACGAAGAGTTTGCATGTTGAGACCAGTTAGAGTCTTGGGCTGTGAGGATAATTGTCTAAATTAAGATTCTAAGTTATTGTTTGAGTTAGGGATCTATTTATAGACCCATTGGCATGTATTGTTTAACATATGAGATAGAAAGGAAGAGTTCCTTCTAGTTGTAAGATCTATGAGTTTCAGGTTGTTGCAAGCTCATTGGGGATCTACATGTAAGTTTGGTCTTTGAATTGCAGGTTGCAGGTTCATGAGAGATCAACTTGAAGTGCTATAGAGTGCTTGGTGTACCAGCAGGGTTATTACTGACTGGTTGGTGAGGTGAACACCAATTCTGTGTGTGAGTTGGTTGTTGGGACCATTTTTTGTGTAGGAGAGTGTGTGTGAGAAGAATTACTATACACTTGAGGTGTGGTGAACCTCTGTAAGGTGAAAGAGTGTGGCGGCTCTTTGATTGTATTCTTTTCTGTATAGTGTTAATACAAGATAGTGTATTGTCTCTCATATTCTGTGCTATTAGTGAATTCTAGTTACTTGTGTTTCTAGTTATTTCCGCATATTCAATTACTTATATTTGGTAATCATACTGTGCTCTTTCTGAGGAGCAAGATCTTAACAGGTGGAATTAGAACAGGTGTGTTTGTTCTTGGATTTACCTCCACCCCCCCTAACAGACCCAACATTTGTATGTGTATATATCATGTGCCTAAGTATGCCTATATCACACTCAATAAATAAATGAAACATATGTGTGTATATATAAATAAATGATATGATATCTACAAACATGGAACCAAAAAAATAAATTCCAATGAGTTAATAAAACATGAACATACTGATTTTTTTTATTTTTCAATATTTTATTTTTTTAGGTATTTTTTGGAATACTTGAAAATAAAATACTATTTTATTATCTCATCCAATGGATGTTCATATTTATCCCTCCACTCATAACCTCATGTAATAAATTAGTGCTACTTTCAAGGAGAATATATAGCTATAATATTAGTAACTGTATGATATATAATGCTTTGCATATGTATAACAGGACTTTATGGTCACGAAGAAAAAATATAAGGAATGGGGCTTCATGGAGCACATCATTGAGTGATTTATGGTTTATTTTGAATATCATAAATAGGAAAATTTATGGTTTATATTGGCCAATTTTTTCCTACATAAAAATATTTTCCATGGATAGATGAGTTGAGAAAATTTCTAGATGGAATGAGTGGTACAAAGATCACATACAACTTACAAAGCTTTTGAAACACTTTAAGTAAACTTAAAGTGTAGTTTGTCAAAATTTGAGAAATCAAGTTTCCATGGTGATCAGAGCTTTAAAGAACATGAATAAGGTTTTCACAAGCCTTAGAAGTTCATTTGAGCCTTGGAGATTCAAATAATAGTTCAAGCACAAGTATAGAAGAAACAGATCATCATCACACCTCATAGAGAAATGAACATACTAGTTTTCTTGTGAATTTTATAAGTATGGTCAAAATCCCTCTCAAGACCAAAGGATCACATTAAAATGATGAATTTAGTTCCAAGATCATCCTCTAAAAAATTTGTATCTTGATGAGCTCGCTATCTAAATATATAAGATTTTAAATTTAGACTAGTAGTATGAGACATGACTAGGGACATCAAGATTAAGCTATAGAAACTAACTATTTGAATTCAAAATATTTAAGTGATCCTAAGAATGAATTAAAATTTGATAGATGTTAAGATCATGAAATATAAGATAAGATCTAATGGAAAATAGACAAGGGTAGGGTCAATGGGTCCTAAAGATCCAATAGAGTGTGTTTAATCATGCACTAAAAGATCAATGAAAAGATCATAGTTAAAACATCAAAAGATCTTAAGATCAAATGCAAAGATGACAATTGGTAGGATCTCATGAGCTCATAGTATATCCAAAGGTGTATGAGTAAATATAGAATCATTAATTCTAGATAAATTAGTGGATCATGTGCAATCGTACAAAGCAGTATTCTAATGGTGAGAAATGGGTCAAAAGGTTAGTGGATCCTAAGAGAAAATGCAAAGGTTACAAGTGTATTAATTTCATTATAATGGTATAATATCTATGGATCACATCCATTTATACTAAATAGAATCAATGGTGCAAGTTTAGGTCAAAAAAACTCAAAAGAAGTGAAAGGCTACCATGTGTCTTAATTTGATATTCCTAATATGATCCCAAGATGGACCAGAATGGATATTTCAAGTTTAAATGATCAAATTGAATCTCTATAGATGTTGAATCTATCTTTTTTGTCTAATAAAGATCAAAGGTGGGCTACTAGGATATTCAAGTGATATAACTACACCCTAGTAGATATGATGACTATATGAAAACCAATAAATGGGATTGGTTTTCATCTATAGTAGATATGTGTCCAAGGGTTACAGTAAAGACAATGCCAAAACATAAATATGATAGTCATATCATCCACAATTTATTAGGAACATTTAGCTTCCTAAAGTAGACATAGTCATGGTTTAGTTAGGTTGATGGACATAGAGATTTTGTCCTTATAATCAAGATAAGTAGAAGATGGAATAGAGTCCCAAGATGGATATTTAGTGGTTATAGGAATTAGTTTGAGAATATAATGGATTTTCAAGAGAGTTATAAGGGTTTTCCTTATAATTGGCATGAATCATCATCTAAAACACATTTTTGTCTTCTAGTATGTTTTTTAAACAGCTCAAAGGTTATCAAGACAAATGAAGGTTAATTTTTCTATGATATATTATATATTGATTTGATAAAAATGTGGTTGAACATTAATCAAAATGTGGTATCTCATTTAGTGATCTCAGATGGTGTGTTACCTCTCTCTTTACCCTTTCTCTTTATCTTTCATCTTCTTCCAAATTATAAAGCTCTCTCTCTCAAATTCTAGACTCTCACAAGATTTTTGAAATAAAGTGACTCTTTGAGATATTTCAAAATATTCTCATATTTATTAGGCTAAACCCTATCAAGCATTTATAAGAACTACCTCTTGATGTAATAAAATACTTTCTTTACCTATTTCTTGCCTTAGATCTATGTTGAGTGAGTTGTGCAAGATGGCATTATGAAGGAGAATATTCATCATCCATTGTCCTCCTTTTTGACCTCATTTAGGGTGTTTCCAAGATATTTTAGGTTTGGATTAGTGTTCTACCTGAACCTAGTCTATGAAACACTTATGCACTTAGCTAGATTGTGAGGTTGGGTGAGATAACATTGTCTTGTGTTGATCTAGTGTGAGTTCAAGTTTATGGAAGTCTTCCATTTTTATTTGGTGAATCACATTTTATCATTCTTAGGATAACTTTTACATGTGACAACATTAGTTTAGGTGATCCATCAAGATGAAATCAACCTTCTCTATAAATTCAATCTTGTTATAGGATACCCATAGCTTGGGGTTGTTCCCATATTGTGACTAGGATCAGGGGAGCCTAAATAACTCCACAAAGGTATAATCTCACTCCATAATATTTTTTGGCATGCATGGTGGGACCAATATCCAAGAGAGTGTAAATATTATTGGCATGTATTTCCTTTAATTAGTTTTTGGAAGGAAGTTAGCACCAATGGAAACTCTGAATCAAGCTTCTGGTTGTAAGAAACCCAGGCATGTCTCATTGAAGATTTTGATTAGTTTTACATCTCATTTGAAATATGAGGTTTATATGAATAGATAAAGTAAATACCCCTATCATGAACCTCCTTATAAAAATTCACATCAATCCTATGAACCATGGTAGCCTTATGGTCCTTTATTTTCCTCTCCACATAGACATCATATTTTTAGACAACCCTATGAGGAAGGTTATCAAGAGGCCTATCAATAAATGCATTACTATAAATTATAGTGTGATCCTTATCATATATATCATAATGAATATCAACCTTAAGAGGACCCTGATGAGTCTTGTCATGATGAATATGATAATCCCATTGATTGTACACAAAGATACTACAAGACAAAGTGTTAATTCTTAGAAGATAAAATACAACAAGCTAAATCTATTCTTGATCCCCATAATTACCTTCCCCATCCTTCATTATTTACATCTTATATCAAGTTAATTTTGGAATCCAAACCATAGTTACTAGTTAATGAAGATACTAAGAGAACATGGGATGATGAGTATGATGTTCTCCATAATCATCTCATAGAATGGTTAAGAGGTGTTACCCAAAATTATATGTAGAGGTTTGAAATGTTTAAAGGGATAAAATAAAACCAATGGGAGATAAAAAATAAAATGGACTCAAAAAATAAGTGCCTTCAATTTTAAATAGATAGGATAAGGATGTGGGAGGATAAAGAACTTGAAAATGAGTATGTTGTTATTGAATATCCTCAAGGAGGTTATTATTAAGGTGAAACTTATAATTGTGTAGGTATTATTTCTTCCAATCATCCCAAGAAATATCACACCCATGAGCCTATCCATTAACCTTCCATCCCACTCTTTCTTGAGAAATATCCCATTTTGAGGGAAGCAAAGGAAGATGAAAGAGATTAATCTATAGATGATCAAGAAGATGTTTCTTTTATTTCCCAACTCAATTTGCTTTCCTTATAAGAGTTTTTTCAAGATTAAACCATTCTTAAGGTTTAAAGTTGAAATAATGTTCCCTCCATTCATATAACCATCCATTATACCTCATATTCCATCACCAACTCATCATCCACCATCACATCTCATCCTTCACCTCAAACCCATGAGTGCATCCATCAACCTTCCACCTTACCCTTTCTTGAAAAAGAACCCATCTTGAGGGAAACAAGTGAAGAGGAAAGATCTCAAGTCATAGTTGATCAAGAATATGTCATGAGTGTCTATGAGGAATAAATCACCATAGAGACTCCCCTTAGTGAACATAAGATTAATTCAACCATCTTGAATGAAGAGAAACATATTGAATATTCTTTTATAGCTAGCCATGAGGAATATGGTCAAGCCTTAAAAAGAGAGGTATTTGAAGAAGACTTCATAAATGATCAAGAAGTTGTGGATGACCATCTCAAGCATGAGGTGGAGTTTACTATCAAGGATCAAGGAGAGATATTTCAAGTCATTCCTCAAAAATTTATAATCCTAGAAGAATCTCTTGAAACTAAGGTAGAAGTTATTGTTCTTGAAGATGACTCAATACCTCAGATTGATTTTTAACCACTCTCAGATAATTAGTAAAAAATTGATATATTTTAAGAGCTTTAAGAGATTTTCCAAGTTGAAGGTTAATTACTTGAGAAGGTGGAGAAAGAGTTTTCCATGGAGGAAAATGACCAAGATTGGGTGGACTATGCAGAGATCCTTGATGAGCTTGAGGAACTTGTAGCTATCATGAGACCTAATCTTATTGGGAGAATCATGGAAACTAAGGAGGTATGCCTTGTTGAACCACCATTGGAAGTTTTAGATGAATAATCCTATGAGAAAGATGAGGTCTATTGGATGCAAGAAGAGTCTATTTCCATAGCTAGCCTAGTTGGATATACTTTTTTTCATTGAGTGTCATGCTAAAGAAGTTGGCAAACATAATGAGAAAGATGGAGGTATCAATTAAAAGGGTCAAAAGGCTACATTCCTCATTCAAAATATCATTCCAAGATGTAATAGGTTTTTCAAACTTACCCTTTGATCTAAGAGGAAGTGTTTCTTTCAGGTTAGTTTGTGTATAGGCTAGTTAGTTTCCCTCTTTTTTTGTGTTTCCCTTCAATAAGTAACCTAGGCATAATTGTTGTTTTCGTTTCCTTTTGTACATTTTGAATCAAGATAATATTTCCAAAAAATGACATCCTTGTATCACTTTATATCAGATAAGAAGGAAAGACTTGAGACTCAATATGCCCAATGGATCAATCAGGGTAATCAGTCTATTACATAAATGGCATGCAACCTTAGGATGTTTCCATAAGTGTTGGATAATTTTGGAATACATAGAAATATTCAAACTATATGGATGATATGAATATATTTTTAGATGGAATGAGTGGTCCAAATATCACATACATCTTCCAAATCTTTTGAAATACTTTAAGTAAACTTAAAGTCTAGTTAGTCAAAATTTGAGAAAGTAGGTTTTCATAGTGATCATATAATTTAGGAACATCATAGAGAAAGTTAATTCAAGCCTTGGATATTCAAATAGTAGTTCAATCATAAGTCTAGAAAAACCAAACCATCATTGCACATCACAGAGAAATGAATAGACTAGTTTGTTTGTGCATTTTATAAGTATGATCAAGAATCCTATCAAGACTAAAGGATTATGTGGAAATTATGCATTTAGTGCCAAGATCATCCTATACAAATTTGGTATCCAGATGAGCTTTCTATCTCAAGATATAAGCCTTTAAATTTAGACCAACAATATGAGATGTGCCTGGGGACATCAAGATTAAGCTACAGAAAATAACCATTTGAATTCAAAAAATTTAAGGGATCTTGAGAACAAACATAAATTTGATAGATGTCAAGATCATGAAATATAAGATAATATATAATGGTGAGAAGATAAAGGTAGGGTTAGTGGGTCTAAAAGATCCAATAGAGCACATTTAATTGTGCACTCAAAGATCAAAAGCAAACTCGCATTCAAAAACTCAAAGGATCCTAGGATTAAACATGAGGATGCCAAGTGGCATGATCTCATAAGCTCATAAAATATCCAATAGTGCATGGGTAAATATAGAATTAGTTGGTCCAAATAGATCAATGTATTATGTGTAATTGTACAAAGTAGATCTAATGGCAATAAATGGGTCAAAAGGTCAACATATCCTAAGAGTAAATGGGAGGGTGATAAGTGTCTCAAATGTGTTAGACTAGTATAAGATATATGGATTGATTTCATTCATATAAAATATATATCAATGGTGTAATTCAAGGTCAAAAAGTTAAAAAGACTCAAAAGAGGTGTGAGGATGCCAAGTTTCTTAATTTGATAGGCCCAAATAAATGATCAATTATCAGTGAATAATTTTGAGCCTACGATATTTCTAATGAAGGTTGAAAAGGTGGTTTTAAAGCCAAACCCAGGTAAATGGATGTATAGAGTCAAGTTTGAGTTGTTAAAGGTATAATCACTAAGAGGGGGGTTAATCAATGAGCCCAAATAATCTAAACTTCAATTCTATTTTTTACAATTACTTAACTAGTTACCACAAACATTCATGAAGCAAACATATCATTCAAATAAATAAGAAAGAAGGACAAAACAAGATCAATCACATAACACATGACATATGTGGGAAACCCTCTTGGGGAATAAAACCCACTAGAACCTAAAATTGGACTATTGGCTTATATAATAAGATCTAATTTAGACTAGCTATAAATTATCAAGGAACTACAATCCCTATTTAGTGAGACTCCAATCCCACAAGGTGTTACTACACCTATCTATTTGAACTATAATAACAACCAAAGATTTTAGCAATTTATACCTTGTAAGGAGGCTATAACCACCTTAAATGCTAAGCTACCAAAACAATACCTAAATAAATACTTCCACATCTAAACTAATGTCAAAAACACCTGATGATGGACCTCATCTTATCTCGCATCACCTTCACTCACACTCAAATAACAAGAGCATAATTTTATCAATATAATTATGACTAATGGGTCAAAAAAATATTCATCAATATATTCTAATCTTTAACTCATCCTCAAGGCACTTTCCCCCTCCTTCCTTCCACAAAACACACACACACATGCCTATCTATTATTGCTCTTTAGTCTTTCACACAAAATCTAGAACACAACTTTGGTTTTACTATTTATAGAACAATCTTGATCAACACCATCTTGGTTAGCCATTATGCATGTCTTAACCCTTAAGACATTTATAATACAAATATAAGGCTCAAAAAAATATTCATTTATAGGCCATAGAAACTACAGGTCACCCTTAAGAAACTATACCTTTTAATAAGGAACTTGTATCCCTTATAGGTCTCATGTGAACCCATTCAATCCTATAGCTCTCCCTTGAAAAAAATGAATACATAGGAACGCTTTCAAATATATGGGTCCACTCCTTATGTCCCCTTCATCATCCTTGAATAAACACAATCAAATTAGCTTTCCTTTGTGTATGCTCAAATAACTCAAACATAGACCTTATGCACATAATGACTATGAACGAACACACAATCAACTTCTTAAGCATTGTTCATAATCAAGATAGATTGATTACACATCCAAAATCTACACAGAGCATCCTAATGGAGTATACAACATGTTTCAAAATATAATTCATCATGATATATCAAAATAACATCAATACAAGCTTGAATATCCTTCTCAGGTTACTTGCAGAATAAACACAAACACAAACTTGACTTTGAAGCTTAATATATTTGTATTCACATAATTTTATATCTTAAAATTAGGTTCAATAGATGCACCTTGGAGTCCTCTACCACTTTAATTTTTAATGCAAGAGAAAATTCATTTTTTATAAAAAATTATGGTCTAAAAACTAGACGCTAGTCATTTCCTTTACAAATTCAAATATTCAAATGCAAATGGTCATAGTTAACCTTTGAACACAATGCTCGAATCTCATGGACTATCATCTCAGGATCAATCTCACAACATCAATCATGTCCAACATTTAACATATATAATACCAAATCCAAATTTTAAAAAACTATCACAATGACCTCATCTCTTGCCATATCAAAATGTTGACTTAATATGCTCCATTAATCTTTGTAGATCAAAAAGGTCTTTGTCGATCAATGCTCACCATTGATCAAACTATACGATCATTTGCTAGCCATTAGATCAATATCTTATACCTTTACTCAAATTTTAAATGTTATAAACCTATCTTCATCTTGATAAATCATTAGAGTACTCATGAACCATTGATCTTTCTCAAGATTTAACACCTTCAAAAATGACCAAGTATAGGGACCCTATCAATATGCATGAGTAGCCATTTTTGCACCTTAATAAAAAAAATGCGCTTACCCGCATGATCTCAAATTTAGACTAGATGATCTCCTTCCTTAAGATAATCCAACAATATGACTCACTACTCCTAGAACTCTTGCACATGTAAGATACAATGCCATTAAGGTTTATGATCATAAACTTCTATCATAGAGCCAACCGTGTCCAAATCTACCCAAGAAGCCAACTTTGATTATCCATAACTTTTGCCATGCTTCAATGCATGAGATCAAATTTAGCATAAATGATCCATGCTAAAAAATAATCAAACCCATATGATTAGATTTTATTGACACCTTCACACATGAAATATATAATACCTTCAAGATCCTCACTTTGTTCTTTCTACCACACTTCAAAATTGGCTAAGTATGGAAAAACACAACTAATCTACCTAAGAAGTCAACTTTGCATATACATATCTTTTGACATAATATATCACATGATCTATAATTAGAAAAAATAAAATGGGTCCAAGAATGAACAAACCCATATGATCACCTTCTCTTGAAACATCCACACATGTGAATGTTGATCTCATCAACATGCTTACTCAGCTCTTTCTAGTTACTTTGCAAATTTGGCTATGTATGGAAAAATAGTGAAATCTGACTAAGAAGCCAACTTTTCACCCTCATAACTTTGAATATGAGATTTGGCATATATCAAATAGGAAATATAATGATCACAACCATATGACCATCTCCCCTTGAATCCTTCCCATGTGGTAATGGTGATGTCATCAAACTACCAACTCATCTCTTCTACCATTGGACCCAAAGTGTCTAGATTCAAACTATGATCAACTAGATGAATTTTACTTGTAAACACAAGCTCTAAAATCATGGATCATATCTTATAGGATCCCTTGCACATTTTATAACCTCCATACTAATACCTAATACTTTCAAGCTATGTCAATACTAAATACTAGCCAACTATACATAAAGCATACTAGAATAGGCACATTACACACTATCATATAAGAACAAACACATTGTACACTTTTTCATTGTCATATATAATATCAAGGATCTTCATCCACTCAATAGGAAACCTTTTTGAAACCAACATGACATCAATATGACATCTCTCCAAAGATCTCCCCCTTTGTCATTGATGCCAATACCAATAAATATAGCAATATATAGCTCACCTTCTCTCTTTTCAAAGTACTCCCAAAAAAGGAACTTTTTCCCCCTTTGACACAATGAAAAAGTGGGAAAATAATGATCTAGAGGACCTAAAAATACTAACAAATAGGAAATTACCATCTTATAAATATGATACAAACTTCCCCTTACCTTGATACAACCTCTTCTTGTCTTGACAACTTCATTTTACTCCATGCCAACACTCTCTTCAATCAAGCTCTATAACTAATGAAGAAAAGAATAAATAAAATAACTAAAATATTATATCACTCACCAAGAAACATATGAGAAGAACTCCCCCTAATAACTCTAAACAATTTCACTTTCTGAGCACCTTCATATCTCCACACACCATGAAGAACCACCAAGTAAGCTTACTAGCCTTCTTTCTCAAGACACTTCCATGATCACCAAATCTACATCTACATTATAAAAAATAGGAAACATCTACTAAACCAACCTAATAACATACATTCTGATACTCATACCTTTCTCTTTTGGAGGAACTGAGCAAAAAACAATCTTCTTCAAACTAGGCCTATCTAGCCTCCTTGTATCCCTACCTCAAACTTGTAGAGCCCAAAATTTTCAATAGACATAAATTCAAGACCTGAAACTTCACATTATGAGCATTCTCATATTCCCCCTCAAGCACACAAATTTTTATCACTAAAACCATCCTCTGAAACATACTTCCTTCACAAACCTACTAGCCAATTAACCTTCTATATTGACAAAAACTTGAATAACTAGATAAACACAAAATTTTAGATCTATATGAAGCTTTATTTAACCACCCATTTAGCCCATTCAATAAATTAATAATACTTAGAACATAACTCATAAGGTAGACCTCTTTTCTAGCATAACCAACAACCCTAAAATCTCAAAACAAGTAGGGTTAACAAACCTCCTTCTGGTCAATGCACACCTCTAAAAATTCTTTCACACATAGATACATCCATCACACAATTCTGAACCAGATTTGATCTTCTACATCATTTTTAACCTTGACTTCCTATAACTCATTTTAGGACATGCAAGCTCTCAAGCCAAAAACTGGGAAAATTGAGAGCACTCAAAAAAACTTCAATTGGCACATACATAAATTTAGATCTAAAAACACCTAGAGAACACTAAAAATAAATTAATATACCTTTCTAAGCACAAAACACTTCTTTACCTCTACATCAATCTCATTTAGCCACCTAGAACCATCCATTTTGACTCTGAACTACAACTCCTTCACAATCCTTTGAAAATAGGCTCATGAACTTGTTTCTCCCCCTTAAAAAAGGACCTTATTTGATTGGAATAATCATCTTAATCACCTTCAATCTAACCCTATAGACTATTCCAACTAAAATAGAATACACCAACACTTGCTTGTCCATTTGAAAGGAATCTCTTAAGAAACATAGATAGAGACACCTTCTATACCTCAATGCTCCTAAAATAAAAATAAATCCTCATAGTCCATCTCCTCCTTGCTCATATAATATTTTTAAATTTTATTCTTTGGGTTTATAAAAACAAATTCCTCAACCTCTAAAACACTTTCTTTTTCTTTTATGATTGTGTTATCAATACATGAGGATAACATGAATTCATTACATACATTTTCATCTGAGAAAACTTCATTGTATCTTGGAACCTCATCATTAGACATAGATATTTGATGTTATTTACATGATATATGCTTATGAACAAAATGATGTTCACTTGGATCCATACATAACTCAAAAATTGGCCTCAAATAACACCTTGGTATTAACCTTGAGCTTGATTTATTCATTCTCAACATGAGTAGATAATGAGACCTTTTGGGACTCTTCAACTTCTAAATCATTCTCCACCATATCAAACAAATTACTTAGACTAGTAGTCTCATCATGACTTCCACTTTTCACCTTTCAATTCCATGTGTTAACTTGTCTTGTTTCTTGAGCTTTAAGAGCTTGATTAAATCTACTTTGTCTTGTAGGCCTTTTCTTCTAGAACCTAGCAATGTGACCTCTCAGTTCACAATTGTACCACACCATATCTTTTACAAGAAATGTATCTTACCTTACCTTATTTGGAAAAAATCTATAGTGCATCATATGTCATGACAAACAAAACAACTTCCCCTTTTTGAAGAGGACTCACCTTATCTAATCTTACGTGTATAAAGGTTTGTAAAGTGTCCCATATCAAGATAGTTAAAGAAATTGATTCTATTCACATCTTTTGACTGATGACCCCTATCATAGTCCCATTTAAATTCATTTCCAATAGTTATATTTCAATCTCTATCCCTACAAATAAATTGATCACATGTATAATAGTAACCATTGAATATTGCATACCTTATGGTAGTTAACTATCTGATATGATTTGCCTTTACTATTCCAACACCTTCATTCTTTGTCTGATGATTTGTCTTCAAAGTATGATTGTACTATTTCACATTAATCTTCACTTTGTCTTGAGTTTTAGTCTCCAGTTTTTTTTTGTATCCAAGACTATTATTATCACTTGCATGTTTTTTATCATTCAAAATGTTGTCTAGATCACTTGAGCTCTTTTCAAATCTCACAAATGACATTACCTTACTAGATACCTTCTCAAACTCAAATTTCAATGACTCATTTTCAATTACATACCTTACACATTCATCTTCTTTAGATTTTAGGATTGTAGATAGGACTTCAAATTAACAACTGAGATGTTTGACCATATCTTCATGCCCCTTTGCATCTTCATCAATTCTTGCCTCAAACACAATGAATTGCTCCTCATAATCCTTGATTTTATATTTCATATTCTTATTGATCTTATTCTTAGTATCTAGTTCTTCAAGAGCATTAATAAAAATAGTCTCATAGTTCACCTCATCTTTATCATCATCTAAATAATTCCAAGTAGACTCCTTTTGAAGTGAGCAACTTCCTTCTTGACCATGAACAAGGATTCATCTTTAGCAGGACCATCATATTCATGATCAAAATCTAAGTCACTGTCTTCACTGTCATATGATGAGATGTAATCTTCTTGTTATTAAACTTTTTGAAACCTTTCTTTCTATATGTCTTCTTATCATCATGTTGGCCTTTACTAAGTTCTTCATCATCTTATCCTTCACCATGTTCTTCATCATATTTATTCTCATGATTATGAGGACACTTCTAATAAAAATGTACTATCTCTCCATAGTTAAAACATTTCAAGGGTAGTTTACCCTTATACTTACCTTAGCCAGTGTTAAATTTCCTAGTAGACAAAGCAATTAGTTCATCATCATCAATGTAAGATATTTCATCCTCCTTGGATTTCTTACATTGGAACTTCTTCTTTGGCTTCATCTATATTTTAAATGTAACTTCATTATTTGGTGTTGTGTCATCATTCTTCCTCATCTCATAGGTAGTAAGGGTGCCATGCAATTGATCCATCTTCAACTAAGTAAGGTCATGAACTCTTTTATAGCAGATACTTTTAAATCAAACTTGGGGGATAGAGATCTTAATACCTTTTAAACAAAAATAGTCTCTTCAATATTCTTTCCAATACTTATGATGATATTCATAATCTCATCAACTCTCTATAGAAAGGATGCCACAGTATATTCTTTGTTCATCTTGAGACTTTTAAATTGCCTTTTGGGAGTCTACAACTTAGCAAGATTAACCTTAAAATCTCCTTCAAATATAGTCTTCAATTTATCCCATATTTCCCTAGTAGATGTGCAATGAATTAATTTGGTGAACTTAGTTTCTATAAGACCACAAGTGATGCGATTCATTGTCTTAGAGTCATTCTCAAACAAATTTTTATCTACAACACTAGATGGAGGTATAATAGGAGAATTATAAACATCTAGAATATATTGTCATACATCAAACCCTAGGGACATAATATAGGTCTTCATCTTATCAATCTAAAATGCATAATTTTATCTATTGAACATTGGTGCTTACTTAGTAGATAAACCACCTTACATATTCTAACTTGTCATTGTACCTTGGATCACCTTCAAGATGTCAAGCTTTTACCAAAGGACCTTGCTATGATATGAATTGTTAGATTTAAAATCACTAAGAGGGGGGGTGAATTAGTGAGCCCAAATAATCCAAACTTCAATTCTATTTTTTACAATTACTTAACCAGTTACCATAAGCATTTATGAAGTAAACATATCTTTCAAATCAATAAGTAAGAGAGACAAATAAAGATCAATCACATAACACATGACATATGTTGGAAACCCTCATGGGGAATAAAACCCATTGGAACCCAAAATTGGACTACTATCCTATATAAAAAGATATAATTTAGACCATTTGTAACTGATCAAGGAACTATAATTCCTATTTAGTGAAACTCTAATCCCATAAGGTGATACTACACCTATCTAGCTAAGTTGTAACTACTAGAACTTTTAGCAAGTTTTACCTTGTAAGGAGGCTAGAACCACCTTAGATACTGATATACCATAACAACACCTAAAGAAACACTTCTAGCTCTAAACTAATGTCAATAATACCTGATGATGGACCTCAAATTATCTCACATCACCTTCTTCCCCACTCAAACAACAAGAGCACAATTATAACAACAAAATTATGACCAATAGATCATAAAAATAGTCCTTAATTTGTTTTTATATTTAACTCGTCTTAAAGGCACTCTCCCCATCCTTCACTCCATAAAACACACACACACAATCCTATCTTCTATCTTTCCTTAGTCTCTCGCACAAAATTTAGAACCTTACAACTTTGGTTTTACTATTTATAGAGCAATCTTGATCAAAACCATCTTGGTCACCCATTATGCATGTCTTAACCCTTAAGACATCTATCGTATGAAGAAAAGGCTCAAAAAGTATTCAATGGTCATCCATAGAAACTATGGGTCAAACTTAAGAATCTACACCTTTTAATAAGGTACTTATATCCCTTATAGGTCTCATGTGAACCCATTTAGTCCTTTAGCTCTCCCTTGAGCAAGACAAATACACAAGACCAATTTAAAATACATGGGTCAAATCCTTATGTCCCCTTTGACATCCTTAAATGAACATAGTCAAATTTTCTTGCCTCTACATATGTTCAAACAACTCAAACATAGACCTTATACACATAGTCATCATGAATAAACACATAGTCAACTTCTTAAGCATTATTCATACTCAAGATAGATTGATCAAACCTCTAAAATATACATAGAACATCCTCATGGATTCTACAACATGTTACAAAATCTAATTCATCATGAGATATCAAAATAACATTAATACAAGATTGAATATCCTTCTTGGGTTACTTGCAAAACAAACACAAAAATAATGGTGTGAATCGGGGTCAAAAAGACTCAAAAGAGGCATGGGGCTACCAAGGGTCTTAATTTGATAGGCTCAAATTAATGATTGATGACCAATGAACAAATTCAAGCCCAAGAAATTTTTTAAGGAGGTCGATGAGGTTATTTTAACCCAGACCCAAGAAGATGGATGCATAGAAGCAAGTTTGAGTATGATCCCAATAAGAACCATAATGGATATTTCAATTTCAAATGATGATATTAAATCTTTATATATGCATACATTGTATTTTGGGTCTAATAAATATTTAAGGTGGGATACTAGGTTGTTCAAGTGGCATAAATACACCTTGGTAGATATAATGAGTATATGAAAACTAATAAATGTGATTGGTTTTCATCTATAGTAGATATGTGTGTATGGGTTATATTAAATATCATACCAAGACATAAATATGATATTCATATCATCCAAAATTCAATAGGAGCATTTAGCTTCCTAAATTAAACATAATCATGGTTCAGTGAGGTTGATGGACATAAAGATTTTGTCCTTATAAGCAAGCCAAGTAGAAGATGGTGTAGAGTCTCAAAATTGAGATATGGTGGTTAGAGGAAGCATTTGGAGAATTTAATGGTTTTTTACGATAGATATAAGGGTTTTAATTCTTAGTAGTATCATGACTCATAATCTAAAACACTTTTTTGTCTTCTAGTATGTTTTTTAAAGAGCTTGAAGCCTATCAGGACAAACAAAGGTTAATTTATCTATGGTAGATTATGTCCTAATTTTATCAAAATGTGGTTGATCTTTCATAAAAATGTGGTAACTCAATTAATGATTTTAGATTTTATTCTCCCTCTCTCTTCACCCTTTCTCTTTATCTTCCATCTTCTTCCACATTGTGAAGCTCTCTCTCTCTCTCAAATTCTAGACTCTCACAAACACTCTTTGATTTTGAAGAGTAGTGGTCTCTATGAGATATTAAAAAATATGCTCATCTTGATTAAGCTAAACCTTGTCAAGCATTTTTAATAACTAACTCTTGATGAAATAAAATACTTTCTTTACCTATCTCTCACCTTGGATCTGTGTTGAGTGAGTTGTACATGATGGCATTATGAAGGAGAATCTTCCACATACATTGTCCTCATTTAGGACATTTTCAAGATATTACAGATCTGGATTAGTGTTCTGCCTAAACCTAGTCCATGAAACACTTATGAACTGAGATAGATTATGACATTATGTGAGCTAGCATTGTCTTGTGTTGATTTAGTATGGGTTCAAGCTTATGGGAGTCTTCCATTTTTATTTGGTGCATCACCTTTTAGCCTTCTTAGGATCCTTTTTCCATTTTCTAACCCTTTTACTCAAGATAACATTAGTTTAGGTGATCCATCAAGAGTAAATCAACCTTATTTAAAGGTTCAATCCTATTATAAGATACCCATAGCCTGGGGTTGTTCCCCTATTATGACTAGGAGTGGGGGAACTTGAATAACTCCTCCACAAGGGTGGAATCTCAGCTCATAATAGTTTATTTAGGTAAATAAATATGTTACGTAGTATTAGATGAGGATTACATGGACTCTAATGTTTATTTATATGATATAATGGTCTCTCAAGTATTGGCTACCTGAGAAATGGATTGCATGTTTCTTAACCTTTCACAAAGGAGTAAAATTAGTAGGTTTGATAATGAACTTTTGGGTATGAATTTCTATTTTTCAAGTGGATGTCCATATGGGATTCTATCAATTATAATTACCATGTTGGCATGAATGTATTTAACAAACCCATGCATTGTATAAGGTATTGTGTGGAGTGTATGTATCTAATTTCATCTCAATAACATTTCATATACTCGTGTATGGTATATCTAAGAATGTCATGACCACATGTGTCAGGACAACCTTTAAAGGTAAGTAAATCTCATGAAAGACTTGCTATGAGGTTCCATCAAATGTGATAACCACTTCAATTTAAAGGTGTAAATCATCATTTGTATATACAAAATGTGTGAGTAATGTCATGGTGAAAAATTTATTTCTATCACCATTATCAATCATAAATTTGTGTATAGGTTAGTGATCAAGACTCAAATGAATAATGAAATAATAATTGAGTCATCATCCATAATCTCACTATCATTAAAATTAATAAGTCTCTAAATCATGGGATGTGTATGTCATGTATAAGTCCCAATAATACCATATAATGGGTTCCCATAATGTAATGGAGGAGGATATGCCATTTTCACTTTTATATCCTTCTTACAATGATCTTTTAAAGGATTGTTAAATATCTTCAAATTCTAGTGATCACCAAGTTGTGAGCTTGATTCCTTATGAGGATCATCAAGTAAATTTTTTTGGTCATTAATGATGTCTTGGATCTTATGCTTTAGATTAAAACTTTATTCATAGAATGCCTATGTCTTTGGTGACAATCATAATAAGCATTTGTATCATATACTTTAGGTATAGGTCAAATCATATAAACATATATAGGGTGAGGTAAAGATATGAGGTGACACTCCAAAATCTTCAAAATTAATGAAGTCAAAGACTCAGGTAAGCATCAAAATAGTCTCCTTGGTGAATTTGATAATACAAGATGACTAGGTTTTGTGACATGGAATTAATTGTAGTAGTTTTTTCCTTTTTAGGTTTTATAGGTTTTACCTTAGAACTTGGTTTGATATTAAAATTGGTATTGGATGTAGTTATTGTGTTTATTACATACTTAATTTTTTCAATAAGATAAGTTTCATTTAACAATCATGAACAATATGTCATAAGTCTTCAAAAGATTTATTTTTTTTGAAAATAATGGGCTCATATAATGGGAAAAGCAAACCTTTCCTGAATATTTATTTAATTTCTTTATATATCATTAGATTGGTCATTATAACTAAAATTATCTTGTACCTCAAGACATATTCATCGATAGGTTCATTGGTTTCTTGTTTGATCTTTGAAATTTGGTCATAGAAAACATTTTTTGGTAATGTTGATATACATGTGTGCAAAAAATGGATCCACAAATGTTTTTAATGCTTTTATTGATCAGATTGGTAAATCATAAAATCATCTTAGATCATAATCCTTGAGGTCCTTGGAAATATTTTAGTCAAAAATTTATCATTCAAAGCATAATCAAGGTATGATGCATAGAAAGATCAAATGTATTGTTAAGGATCACCATTTACATCATAAAATTTGAACTTAGGTGTAACAAAACTAATTGGCAAGGGGTGAACAAATATTTTAGGTGCAAGGGAGTTATATAACACATTTTTTCAATCAATAACATAAGGTGAATTCATATATATATATATATATATATATATATATATATATATATATATATATACACACACACACACACACATATATATATTTAATATTTTTAATCTTAGATTGAAAAAATTTTATAGTTTGGACAAGATCTTGCACATTTTAATCACTAAGGATTGAAGTTCTATAATTCATCAAAGGAGGTGTAACCATAATTTGAGTTGATATAGCCATTTAAATCTATAACTAAAATAAAAGGCCAATGTTTCCCATTTAGGGTGTAGAAATAGTAACATTTGTGTTATGTAAAAATGGTGTAAACACATAACCTATAACCTCTTATAGGTATGAATTTATTATGTGATTAAGGGGAGGGTTATTAATATATGGGGATGCCCCATAATTATAATAGCATGATAAATAGATGCACCTAGTTATTCATCTATACTTTTTGATTTTTTGTTTCTAATATGGTTTTGATAATCTCATCAAAATCATTTGGGTTTTTTTAGATACATTGTCAAAACATTATAAGATCTTGTACTTGCTCTTATTTTATTTGTTCATGTTCATTGTTTTTATTATATTCATCATTTTCATGATTAGAATAGTATTATATGATAACCTCTTAAATATGAGGTTTAGTTTCATTATTTGTATCTTAATTATGTATAAGATTTATTATTTCATTATTTTGAGCCATCTTATGTGGATAATGAGGATGATCTAAGTGTTTGGTAGAAACACCGACTACTATAGCACTAGTCTAGGTTACATATAAATGATAGATTAAATCTAGAAAAATATTAAAAAAAAACCTTATCAAGATGAATACCATATGATAAGCTAGGGTTTGCATAAAGAGACAAGTTCATCATATGTTTAACCATATATTTTATTGATATGGAGTACCTATGGTTAAGAATATATAGATTATTAATCATGAGTGTGATAAATATATTTAT
This sequence comes from Torreya grandis, assembly GCA_037957365.1. NCBI lineage: Eukaryota > Viridiplantae > Streptophyta > Pinopsida > Cupressales > Taxaceae > Torreya > Torreya grandis. The sequence continues at coordinate 2,151,556 of JARHVA010001217.1, read as the reverse complement.
TATAGGATAATTAATTCAAAAACTTAGATAAATAATATTCTCAATATAAATATTAAAATATTCCAAAAATATAAAATAAAGATATTGATTGATATTACTATAAATAATAAATAAGATTACTTAGTTGGTTTACTATGTGCATGTAGATCTAGGCTAAAACAAGTGGGAAGTAGGTTGGATAAATATCCTATAACAATCATTATATTCTATAATTTTTCACTATGTGGCCTTAGATTATTGCATCAAATATAAACAATTATGTCTATGCTAGAATCAAAATTTGACATAGGTGTCTTATACAAAATAGTGATTAGATTTGAATGTGATCAACTGTAGCCATCTTGATTTTTTATCACCTTAATTTTGATGTTTATAAATCATGTAAATATGCTATCACTTTTTGTAAAATGATCAAACCCCACATCCTCACCCTTGGAGTGATTTTTATAAACATAGGTTAGTGGGAGCATGGTGTTGTTCTACCCTAAAGACCTTCTATCAACCTACATATCCAATACTTTAAAGAGAGCCTCAGACTTATGTAGTTCTCATATACATGCTTGTTTATGTGTGCATCAAGATGAAATATGTGATAAACAAGTACCTAAAATGACCTAGATTGTAACTTAAAAAATATTTTTCATGGGAGTAACCTTTAATACTTCAAACTTGTGGGAATACTACTTGTATGACTGATATGGAAATAGGGATGAATAGGGATAATTTTCTCCCTTGAATTTTTGATTAATTAATAAGTGTTTATATTATATATACAACTCATTTTTGAAAATATATCAAACTAAATCACTTAATTTTACCTTTAGGATATGCTTCATTTGAAAACTAGATGACTATTTTGCATTGGACAATTGGTTTTAAAAGCTACACTTATGTCGACGTAGGAATCTAGCTAGAACATAAGTGTTCAGGAAGCTATAAAATAGGTATAGGTCCAAAACTAAAATATAATCATAATGATCATGTTTAAAGAGTTTTTAGCATCATATAAGTCATGGTAATAAAAATAACATGTGGTTTGACTAAGAGATAATAAATTTGGCACACAAGGATAATGGTTAGAGACTTTCGACATAAGGATTGTCTTAGAGTTGAAGGGTACAACCATGATAGGTTTTTTCCAAGTGTATAGTATTGAGGTGTTATATAATTCAGATTTTGTGTCTATACCAATATTGTAATGAGATTTTTCAATTCCTTTTTATATCAATAAATTGGTAAGTGACCACTAACCCTTAGTTATCGATTAAGAAACATATTATTTTGATTGTGAATAATTAAAGATCTAGGGTAAATAACATATTGTTACTATAAAAGGGATGCCTAGTGCATATTAATTGAGTATTAATCTCACAAATGGGAATAAATATTGAATGTGCTTGGTAAGCACATTTGTTTTTTAACATTTTGTAGCCTTGGTCATGAATTTAGGATTACATAATTGCATGTATTTTAGTCTAGGCTTAATTATTAATCCATAAGGGAGCACAAATTTTAAGTTTAAAATTAAACTATAGGATATCTTATAAGCTAGTATTATGACCATAATATTAATAATAAACTTATATAATAAGTTTAATGATTAAAAAAATAGATAGTGACCTATATTATTTGACACTACACTAACCAAAATATTTCATGATGGGGAAAGAGGTTAAAGAGTGAGAATCCCAAAGTAGTGAATTATATTTATCATTCCTCCTCCCTAATAAAATTTGATTTTGGTGGATACGTGTTAAAGTGGGTCCTCTTACATTTTTATTATTACCCAATTCACATGATAAATAAATATTATTTGGGTAATGATTAAAATTTACATGATTAAAAATCCCACAAAAATTAATATCTAATTAAAATTGCTCGTGGAACCCTTTAACTTAATAAGGGACACTTAGTGGCTAGTTTCTTCCATAATTATTGAATTTTGTTTAACTGCATACATTAGAACCAAATTTAGTGTTAGTTAAAATCATTTCAATAACATAAATATGTATAATATTAAAAAAACACTCAAAGTACATTATCATATATTATATGTGAGTTGTGAGTGTACTGCTAATAGTATGGTAGTTATTTTAAAATCTATTTGTAAAATGTTGTGTGATGTGTTATGTTACCTTCACCATTATATTATTTAAAAATTACAATCTCATAGAGATGGGTGTAAGACACCTAATATGTTATTTCATTGTTATTATTATTGCATGCATGTTTAATGGTGTATGAGTAGTGACCCTATTGTACCCAAATTGAGTTTATGTGAACAAATTGAGTACCCCATGTCTATTTGGTTACAATTGAAAAAAAATAGACAAATTCATGTTGTAATTCATTAATTTTAGTTCATAGATTTGAAAGTGTCAAAATGTGACTAAGTGTTTAGAAAATTATGGTAAGAAAGTGTTTACAAGTGGTTTCCATCAACATTAAACTTTTTGAAACTTCTCAATTTGACTCCATTGTGTAGACCACATAGAAATGATAAATTTTGATTATGAATATTTAGTGAAATATTCATGTTTCATTCATCTTATATATGTTCAAAGATATCAATATTTATGAAAATTTATTTATATACTTGAAAAACCTAAAAATTCAAAAATGATAAAAGTCTGGTTTGATGAGTGTTACCTTTAACTATATAATATTAATTATTTCCATAGTTATTTGTTTTTAGTGATTTTTTCCAAGTTTTATAAAACACAAAAAAAAATTAAACCTATGAAATCCTCATAAATTTTGAAACCCCATAAACACCAAAATATTTAAAGTCAACATTAAGTCATCTTATGTTTATTCAATCTAGATTCTTAGAGAAAATAAATACTTTTATAAGTTACTCCAATTGTCAAAAAGCCTAATATTCTCAAAAATTATAAAATATTGAAACTTATATAAACCTAAAATTTAAAAAATTTAAAAAAATTATGAATATGTTTCAACAATCCTTTGATACATTGGTTCGTATTAGATGCATATTTTTTTTAAAAATAAAGCATTGTTTAAATGTTATAAAAATAAGTTTAACTTTCCATATCTACTATGAAAGAATAAATTGATAATATCATGCATCCATTGACCATAAAAACTTTAATATTATATATTAATGCTAAATATCTCCTAATTTCACACTGTGTAAAGTTGAAATCTCATTACATTATCCTATCCACTTTTTCTCTTCATTTCATTCATTTACAAAAAGTTATTTTATTTGTATTTATTTTTATTATTTCCCTTCAATTTTATCCATTTTTTTTTTATCATTTATCTTTTCCCATCCTACCACTTTCTGATTTTCCATTTCTTGAGTGTTTTCAAACCTTACCCATCAATTTTTATCTCTCAATTTGTGAATTTTAACACTTTGGGTTTTCAACTTGTTGTGAATACATGAAACCTATGGTTTGGAAGATATTTGTCCTTAGAGCATATTAAAAATAATTTACAACATACTTATGAATATTTTAAACAAAACTAGTTTCCCTTATAAGCATTTCCTACCTTCAAATATCACCATATGAAACTTGTCAGTGTTAGCTAGAACTACATTCTACATTTCATCCTTTACCAAAGTGAACTTAAAAAACATGGGTTTTGAACTAGTTTCAATTATTGAGTAAATTGTTTATAATGTTATAGACAAATAGAATGGACATGTAGATATTGAAATTTTTTATCATAGAATGGCATATAGAAAGAGAATTGTGTCGTATCAATGCATTTTTGATAATGGACTTGCACATGTAGATGGATTTCCTAATTTTGTTTAGTTTTTTAAACATGCTATTATCCTATGATAATTAGTATGATCCAAAAAAAGAGATAGATTAAATATGTTGATGATGTACTAATAGCCAAACTAGATAACCATTCAATCAATACAATAGTATGAGTCCATACCACGCATAAGTTTTAGACATAAATATGAATATTGCATTATATTAATTGAATCAAAATAAATACAAGTGTTTTAATAAGATAGATATAGTTTGGTTGAATAAGGAAATAAAAGTGGCATCAGATCTCCCTAAAATTCTAACTAGGAAATGATTTCATGAAGAAATATCTTATATCATAATGTTATTGAATAAGGTTATGAGTAATCTACACATTAAATTTTATCTAAATAAATGCATCTCTACATTGGTATTATTTTTAAAATAAAAAAATCATTAAATCATGATAAGTTATTAGAGATAATATCCATGAGCATTTGAAAATACTAAAATCAACTCAATCATTTTCCATGGAGTAATACTTGGTATTTTGCATTATGGATCTAAGAAAATGTTTTGGATTGGATGTGGTAGGACAATATTTCACTCAAAATTTGATACATGATAGGTTTCCACAAATAACTCATGAGAAATGAATAATAATTTTAGAAAATTAAATCATGCCTTCACTATGTTGGTTGTAAGGACTTTGGAGGGAAATACATCCAATAAAATTTTAAATGAAGTTAATACCCTAGTAAATATATGTGGATGTTATTTCATTAAATTTATAATGTTTACTTACATTATATTTGGCATTTTATTAGGTATTCCTAATAAGATCCTGAGGCATGTAAGTGATAAAATTATTCTCATTTAATATCACAGGTAGTTGGGTGAAGTCCATGATAAATGCAATGAGAAACATGTAGGAGGAATCTCTTCTTTTATTGGCCCAAGTTACCACATATATAGATCATTTTTTTATGCTTATAACATTGAGAAATCCATGTCAATTGAGTTTTTAATGAAGTTACACAGAAAAATATATTTTTTTATATTAAGAAATTTGTGAAATACAATCTCAAACTTGGTTCTAAGTACCTACATATTCCATAAATTAAGGATTATTGGGAAAACTACAAAGAAAAATATGAGGGTGGAAAGATAGATCACTCAAGAATGACCATAAATCAAATGAAAGAACTTATATTTGAATGGGTAATGAATTTAATTATTTATAATAGGTTGGACATGATTTACCCTCTTTTTGACAACTTAAATTTTCTACCTCTTCTAATAATAATGAGTCAATCAAAGTGTTTAATCCTAAATGTGTATCATAGGTGCCTAGAGTGTTTAAGAACACTTATCATTTTAGAATTACTAATAAATACATGCATGAGTTGTAGGTTATGATAATCCTATTATCTTTGATGGAATAGAGGAAAAATAAGTGGACTATTTAATAACATTTATAATGTTTGGTGGTTAGGAGCCATCATGGCCAGATAACATATCTATGAAAAATATGAAGTATCTATGCTAATAATAGTGAATTATTATCAATAAATAATCTAAGGACTAATATAAGATGAATATTTACAATGATAATTAAAATAGAGTGAATTGGTTAAAAAGGATCAAAAGGAAGGGTAGGGAAGAAAAGAGATGTTGTTGATCTTCATTCTAAATATTATGACAAAGTTCAAATATCATCTAGGCATGTACTTAACCAATGTATAACATGAAGTAGCATAATCTCAAATCATATTACACGTCAAGAAAACTTACAAGGAAGTTGGAAATAAGAACCAGGTTTAATTTAAAGATTTTCCTTGAAGGCAAAAATCATTAGCCCAAATGTAAAAAGAGTAAGAAAATGAAAACACCAAGAATTCATGAGAATCATTCAAATCTAGAAGTCAAAACAAATAAGTGAGAGAGAAGTCATGATAACAATGAACACAAGCAAATATTGGATAATCTTTGTATAATTCCTTGATTATATTAATTGCTTCAAGTTTACAAAGTAATTTTGGCTCAAAACTCCCTCCCTTTTACAAATGGTAATACTCATTTTATAGAATACAAGGAAGTATGTCGATCAGTCATATCTAATTAAAAAGTACAATTGTAAGGATAGATATCATTTTACAAAGTTCTAAAATACACTAGACTTTTCCCTATGAACTGACCTATAGGCAATGTGTTTTACAAGTTACACATGTCTTTACAAAAGAATATTTTATTTTCAAATATTACAATGCTTTTATTAGAATAGAATATCTTAAGTCAACTTAATTAACTTTAGGGCCTTTTTATTGATGAATTCCCCTATTGTTCTTTTAGTATCTTCATTTCTCTCTAGTATGTTCATCAATCAACTTTAAATTAATAATAGGTTCTATGAAGAGCTCATCTTCCTGATCAGACAAGTCTCTAAAGTCATTATTTCTTCCCAAGGCCTTTTTAATGCTCCTAGCTTCATCAATATTTTCCTCTATTGTTAGGATCATATCCATGATCCTATTGTTATCTATTATATATTTTCCTTGGATTTTGGTCCTTACTTCTTGAATGACCAAGGTAGTTTAGTGCCTAAATTTTCTAATTTGTGATGAGGCCCATGGAGCTGAATGTGGTTGATTTGAGGATCATGATCCCAAAGAAGTGTTCCATCTTGTCTAGCATCTCCTTGTCATCCTTAAGGAGCCTTCCAAGTTTTTATACCATGTGTTCAAGATCATAATCTTGTCCACAAGTAGTCCTAATAATGTGTTGAAATGAGCTATGTTGATGGTTTCAAAACAAGGGATTTGATCTTTTACCAAGATGTTAATTGATTCCTTTAATTTATCCTTTTAATTATACTATTGGGTGATTAAGCTTTTGGCTGATGTATCTTGTTGACCCAATACATTTTGTCTAGACCTTGTTGACTTTAAAGATTCAAACATATCATAAAAATCTTCTTCAAGCATCTTGATCATAGCATTCAAAACTGATAATATGCCTTGGATCTCTAGATTTTCCTTTTATCTCTATAGATTCTCTTTCTTTTATTGCACACCCTTGATGGTAGCTTGTAATTATGTTAATTGAGCTTGGGACAATTTAAGCATATTATCCTCAAATATGGGGTTTTCACCTAGAATTTTTCCTTCAATAAGAGTTAGTCTAATGCATGGTTCCATTTTTGGGAAAGTGAAGTCTTCTCCACCTATCATGGCCTTCTTTTAAGTAACCCTTTGTAACCCATTTGTTGTTTGGTACCTGACACTAACTAAATATTGTGTCACTTAAAGATTGGGGGTTTAAATATGAGTTCCATTTGGCTCCCTTAGAGATGACATCCTTCATTCTTCTTCCTTCTATAGAGAAACTATGCATAACTTGAGTTCATCATGGACAATGATTTTGACTAATTTAGTAATAGCCCATGGATGATGGAGAGTAAAAACCTTTTCCAATTTTACATATACAAACCATTTAAGGATGATTGGAAATTTTATAGGGTTATCCTTTCTAAAAATGTTGACCTCACTCAAAGGGTGCGTGAAGGTCAACTTGGGCCTCTTATTTCCTAATGGAGCAAATGCTAGCTCAAATTTTCTCTCTAAGGTAGGCATGATAGTAGGGACTAAATCCAATACAACTTCCTTCCTCTTCTTTTCTTATAATTCCCTATCTTGAGATTGATTTTCTTCTACCTATACTTCTTCCTCATTAGATTGATAATAACTAGCTAGTGACTTTAGGGAAACTTCCATTATCTCTTTAGGGTCTAATGCTAGTAGTTCAGTTACTTTAACCTATTACTCTAGCTCTATTTCCTAGACTAAGGAATATGAAATCTCCTTAGGTCTCCTCTCTTATACTTTTTGCCATGTTTTAGGAGGTCTAGAATATGGACCTCCTAGCAAGTGGTACTATATTGGCCCTATCTACCATATATCATTATTTGGCTTTTTCTCTCTCTATAATCTAGCCTCTAGCTTAATGTTATGTTTCTTCAATACTACCAAGACTTTAGTAAATGAGGAAGCTTTGGTATATATTGGGTCATAAGTTCTAGGTTAGTGTTCATAGTTCATATTATTCTCCTTTGCCTTCAAGTTCCCCACAAATTTTCTTTTGGGATTCCACTACTTTAGTTCATCATGTTGTAATATAAAAGAGGCCTTATGTTTAAAAGTAGCCTCAATATTGTCCCATTGATGAAACACAGTCCTACCAATGGTAATGGGGAAGGTGTGGATCATTCCTTTCTTCTTGGTCTCGTAAATACCATCTATACCATTACATATTTGGTATGCTACTTCTTGTTCAGCTAGTTTATTAAGCACATGAATTTGTATCTAAGTGGGGTATATTATTTTCCTTAAATTTTGATTATGTTACAATCAAGATATATCCATATATCTCCTATGGATTCAACATATTTATTAATCATATGGCTGACCCTCATCATTAGGTTTCTTATAACAACCTCAACTAAGGCTGGCTAAACACAATCATAGATGAATTGAATATGGTCCCTGTATTTGAAAATATGTAACTTGGAGTAAAATTTGGATACTATTTGTGTCCCATTAGGTGACCATTATATAAGTCTTAATATTTTAGTGGTGGTGATTAAAACATCTAGCAAGTATGACATCATTTGAAATTAGCCCCTAGTCCTCTTCTTAATTATAAATAATTGTCTCTTCAAACAAGTGCTAGTCATCTCTCCTAAAGGGGGAATGAGTTCTTTGTCAACCATGAAATAAACAAAAGGGACCCAAATTTTGTCAAAATATGTGGTGTAGGGATTCCCACACAATATATTCAATAATGTCATGATCATCCTAATTCCTTCCCTAAATTGTTTGATTGGGATGTTTCCATTAAGGTCATAAAATATCTAGTTTCTAGAATATAGCCATATGGTAAGGATGGTCTTTAGGTCATTATGCTTAGACCATTCATTTATTGTGGCTACATCCATCTAGGATTTGAGTAACTTATAGTAGTTTTCTAAGGTGATAGGGGAAATATACATAATTCTCCTAAAACTATGTTCATGAAACAACATGTCATTATCAATTTTAACATCTTTAAAGACAAGAAAGAGAACATCAATACAATGCAGTACCACTAGTTTCACTATATTATAATGAAGGTTCATCATATAAATGGTTATTAGGTCATAGTACCTCATCTTGACTAATGCATTCATCTCAGCTTCCTTTATGATGGTTAGCTCTTCAATGATTCAAAATAGCTTGGACCACTTATTGTCCCCTATGTTTAAAACTATGACATCAAATTCTATGTCCTTTAAGATTCTCCCCTCTATGTCTAAGGTCAAATAGAGCTTTGTGTCTTCCTTGGCTTGTTTTTAGGCCATCATGACTATGATTTTATTCAAATTCCTCACTAGTGGTCTATAGTTTGATTCATGATTGAATTAGGGTTTTTATAAATGCTAAGGATTTTCTATACATCCTATCCAAGATTTAATAGTGATGGATATTTACACTTAAGTGAGATTTGTGCCTTAGACTTTATTTGTATCCTTGTATTTATACCTTTTCCCTTTTTGGGCCCACAAGATCTTCAAATTTGTTATTTTTTGTCTATGTGGCATCACCATGGCATCTATATGGTATTTTTACAGCAAACTTTCTCATTAATGTTTAAAAACTGACTATTTCTTTTTTAAAAATCCAATATTATTTTGCAACATTAGATCTCCTTGTACAGATCAATGTTAGATGTTGATCTTGATCCCTTGAGTTGAATGTCATTGGTTACTACATGTATTTAGCTTTAAGGTTGTGCCACTTGGCAGTCTCATATGCCTTCTAAGCTCTATACCCTATCAATTATATAATCTCATGCACTTTTACCATGTGCCCATATTATGTTTTCTTATAGGGTCTTTGAATTTTCAACATTTATTACATACCTTTAGATTTGATTGGTAAGAATCAATGTGATCCATTGATATCTGGAAGATGCACAAGATTTAATCTATACTATACATTGAGGTTATGCCAATTGGCAATCCTACAAGCCTTATGAGCTATGTACTCTTTCAGTCTTTCTAGTTAACATGTTATCACCACATGGTAGTCTCACATTAACTGGGAGCTTCATTTAAAAGCCTTGATTCAATATGATCCATTGATTTAGATGTGTATGCTTGAACACATATTATTGATTTTTAGTAAGGTGCTTGATGTTTAACCAAGGTCCATAGCTTGATTTTTTAGCATTGATCTCACTCCATTTAATCATCCTAGTCTAATTTAATATGAGCCATTGATCATGATTTGGGTAATAAAATGTGATTGGTTCCTCCAATCATAAAATGGACTAAGTGAGCTTGGGAAATATATAAATTAGATCAAAGTTATAGACTAATGTTTTTATTTGTATTAATAAATATGAATAAAAATTTAGGCTAAGGTCTTTTAACTAGGTTAAAATCATGATAAAAAGGGGTCTCATGCTTAGGAAATTATAAAATCTTATCCTAAGCTTATAACATAACAAGAAATACCCTTGAAATAAAAGTCATGGCATAAGGTTTTATCCTTAGGTTTTATTGTATTAATAAATACCATTAAAACCTTAAGGTAAAGTCATAGGCTAGGTCTATATAATAAAAATGACCCTTTTAGTCTGAATATTGATCTCACATTGTTGGATCCTAGCCATTCAAGTGAATTCAGATCATTGATATTGATCCATGGGGTCGAGTGAGATTGGTCCCATAAATCATAATCTTAGACTTATCAAGTCCATCTCACACCATCTGATTATGTTCATCCAAGTAAATATAGGTTGTTGATCTTAGAAATAAGTATAATGTTTAAGTTAGGACTCATAGGTATATGGAAGTTAGGATAAAATCTTAATACTAAGGTCTTGTTTATGTTAATAAACATGAATGAGACTTTAAGACTAATATTTTAGTCTAAGTTATAACAAAAGGACCATAAATTATTCAGACCAAGCTTAGGAACATAATAAAAAGACCTTGCAATGATAAAGTTAGACCATGATAAGGTAAAATAGGACAAGAGACTTGGGACATAAAGGGAATCAAACATATAATTTTTAGACTAAGGTTTGGTCATGTTGAAAAACATGATTAAGCCTTAGTATAAAAATTGAACTAAATCTATGGCATTTTTAAAGTGTTCTCCTGTGAATTGTTCCCACCAATTTTGAATTTGGTCCAAAAGAACCTATGCTAGGGTTTTTTGAATGAGTGTGTCAAGAGGTTTTAAACATGTATTTAATTTTACTCTATGTATACCAAATGATAGTAAGATCCCAAGTTAGGATTAAATTGTAAAATCTAGGCATAATTCATTCAAGGAGGGTTCCGTTAAACCTACAACTTGAAACATGAAAAGTAAACATTGACAAACTTAGACAAGGTCAAACCAGAGACATGAAAAAATAATCTAGCCAAATCAAGGTGTGGATGATATTCAAATAAAAATAATGTGCAAACATGTTAATGACACTATAATCAAGTGAATTTTCAATTTTAAGGTACAAATATGCACAATTTATCACAAGGGTCCCCATTTTTCAGAAATGGGGGTATTTTGACCTCAACACAAAGAATCTTCATATTTGAATGAAAGAGCCAAATTTGTTTTGTAAATATCAAGAATTTGTTTTAAAAATAAATTATCTCAATATATAGTTTCAATAAGTTCAAAATGTGTTAGATGTTCAAAGGTCTAATAACAATATAAAACACTGCATTATAATCAACCAAATTATACCAAAATATCCAAGCAAGGAAAAAAAGGGATGGAGTGATGGATATCCTATCAAGAATATGTTTTTATTACAAAATTTTACTAATAAATAAACAAAAATAATTCTAAATATATTTATCAATATTCCTACAACTCATCTAATTTCTTCAAGTGAGATTGCACTAGATCCCTATTTACTAGTTGATAATACAATTTTTTTTATCAATTCTATTTGGGGTTTGTCAAAATATAAAATTGAATATTGAATAGAACCAATAAAAAAAACCTCATGCACCTCACATAATTATAATACAAGATCATGTTGTATCTTCTACCAATTTAAATTTGGTATATATTGCACACCCTATTATACTAGTCCTAGCTCCTCTCACTTTTTTTATTTCACCTTCACACCCTTCCCCATGTCCTCTCATCTCTATTAATATCCACCCCATATTATTCATCCTTCCCTTGTTTTTACCCCTCCTCCACTTCTTTCTCCCACTCATTCTTCACTAGCCTCTTAACAAATTTTTATCTTTGGAGATACCACATCCATTGTTCAACAACATCTTTATCTAGTTGAATATTCTAAATCTAAATATACTCAATTCAATTTTCATTTAGGTAATATATCATTCACATGGTTTCATGAAATTATAATTAAGATAGATAAAAATATTATCAAGGTTGCCAATTATGAATCTGATGCAATATCTAATCTCTTATAGATCCCAACACCCAAAAAAGTAAAAAAAAAACTTCAAGAATTTTTTCCATACCCATAGGTTCTCAATTTTTATAAATTTACAAACCCATGTTTTATAAGGTGGGATAAGATATGAATTATAGATATTATAGCCTAAGAATAATTCTTATTGAATAATCTACCCATAACGGGGATATTCACAATTTTTCAGATAACTACATTGAAACCTATAGAAATAACAAAATTGGGGAGACAAACCCAAGTAAAAATCAAAGAAAATGTAAAAACACTTTCTAAACATATAAATATATTTTTAAATAAGTAAAATGTTATTCTATCTTATCTTTTAGATCTATTTCTATTGATTATATTGATAAATATGTGATTGCCAACATTCATAAACTCAACAATCATAGAAGAGCGATGGATAATTAGGTAGATAACTTATTATTGATGGATTTAAATTAATTAATGAAATAATTAGAGATTATGAACTTTTGAAATAAAATAAAATCAATATTTTTAAAGAAATAAAACCTTTTTCAAGGAATCTAGAATGCTAAATATCATAGTTAAATATTTGAAAGACATGGCACATTCAAATGGAAATGTCCTAATTTCATTGAAAATTTTAGTAACATATATGATAATATATTTAATTTGGTTTAAATTTTTCAAATGGAATCTCTATGTTCTTCAAGGAGATAAAAAAATATTTGAAAAAAAAAATGTGATGAACTAACATCTACATAGATATTTGGTTTATTCAATGTGAACTAATGGAATATGGAGATGTATAACTATTTTAAATAGCTGAAATTAAAGACCAACTTTAAAAAATGATCAAGGAAGAATTATTTTGTACATATAATTTAGTTATAGAGGCCATGAATAAATTGAGTGATATCTATAGTTACCTCACTAAATGTAACATAAATCTTCCCAATTTTTTCAAGAGTAATGAATAAATAAATGAGATAATAATTGATTGGATAACTATATTATCAAACAATGTCATTTAAAAACAACAAATTGGTTAATTTATTTTAATTAAATGAACTCAAATAAATATATCTAAACTATTGAAACTGAAATGCTAATGTAAGACATGATTATATATATATATATATATATATATATATATATATATATATATATATATATATATATATATAGTTCTGGGTTAGTATGAAATCAAATAAATTTAAAAGCATACCACTAATCTAAGGATACATCTTCAAATTTAGTAAGACTAAGACTAAAGAAAATAAACAAATAAATATAATTATTATACCTTTTCTTCTAATCTCCTTACTAGAAAGAGTGATGTGCTTGGACATAGTTTTAAAAAGGTTGGTAGAATATGCATGGGAAATTTGACAGTTTAACCCATTTCTAAATGGATTATTTGGAATTATAATTTATGGGCTTGATTTATGATTAGATTTACAAAATGGAAACACTTCATTGTGTTATCAATACTTCCTCACTAATTTGGATAAAATTTGTTAGGAAAATTAGACTTGTTGAAATGAGAGGGGGAACCCTCAATTTAATAGATTCCATGTTGTTTGTGAGCAACTGATCTTGATAAATGATCAATGGTGGAGAATGAGTAATCATACTAATAAATGAGGGAGGTTAAGTAAATATAGAGGATTAACATATGTTAAGGATTTTCATTTATCAATAATAGAGGTGATTTAATTTGGAATAAGGGTAGATTTCATGGGGTTGTGGAGAATTGTATTTAAAATTGGTTTTTATTGGTTAGTGTGTGGTTATCTAGGGATTTGAAAGTGATTTAAGGATATTTGAATTTTATTGTTTTTTAGAAGATAAAAATATTCAAAATCATGGAATTTTGATTAGATAAATATTAGTTAATTAATTTGTATTAACTAACATGTTGTGATGTGAATTTAGTGGGATTGGATGTTATTATGGAAGAAAAAATTAATTGCCTAGGGTGTGAGAATAGTGGCTAGGCTAGGGATATTAGTTTAGATATAATATTTATCTAGGATTTAGGGATGATGTTTGTGCATAATTATCAGATAGTTAAAATTGACATAAAGTGTCTAATTTTAGGTGTCTACATTTTTACCCTCTTTCAATGGCATCACAAGACACTGGGTGGAGTAATGGATTTTCAAAGAAATAAGAAGATCAAAAAGGTGGATGAAATCTAGATGATGATGGATGAGATACTTTTATGGATGACATCCCCTCAAGAGGGAATGTGGGGATGAAGGACAAGGTTGGGATCTATAAAAAGAGAGGAAGAAAATATAATAGATGTGATGAATATATGATATTAACCCATGGATGAGATTAACCCACTCAAGATAATGATTTCACACATTGATTTGTAATGATGATGATTTTTTTTCCACAAATATGGTAGATTTGGGATGGATACATCCTGAGATAAGATGCACACTTGTATTTTACCTAAGCAAGGTATATTTGGAAATGATTCATCTTAATGATGATAAGCTACATGCTTTATTTTCCCTAAATAGGGTGGATGTGGAAATGAAAAATCTAAAAAAATTGGGAGCTTGGATTGGATGGATGATTGATTTATTTTCCTAAAGCAGGGCAGATTTGGGAATGAAATATAGTGAAAATTTTTGAGCTTGGATTGGACATATGATTTTATTGACTAATTGATCAATTGATTAATTTATTTTCATGCATAGATAAAGGAAATATATTATATCCAATATTAAGGATGAGATAATCATGTTGATGGATGATTGATGCATGATATGAAATTGATAGGTTAACATAGAAGTAAATTATGATGGTTTAACAAATTTTAAAAGAACTAAGAAGATGAAAAAAGCATGAGGACATGAGGATGTACCAAGTGATGTAATAATGATGTGAATAAACATGATTAATTTGTTGGGTTATTTATGAACCAAGGTTGTATTTATTTTGTTTTTTATTTGATAAATAATTTAAGGCATGCATCTCACTAGGAGACAAACCCATTATGTTTGTTCAAACAAAATGTTAATCCAATTATGTTTGTTTAAACAAACTGGTAATCATAAATTACCATTTTATTTATGTATTAGGTTTTGTTTTATTTGGGTTAGTTAAACCCATTGTTGGTTAGTTTTCACAATAAATCTTAATAAGATAAAAAATATCATGAACCATGTAAATATTTAGTGATTTCATTTTGAATAAAATTTGTTATATCATTCCAAATTTTCAGATCCTAATAATGGTATCAAAGTGTTGGTAAAGGAGGAGAAATAAATTGAATTTTATAGTGAAAGGAGAGAGATAGGTGCATTTTTTTTGAGTTTTTCTTACATAATTTATTCATTGCATCGTTTAAATATTTTGTCTCTTCCATTCAAATTGATTGAAATTATATGTTTAGCTATGGCTGAAAATTCTCTAGTTATCCTTTGTTGACCCTTTAAACCACATCAAGTGATTATAACTTTCATATGATGTTAGAACAGCCTAGAAATACAACATGAGGACATTATTTACAATAGAATTTATATTAATGATCTTATAGCCTATTTTATAGATTGCATACTACCAAATCTTTCTCAAAATATAGGATTTCTAGCATAAAAAAAGATCTGATCAAAAAGTGCTCCAAGTGAGATTCTAATAGTAAAGTTCTTGAATTTGAAGCTCTATGTAATTATATGATGAAACAACCCAAAATGGTTCATAAAACAAAAAATGAAATAGTAGGGTTTGATTTTTTTTTTCCTTCTTTTCCTTGTGGGCTCCACAAGGGAAACTAGCACACTTCATTTTTACATGCAAGTGAAAATCCAATGAATTATTTTCTCACATGATATAAAATATTGGTCAAAGATCTATTTTTATTTTTCACATCAAAAAAATAAATGTTATATATAATATTTTGTCTTTATATTCTAAAATTTATTGAATAAAAAGTTTGATAATATGATTTTTTTGAAGACATGCAAGTGGGAGATCAAGGGTTCAAATTAAATTGGATATATATTTTGGTTGAACCTATTTTTTGACCTTATTTTCCAAAAAGGCACTATAAGGGTGTAAAAATATTTTATTTGGGGACTTATACTTGTATAGGTCCCTAAATCACTTATTTTATTTTGAATCCACTTGTGAGGGTCTAGGTAAAGGCCCAAGTAGAATTATTTTTTATTGTTATATTTTGGGGATCATGGCTAAAATTTAAAGTCTTTTAACTAAAAATGGATGGATTACTACCAAAAACTAAAAATAATGGAACTTACACATGGAAAATACTATCATATTCAATGACTTATGGGAGATAGTTTAAATATAAACTCCATTGCCCATAAATGCTACAAAAATTCTCAAATATAAAAAACATGACAAACATGCCCTTACTTTGCTCAGGTCATCATGTTTTTCTCAAGTGATTATCCACATTGAATCCATTAAATGTAATGACTATAAATCTTGAAAATCATTAAATATTTATATGGAAAACAAATTTCCTATAAAAATATTGATCTCTTAATGTAGTTGTTAAATATAAAGCTTAGCACTGAATAATGTGTCTCTAAAAATCTCTCCCACATGAAAACTCTGAAACAAGAGTATTTTAATATATGTATAAAGATATATGATGAAATGATAATTTACATAACTATGAATGGATTCAATTATAATTATACCAATTTTGTCAAAAAAGAGAAAATAGTTTAGTGCTAACCTCAATGGAGTAACATTCAAATCTATTTTGAATTACTCACTCAACATGAACATCAGTTTGTAAAGAAGAAAACTCAGCCTATAGAATATGCCTAATTCATAAAGGTTGGGAAACACAATATTTAGAAATTATTATTTTTTAAACAATATCTAAATAATTCTAAACAACACTCTCATTGGTAGTCTTTGAAGTATGCACCACCAATCTCATCAGCATTCTTCATGATATCCTCAATAATACTCCAAACACAAACATCACCATGAGTATTGTTCTAATTCTAGTTATTTTATTAGTGATTATTCATCTTCCACTTCTCAAACACACTAGATAGAACCAAAATGTTATAAATGTGGTAGCATTGGCCATCTTGATGATGTATGTCCTTTTCAATGCCCCCACTCCCTACACACAAAAAATGAATCAAATTATGTTAGTCATTATAGTGGCGCATAGTCAATCTACTACAATTATTCATGTTATTCTAACACTTCCTATAATTAGGAGGAATCATTTATGGCTGAGTTCTATGGTCTTGATGGACTTGACATCATGTTTTGAGTAATCAATAATTCACCTTTCTTGTGCAAGCTACTAGGCTCAAGACTAAGATATATTATAGTATCATTTTTTAGCATGAGTTATTTATTTATTATAGTTTTGGATTGATATCATTGACATTTGTGACATGAATTAGTCATGGTTGTTTGAGTTTTCTTCTCTTGATTCATAACTTATCACCTCTCACCTAATAGGGGAAAAGTTATAACATTGGTTGGTATTTGATTAGTCATCGATGATAGTATGACTTTATAGGAGCTTCTAGCACCCATAATGTTGAGTAAATGTTGTCAGTGATTGTTGGGCATCCATGAGATGTGCCATACACAATACATTTTGGTCACTTGGATGAGATTATTTGTGGAGCCTATGTAGGTTGATGTAGTGGGACATGCCTTGATAACATTATAGATAATACAAATGATCACAAGGGATGAGAAACCTTAACCATTTTTATTAACCTTTGTGCCACATCTCATAGGGTGGGATTATATATGAAGAAACATTTATTTTTATTAGTACCATGAGGTATAACACACCAGTTATAGTTCCATCATAGTTTCTTTGATGACTTTAGAGTTATTAATCTAGATTTTTCATCTTATATACTCCTTTATATAAGGAGAGAATTTTTTGGTTCATTTATGATCCAAGGTTATATGTTATTTATTTATTTGTTTGTTAAATAATTTGGGGCATGCATCTCACTAAGAGATATCCCCATTATGTTTTTTTGAGGTAAAATGGTAATCATAAATTACCATTTTATTTATGTATTAGGTTTTTGGTTTGTTTGAGTTGGTTAAACCCATTGTTGGTTGATTTTTACAATAAACCTTCATAAAATATAAAAATATCATGAACCATGTAAATATGTAATTGATCTGAAGGACATTTTTGAATGTCCCTAATCCTCCCTGAATTAGAACCATTACATAAGGCTCATTGAGAGATTTTTGATAGTATGAAAAACATTAGAAATAGAGCTTGTTTGATATGGTTGCTCAAAGTTTTAGTCAAAGTTGCTCAACTAGTGGTCAACTAATGATATGTCAAGTTTTGGGCACATGATGAAAAATGGGTTTGCACACCTTTGGTCTTCAAAAATTGTAAAAGGGATGGCTATAGGGACCACAACTAGTTGAGCCCACTTTTATAATGGAAGGGGACTCTACCACCATATATGGATGAGAAAAATTTAAGCATGGCAACCCAACTCAGAGTCCAACTTAGAGTCTAACCTGACCTAAATCCAACTTGGATTTCAACCCAATGTTAGTGCCAGATTGATGAGACTGAGCTCATATCCTTATTTGAAGGTTATAAGTAACCAATGTTAAGTTTTGGGTGTAATACAAAGTGAAAGAGATGTGGCCAAAGCCATGGTAAAATTAGTAGTCTAAGGCTATAAAAAGTCATGTATATCCTTATCCCCATGAATGTGGGATTTAAAATCATGTAAAATCTAAAAAAGGTAAGAGGTGGTTGGGGAGGATCGCATCACTAACCATTCATTTATATTTCAATCCCTTTACCAGTCCACCAAACATGGATGGTTGAAACACAAAGGGAGGATATGTTATTTTTAAAAAAAAGATTGGCATGATTTTTGGAGAAAGAAGGGGATTCGACCCCATAACCTTCAACCAAAAGGATAAGAATCCTTTTCACTATGCCAAAAATTGAAACATGTATATAAAGGAATGAATTTGTTTTTATTTGACATGGGTAGTTTGGCTATGTTTTATTAGACACAAACCAGTTTGTGTAAAATGGCCAATTAGGCCACTATAGGAGCATTTTCAGAGTTTGAGGTCTTCTAGAGATATGTTTAAAACTTAGAGATGATCCTAATAGTTTAATTATTATCTCATGTATAGTTTATTTTCCATAATTTTAGAAGCCATTTTATTCACTTTTAATAGATAACTAAGGGAGATGACCATGTAAGTGCTTCAAGAAGGTGGAGGAAAGTTTGTTGATCATTTTTAGAGTCATTTGAAAGTTTGAGAACATATTATTTATAGGTTTTATATTTGCATTAATGATTGTAAGAGTTAATTGATATACTTGAAATATTTTGATTAGTGGAATGGTTCAAAAGAACCTAGAGATGTAGGCCATTCACCGAACTATGTAATTAACTTTTTTGCATAGTGTGCTTGTTATTTTGCATTTTCCAATTGATTTTTTGGAGTATTATTTCAAAATTTAAAAATTGCTTTTAAGGATCATTTTATAAACAATTCATAGCATGGGTTTGGTGATTTTTATCTATCATTTTGGTATCAGAGTGATTCTTTCCAATTGTTAATAGTTTTTTGCTTGTGTTAGCAAGCTTTTATTTATGCATTAACATGGAAGTACAAGAAATTTAGGACAAGATTGAAGTGATGGATTTATATCAGTGGATGAAGTTACACATGGTGATATTTTTATTGGGCATAATGATGCATATGGTGGTGTCACACTGATGAGAATAGGCATAATGGATGGCTAAATTGAGCATAATTATGGTGAATGTGAGTTCACATCAACATTGACAAGATCAGAGGATCATTGAGCTCTAGAGGAGACTAGACTCACTTCCTACCTAGCTGGTAGAAGAGTGCAAATGAAAGAAATGACATAGAGAGGATCCCAATGTAGCAGTTAGACCTATTTGTATCCATTACTCAAGACGTGGACATGTAGCATAGTATTATTGAGTGTGACATCCTAATCATGCACTATAGTGGTTTTAGTAGAGAAATATAGACAAAGGAAAGGATCCTATCATTTTTAGTACCATTCAACATTTAGAGTCCCTATTTCAATAAAGAATACCATTTAGATCCATAAAAATTATATTATGCTCTATGAGAACTTCCAAATAACATGTTCTAGTATTCTTAAAGGGATGGATCATTAGACTTATATTCAATTGGGAAATTAGTGTGAGCTATGTGATATAGCTCATGTGGTATGTCAACTTAGCTTTCCAACTTCACCACTGCCTCATTTCAAGATAGTTGGTATGTAGGATGTCACTATCCAAAGTATGGCAACATGCTTTTGTACCTTGATATTTATGGTTGGGAGATGATTCTTAGACATAGTCACCCTCGATGTCATTCCTTTGGAAATGGATGAGGTTGTCTTAGGAAACTTATATCTCACTACTCAATAAACATTTATGATAGATGATGGAGATGACATAGAGCTTATTATATATTCTAATTGGATAGTTTAGTTCAAGATAGGGCATGTTAGTTGACCTTGTCATGTCTATTTCAGTGAGACTTCATACTCATATACACTAAGAGATCATCTTGAACATAATGAATAGGATGAGTTGCATGAGGGATCATTTAATGATCCATAGGTCAACCATTGAGGGAACCAAGCCTACACCAAGGATTCAATTATTGGTAAGGAATCTTAGGTGGTAATAAAAGTTTGGCTTAGTTAGATTTCAACTTATTGGAAAAGTCTTTTTGAGATTTTTTGGTTTTTCCATCTATTATATGCTCATATTGTTAATAAAACTAGTAGAATAATGTGTTAGTTATAATGTATGAATAAGATCCATACAAGAAATGTTTTGGTATACATCTACTATTTTGTTACACATTAGTCAAAAGACCCATATAGGCACTATTTGTAATCTAGATATACATGCATTATAGGACCCTTTAGAGAGGGAAATTTGTTTTTGTATGGAGTCACCTATAGGGAAGATTTGAGTGATATGTTTATCATAATCAGATCATCTTCTCACATTTATGGTAGGAAGATTACATTTTGAATGGATAATGGTATATGAAAGTTGTATAAGGCATGATCAACATATCTATTACACTAACAAATTAGTTTTCAAGTTACAACTAGTGATCATTTGGTAGTGCTTTGTAGAATCACTATTTGGGTTATGATAGTCATGCAGGTAGTATGGATCTATCCCCAATTTTACATAGGATAGATATTGATATCTTCATTAGTAGTTTTTGGGATTTAGTCTAATGCTTGCCTTTGTTTATGAGCAATCTATAGTTTAATTTATAAATCATTTCCATGATATTTTATAGTGATATTTTGTCATATTAACAATTCCATAGGGTCAATAGACACCACATATTATTAGAATTTGGTAGTTTATTTATTGCTAATGATTTATAACATATGGTCACTTGAGATGTGAGATGGTGTTAAAAGAACAACCTTTCATCTTTAGGAAACATTCTGATAAAATGCAAGGCAATTTCAGTAATGCATCTCCAAGAAGAATCAATGACAATTTGATTACTAGTCTTACATAGAGGGTAAATTGAGGTATGGTTGTAATCTGATTTCATATTGGTTTTGGCATAATATTTTGGTCCTTGATAACTAGTTGTGTAACCTTTATTTTTGGATTATTAATTATATTATGGATTCTTATGTCCTTTATAATAGGAATAAGTGAAAAGACCTATTTCATGACAAGATATGGAAATGGCAATAAGGCATGGTTTAGTATTGGATAGATTTTATACTTTGAGTTTTGAGTTTTTAACTAGTTATAGATTGGTATGTTCACAACTTTGTTAAGAGTTGTAGGATGAAAATAGGAAGATGTTTAAGACACCAACATTTTCTAACCATTACTCAATAGGTGCATTCCATATTCCTCAAAGAGGTATGAGTTGTTTTTAATGTAGCTATGTAGCACAAGTTTTGGTTTGAATCCTTGATGCTAGGATAACCATTATGTGGGTTACTTTGGATATAAAATGTACCTTTATGAAAAATTGTTTTAAAATAATTTTGAAACAATAATGTGGATCATCTAAATCTTATAGAGATAGAGTTTTATAAAAGATGAAACCATTTACTATTTGGTTAATTGAAACTATCAAGAGGGAACAACCTTATGGATAATATGGTTCATTTGAATAGTTTTACTAAACATAACTATAGCATTGGATTAGTATACTTTTATTCTCTTCAACACATTATTTTTAGTGAACTCGTAACTATTGGATCTAGGGAAGGATTTTTTAATAAAATTTATGTTTGGAAGGGTTTATACTTGCTATCTCCTATTCATTTTTTCATTTGTGATAAGATTTTGGAAACTAACTCAGTTGGATGAGTTGTGGAGGTATAAATCAAGGTTTAGTTAGATGGTGAAGGAAACCTCAAGATAGTTTTAAAATACTTGTTTTTCTCCTCACTTTTAAATGACATTTGATTACAGTTACTTAAATATTTGTGAGTTGTAGAGAAATCTCTTATTATGAAAAATCTCCAAGTTGACATTGGAGTTTGATAGATATAGGGAAAGATTTGAGGGACAAAATAGTTAATTTTTTTATTCTCAGTTCCCTTGATTATCCTCAAGTAATATGTATTGTGCATTAGTTACCTTAGGATAGATAAATGTACTTCATATTTTCATACTGTGCATATATATCTAAGTCCCACTGTATTATGAGCAATGTTTGTATTTCAAACTTTTTGTACTCCCATGTATGTTTGTCATATACGTCATGTAGGAGTACTATCTAAAACCCATAAATGGGAAATGTTTTTAATGTGAGTATACCTATGTTCAAATTTTTTAAATCCTATAGGTGTATGTAGTATAATGTGATTTCCCTTGTGTGATAACAAAGATAATACCTTAACCTTCATACAGTGCAGAGGTTGAGAGAAGTCACAAATATTATGAATATTTTAGGTAAATAGGTTAGTTTGGTAGAATGGATATAGAGTTTATTTTACTCTCCATATCTATAGGTTATAATTGTAGTTATACATTTGAATTATTGCAATTTTTTGTACATTGATAACCATTTAGTATATTTAGGAAGTATTTGGACTTTTGGAGACCAAGCACCTCTTTATGGGGAGGTTCGATTTAGAGGACATTTTTTAATGTCCATAATCCTCCATAAATTGGCACCATTATATAGGGCTCATTAAGGGATTTTTTCTAGTATGCAAAACTCTAGAAATAGATCTTATTTGATATGGTTGGACAAAGTTATTTAATTGGTGGTCAACTGATGATGTGGTATGTTTTAGGCACATGGAAAAAATGGGTTTACACACTTATGGTATTTGATGATCGTAAAAGGGATGTATACAAGGACCATATCTAGTAGAGACCAATTTTATAATAGAGGGGGGGATCTACCACTATATATGGATGAGGATCATTTAAGCATGGAAACCCAACTCAGAGTCTAACCGAACCTGAGTCCAACTTGACATGGCAGTCCAACTCAGAGTCTAACCCAACCTAAATCTAACTTAGAGTTCAACCCAATGCAAGTGTTAGCTTGATGAGACCAAGATCATATCCTTATTTTAAGGTTCTAAGAAACCAATTCCCAAGTTTTGGGCATAGAAAAAAGTGAAAGAGATGTGGCCAAAGCCACATTAACATTGGTAGTTTAAGGCTATAAAAAGCCATGTCTATCCTTATCCCCATGAATGTGGGATTCAAAATCATGTAAAATCCTCAAAAGGTAAGAGGTGGTTAGTGAAGTTCAAACCCCCAACCTCTCATTTATTTTTCAAGCCCTTTATTGTTCCACCAAAGGTGGATGGTTGAAATGCAAAGCGAGGATATACTATTTAAAAAAGGATTGGCATGATTTTGGGAGAAAGAAGGGGATTTGACCCTATAACCTACAACCAAAAGGATAATCATCCTTTCCATGATGCTTAGAAGTGAAACATGTATATAAATGCATGAATTTTCTTTTATTTGACATGGGTAGTTTGGATTTTGTTAATTATACACAGACTAGTTTGTGGAAAATGACTAATTAGGCTACTATAGGAGCATTTTTAGAGTCAGAGGTCTTCTAGAGATATGTTCATAACTCATAGAAACTCTTAATGGTGTGATTATTATCTCATTTATATTTCATTTTCCATCATTTTAGAATCAATTTCAGTCACTTTTGATGGATAACTAAGGGAGATGACCATGCAAGTGCTTTAGGAAGGTGGAGGATAGTTTGCTGATCATTTTCAGAGTCCTTCAAAAGTCTAAGAGCATATTATTTATAGGTTTTTATTTTTATTAATGATTGTAAGATTTATTTGATTTAATTGCAATATTTTTATTAGTGGAATGGTTTGAAATAACCCAAAGACAAGTAATTTGCTGAACACCATAATCAATTTCTTTGCATAGTGTGCTTGTTATTTTGCATTTTATAGTTGATTTCTTGGAGTATTATTTTGGAATTTAAGAATTTATTATAAGGATTTGTTTATAAAAATTTCATAGAAAGGGGTTGGTGCTTGTTTATAGATTAGTAATTATTTCATTTTAATAAACTTTGTGATATTACTCAAATATTTAGGATCCTAACATTATTAATTATAATAAATAATGGAAACAAGAATAAAAATGGTAATGAAAATAAGAATAATTGAGTTGGCTTCATGAACTCAATGTGACTGAGCACTACATACATAACTTGAATAGACATAAGATATTGTAGTTATCCCAAGAAGGAAAGAATGTGATGAGAAAAAATTATTTTATTTTGATTGGTTCAAATTTGTTTAAGCTAATTTGATTAAAAATATATTATTAAGAGATGGATGAATTTTATAATGCAATATATTTCCATTTTAGCATGATCACCATAGGATTTTCAACTTTATTTTTTATTTTTCACATGATAGTATGCACTATGATATAAAACACCATGATGACATAACCATATTGTGCTTAAGGAATAACCCTCGATCCAATAGATAAATGATAAAACTACACCATTTTATAAAAAAATCAAGATTACATTATTGTCATTATGTCAATGGATGGACTAAAGTACAATTTCATGACATGAGGCATCATATTATGGAAAAAACTACTAGGCTCAAGACTAAGATATATTATAGTATCATTTTTTAGCATGAGTTATTTATTTATTATAGTTTTGGATTGATATCATTGACATTTGTGACATGAATTAGTCATGGTTGTTTGAGTTTTCTTCTCTTGATTCATAACTTATCACCTCTCACCTAATAGGGGAAAAGTTATAACATTGGTTGGTATTTGATTAGTCATCGATGATAGTATGACTTTATAGGAGCTTCTAGCACCCATATATTTCCATTTTAGCATGATCACCATAGGATTTTCAACTTTATTTTTTATTTTTCACATGATAGTATGCACTATGATATAAAACACCATGATGACATAACCATATTATGCTTAAGGAATAACCCTCGATCCAATAGATAAATGATAAAACTACACCATTTTATAAAAAAATCAAGATTACATTATTGTCATTATGTCAATGGATGGACTAAAGTACAATTTCATGACATGAGGCATCATATTATGGAAAAAACCATGATGAAACTTTTGGTGCAATTGGAATAAGTAAAGTCACAACAAGAAAAACAAATAAAAAATAAATCAAGCACACAAACACAAACTTGAATATAAAACTAATAGAAAGAATCTTGTTAGTTAATAAAGTTAAAATCCATGTGTGAAGTTTCAATGATATGATAACAGATGGTGCCCCAAAGAAATTATACATGAAATGGGATAGATTAGGAGTAAGATATCGTAAAAATAATTTGCACTCTTTGACTTACCCCAAGCATGGTGGACATTTGAAAAATGTCTTGACAAAGCTACAAGTTTGACTTGATCAATAGGGTGAATGTGGGAATGAAATATCTAAAAAATATAGAATGATGTGATTTCCCATAAGCATGGTAGATTTAGGAAGGACACATACCAATGGTAGATTAAATTATTTGATTAAAGATTTTGACTTGATATAGGATAAGATAAATGTTTCTTGATTTTGTGGCTTTATATCTCTTTTGGAGATTTTTGGACTTGTCTATTTTTTTTGGATTTTTAGATTATCTAACATTTTTATGTTTTTGAGTTTATGATGTCTTTTTATTTTTATAATACGTATATATAAATTTTTTATCTAGATTTATTTTATAGAAGGATATAAATGGTGTCACTAACAAAGGGGAAAATTGTTCTAGCATTATGATGGGAAATGTAATGGATGAATATGATTGAAGATGAAATTAGATGATTTTGTATGATGATGGGGACTAGATCAAGGAAATTTAAGGACCATGTCATGTGGGAAAAAATATAAAATCACCAAAGTGTCACTGAGGATATATCAAGATGTTTTCAGAAATAGGGCTCAAAACATTGTCCACTTCTTTTTCATTTCTAAGGTCAAAACAGGTAGAAAGGATGGGTATAATATGTTAGATATGAAGATGATGTATGATTTTTAGGTTAAATAAGGATGATTTAATATTATTTGGATAGTATGGGGCTGCCCCTAAGTGTTTAGTTACTTTAATATAGTGGATTATTTACACATGATGCCAAAAAACTAATTTTCATCATGGTACTTACCTATGACACCATAAGCATGGTTTGCACCATTAAACAAATTATTTCTCTTTCTATTTTTATTTTAATTTTTTTTCCAATCTTTCATTTTTTTTCATTTTTATCATCTCAACTCAATGGATGAATATTAGATGCACAATGTTGACCCCTTTTTATTTCTAGCACAAACTTATTTTATATAACTTCTTTGATATAACCATGTTGTTGATGTTGAATGCACTAATATAATTGTGATCTTATTTTAATATTGGTTTGGATTACATTGATCCTATAAACAAGGTGTTTTTGTAGCGTCAAATAAGGTTTCATTAGGGAAATTTTCTTCTAAAGTTCTAGGATTTTTATCTTGATGGTCTTATAGTGTCTTAAACAAGGTTTCATTAGGAGATTTTTATTCTAACTGAATGTTGTTTTAGATCCCCATAAATTATGAAACTAATATGTTTCAATGGAATAATTCCAATGATGTGTAATGCTATACTTCCTAATTCATGGGTGTGATAGATTGGACATCAAGATAAAGGATAGGATGGTTGATGTGAAAATGATGGGTGATATTGATGAAAGGATTAAAGGTTACAAAATTCTTGTAGAGGCTAATAGGAGAATTTATTTTTATGCTAAAGGAAATTTCCTTAAATACCATGGAAATATCACTAATTTATTGAAACTAATCTATATGAGTCATGCCACTGATGTGGTGAGATCTCAAATCTAATTTTAATATTGATGTTGATGCAAAATGTGATGATGGTGTTGATATTGACATTGATTTGAATTTTAATTTTGAATTTGGTGTTGACATTGATTTTGATTTATTACTAATAATAGTATATTTTTAGGATGTGGTCACATGAAGGTTCTAATGAATTACATTATACACAAGTACCCTTTTCACTTTTATTTATTAATAAAGGATTTAGGATGAAGGGATTCCTATAAATGGGGGATTTTGTGTTATGGGAAAATATAGATTATTTGGAAATTATGGATTATTTGACAATGGGATCATAAAATAAGGTTTCATTAAAGATATGTGGACTAGAGATAGGCTCATCAAAGTGAGTCTAATTGAATATGGGATGATGGTCGATGGGTGACTCATCAAAAGTTTAATCATTAAATATGTTGGTTTTACAAAATGGTCAAAGATGGGTTGATTATCTTTACCTTGATGTGGAAGTGGAAAATTTTGATTATGATGGAGAATGGGATTTTAGAATATCTCCATTTGTTGATTCTCAGATGTAAATGTATCTAGTTATATTTAAATGCCTCTATGGTCAATCAAACCTTAGATATAAATCCTAAGTATAACACATACATTAAGACAGTGGCCTTGAATCTTGTGATATGTGTAATAATCACATTATTGATACCACTTAGGTTTTTTATTTATTTCATCAAAATACTTGGTGCATGGATACACAATCATGAATTCCATGATTAGTTAGTAAAATATTTATTTTAAAGGTCCATTGAGAAGATTATATCATCCCAATTTGAAACCTTATTTGGTTATATATGGACTTGATTATTAATGTTATTGTTATGGCATAGGGACTAGATGGCTATCAGATAAGGGTTCTAAAATATTTTTCCCCTTTTTAGTGTGTTGGGGGTATGTGATGACCAAGGTTGTGACTAATGTATGGTATCTTTGATTTGTGTTGGTTATTTTTATGCGGATGGGTTCAACTTTGTCTACATAGAATGGAGCCTAGGTTTTCAAGATTATAATCCATAGGTACTTTGGAACCTATCTTTAAGATTCAATAAAATATATCATTTTTGTTCTCATTTAGGTACCATTCAATTTGGACTATATATAGATATACTTTGGATGCCATAGGCTTGGATGAAATTTAATGTGGGAATGGTTTATGTTTGGATATTTGATGTGATTACATTAGAATTTTGGATTTGATGTGGTATTTGATGTTTGATTGGATATTTCATTCGATTTGGATAAAAAAAATATGGATGTGATTCCATTATTCCCAATCAACATGTTCAATAGATTAAATGGAAAGACAAATATAATTTTAATTTGGATGTTTAATTGATTTATAATTGATGTGAGTTGGTCAAAATAGATAGAATTATACTTGTGATGTTTGAATTGGTAAAAATTAACCTGGTTATAATTTTGAATTAGATTTGACTTTATCAAAGTTGAATGTGTTATTGACTTGATTCAATCTTTCTCAAAGTTTACATGATTTTGGATAGTTGAATTTTTATTACTTGGCCAATGTTGACCTTGGATTTCAATTTTGAATTTAATGTTTTGAATTTGGATTTAGATGTGAATTTGACTGGTTGATTTGGTTAAATTTAACTAGATTTTGACTTCTATGTTGACTTTGATTAGACTTGGTTAAAGTTGATCAAATTTGACTTAGATGATTAGCTTCTATGTTGACTTTTATTTGACTTATTTAAAGTTTGATTGAAACTTGATGTTTGAAGGGTGCCTTTGAAATATTTTTTAGAGTATGTGTTACTCATTCTTGCTTAGGGTATGTGCTCATTATGTTGACATACCCTCTCTCTCTCTCTCTCTCTCTCTCTCTCTCTCTCTCTCTCTCTCTCTCTCTCTCTCTCTCTCTCTCTCTCTCTCTCTCTCTCTCTCTCTCTCTCTCTCCTATTTATATTCACTCTAGTAGTGCATCTTGGATGTAGATTATAAATGAGAAGTGAAGATTATCTTGTAATCTACCATTTAGTAATAGATATTTTATCGAGTTTTGTGTGAGAAATGAATTAGCATAATGGCCATGGTGATGGACTCTTTGAGAGATATCAAGTGAGATTGTTGTTAACTTTGACATTGTATCAAAGAATTAAAAGTTTTTTGGAGTCATTAACCCATATCTTCTTGCCCACACTCTCTCAAAATTCTCTCCAATCAAAACCTATGACTCTTGCATATTATTTTTTGCAGAGCTCATATTGGTGTCTTGTTGGTCATTAGTAGCTTTCATGTTTTGCAAGGAATTTATTTTTGAGAAAAAAATTTATGGAAGCTTTAAACATCTCAAAAAATTTGGGATTTGTTAAAATCTATCAGTCACCTAAAGCAATTGAAAAAAATTGTAAGAGGTTTTTTTAACTAAAATTTGC
Source organism: Torreya grandis (assembly GCA_037957365.1). Lineage (NCBI taxonomy): Eukaryota > Viridiplantae > Streptophyta > Pinopsida > Cupressales > Taxaceae > Torreya > Torreya grandis. The sequence continues at coordinate 2,121,537 of JARHVA010001217.1, read as the reverse complement.
CAAGAAGATAGAAACTGAGGTGGTGTTGAAATTTAGAGGTGTTGGAGGTCTAAGAACTATGTTCTTTGCTAGACAATGTTCCATCTTAACTATTGTGTTGATTTTTACTTGGAGAACTATGTGAAGATAAGAAGAGAACTATAAAATTCCTCTTTAGTGTCCTAGGCATGTATTGAACTTATCTTACAATGCTTTTGATTCCCATTTTATCTTATCTGCTATGTGAAAGATATTATAAGCTTTGATAAGCATGACATTTTTTACTCTTCTATCCTTTTTTGTTTGCTTTCCAAGACTACGTCCAAGCTTTTAGAGGAAAGGCATTTGAAGGAGAAATTCTTGATTTCTAGCATGGTAGTTGGAAGGACTGCATTGAAATCCTTGATCTAAATTGTGGCTATATTATCTACGTAAGTGTAGTGCATTCACATTTGGTATAGATGAAGTTATGTGTGGTGTAAAATATCAATGTGTGAAAGGTAAAATAAGGTCAAAGGACTACATTTTGTTTCATACCTACACTTTCTAAGGTGTGAGCTGGTGCATTGAAATTTCTAATATCACTTTTTCCCTCTCTTTTATCTTATGTGATGGATCTAAAATCACATTTTTCATCTACATGGGTGATGTGTAAATTTATGGGAGCCCATAATTTACCATCTTAGCATTGAAACCTACCTTCCTAGAAAGTTATCTCTATTAACTAAGAAAAACAACTGTATATTCCATTATTTTTTATTTAACCTATATTTTTCTTTAAAAGGAAGTCAAACTCATTTGCACACACTTTAAGGTTACCATCAAGGTTATTTTAAAATTTTAGTGGATTTTCTAAATCTATGGTTCACTTGGACACAAAAATAAGCTTTTAGTGTATTTTTTAATGTTTTTGACCCATTTAAAAAAAAATTTAACACCTATAACTTTTGAACCGTAACTCTAATTTGAGTTATATTTTTTTCAAAAGTGTATGGTTTTATGTTATCTACCCATTGGTTTCATTACTTTGTAAAAAATCACTAATTTTATAAAGTGCCAATTTTGGGAGGGGGGTCCTTAATACAATTTTTTGGATGGTTGTCTTGATGTTTATTTGTGTACCCTTTTGAATTATTTCTTCTCTTTGGTGATTCACTATCATGGAATATATTTCTAGTATTGACCATTGTGAGATTTTAACTACACATAATTACCATAAATGGAGACCACAAATGGAGACAATCATAAAATGCAAAAGATTATGGTCCCTAATTAATGAAACTCAACCACAATTAACAAGAGAATATGAAAAGTTTCAACACCAATTCGAGTTTGATTATTGTATGGGTCTAATAGGGGCTTATGTGAGTGATAGTTTATTATTTCATTTGGATGAATGTGATACTCCATTTAAAATGTGGGTTAAGTTAAAGGGATTATTTGGGGAAATAAATCACATGAGAGCCATGTATCTTGAATTGGAGCTTACATCTCTCAATCCTGATGACTTTGTCTCTATTGTTGAATACCTCACCAAGTTCAAATTTTTTTTGACATAGTTGAAAGGGAGTGGGAGAGATAAGAAAGATGAGGAATGCATATACTTTATTTTATCCAAGTTACATGGTCCATTATAAATATTTTAATCTAAATTTTTCTCTAACATGGATGCTTAGGTACCACATTTAAAATGCCTAATTTAGAGTTGTTTTTTGAGAGACTTGCTAGGGAGGAGTCCAAATTGTCTCACCTTGAGTCTTTCACCTCTCAAAAATCATTGGTAAGATCTCATCCTAAGATCAAGGGAAGACAAAAGTATAAGAATAATAACACTCCTCCATCTCAAAATGTGCCTAAACACAACACCAACAAGCCCAACACCAAAACATCTAAACCCAAGTCATCTTTCAAATCCAAGAATAAGTCTAGCCTATCATTCTCCTATTATGGGGGGACTACTCATGAAGAGTCTAGGTGTTTTAAGAGAACAAAATCACTAGAGGGTGCCATCAAGAAACATAAGATTTATATCTCCAATTCTCCATCCAATGATCTAGGGAAAACACTTGATGTTATTAGGAGATCACAGGTACCTATTTTAAATAGTTGGGCTCTAGATTTTGGTGCTTTTCACCATATGACTTTTTCCAAGGAGTCATTTATGTCTCTTTGTTTGAGTTATACTTCTAAAATTTAGGTTGAATATTCTTCATTTATCTCTATTAAGGGACAAGGTGACATATAATTAGCTGGTCACTACATCAATGATGCCTTATATGTTCTAGACATCACCACTAATTTGCTTTCAATTTATCAGATTTGCCATTCTAGTTAGGGAAAGATATAAACTTTCACACCATAGGGTGCTAAAGTTTGAGCTTTGTTATAACCTCACACACTTATTTCATAGGGTATTATTGATCATAGTTCTTTACTTTATTACTTTGAGGGTTTTAAGGATACTCCTCCTTTAGGGACGTGTTTAGTTTCTCATGCAGATTCAAAGATTCAACTTTAGCATGAGAGATTTGGACACCTAAACTATATATATTTGATGGAGTTAATCACTCAAAATATGGTAGAGGGTATTCTAATAGTTTCATGTCTTGATGGATTTTACCCTTGTTGTGCATTAGGGAAACAACACCAAGATCCATTTCCTAAGGGTATGTCCAAGAGATCTTCTTCACCACTTGAACTTGTGCATAGTGATTTGATGGTATTTTTAACTCCTTTAAATGAAGATAAGTATGCACTTACCTTTATTGATAATTTCTCAAGGAGTACTTGGGTTTACTTTATAAAGTACAAGAGTGATGTCTTTGCTCACATAAAATTCTTTAAAGCTTTGGTTGAGAAACGGTCTTTTAGTTGTATTAAGAAACTTTGCATAGATAATGGGAGGAGTACTTCAGTCTAGAGTTCTCTAATTTTTTGGAAACTCATGGTATTGTTCACCAACATTTTGTTTCACATACTCCACAATAGAATGGCCTAAAAGAATGAAAGAACCAAAATTTGAATGAGATGGCTAATTGCATGATGCATTCATGAGATTTACCTCCTATCTATTGGGTAGAGGTAGTTAATTATGTGAAATACATTTATAATCATACACCACATAGAGAAATTGAGCATTTAACTCTAAAGGAAGCTTGATCTAGAATCAAGCCTGATGTCTCATTTTTTAGAATCTTTGAGAGACATGCTTGGGCATTTGTACCAAAGAAGAAAAGGAAATAATTGGATAGGAAGAGCAAGCCTTTAATTATTATATGATATTGTGAGGACATGAGAGCTTATCAACTTTTAGATCTTGATACTCATGATGTTTATTTTCAAGCACATGTATAGTTTGATGAGTGTTTCACATCTTCCTCCATGCCTTCTCCTTTTTCTTTTGTTGATTCATCACCTCCTCTTAATTATTTATTCATTAAGGATCCACTTTAGGAGGTCACTATGGTGATTATAGAGGTTTAAGATCCTCCACACACTAATTTTGTTGTTATGCCTAGGTGGCCTTGCACTATAATTTTTGAGGTAACACCTTTCATACAAGATCTTTCACCCACTCGACATCATAATTATATAGGTACTAGACTTTTATGTCAAGCATTCTCTAGGGATCCATAGTCTTTTTCAAAGGCTCATGGGATATAAAATTTAGATGATGTAATGACAAATGAGTATTCTTCTTTGATAAAGAATCATACATGATATTTGGTCACACTTCTTAAGGGAAGAAAGTTAGTAAGGTGTAACTGGATTTACCACGTCAAATATGAAAAAAATGAGTTAATTTAAAAGTATAAGGCCCATCTTGTAGCAAAGGGTTTCTCACAATTTGAAGGTGTTAACTACTCTAAAATGTTTTCACATATTGCCAAGATTGATTCAATATGCATTGTACTTTCTTTAGCTATATCATAAGATTGGATATTATATCAGATGGATGTTAAGAGTGCCTTCTTACATGGTGACTTGCATGAGGAAATCTATATGGAGTAGCTTGATAGGTTTATTTAAGAATCTTCTCTTATTTGTTGACTTAGGAGGTCTCTTTATATTCTTAAATAAGCCCCTCATGCTTGGTATGATAAGATGGAGTATTTTCTTTTCTCTACTAGATTTGTTCACTACCACTCAGATCCCATAGTATATATTTAGTATATTGGGGAGGAGACTATTATCTTGGTCTTGTATGTTGATGATCTACTTCTAATAGGTACCTCCTTTTCTTAGATTCAAGTAATTCAATAGGTACGTTCATCATAGTTTAATATGATAGATCTTGGTCTTTTGCACTTCTTCCTTGGTTTAAAAATTTCACAGTCAAATGAATGGATTAATTTGAGTTAGCATAAGTACACCCTTGATCTTCATCAACATTTTGGCATGAATGATTATAAACCAAGTCCTACTCCCTTTTAAATCTAGAGTGACTCTCACTACCTCTTGTACTATTCCACTTTGTGATCCTACATTGTATAGGTAGTTGGTTGGGAGTCTTATATATTTGACCCATACTCATCCTATCTTTTCATTCACAGTTGGGCTTATATCTAGGTTTACACATGAAACTCATGACAATCATTAGTAGGCTAGCAAGAGGATCTTATGTTATCTACAAGGCACTATTTAATTTGGATTACACTACACCAGAGGTTCTACTCAATTGGTTGGGTATAATGATTCATATTGGGCAAGTTATCTTGATGATAGACATTCCACTTATGGATACATATTTTATGTTGGTTCTTCACCTATTACTTGGTTGTGAAAAAATCAGTAGGCTATTGCACTTTCTTCTATAGAGGTTGAGTATAGGGTAGTAGTTATAGTGATTCAATAGGTTCTTTGGCTTCATCAATTATTGATAGAGTTTGGCCTCACATAGGATTCAACCACTATACTTTGGAATGACAACTAGAGTTGAATTCATATATCTCTCAACCTAGTTGAGAACCAATGGAACAAGCACATTAAGGTCCATATGCACTTCATTTATTAGCACATTCAAGATGGCATTCTTATCTTAGAATACATTTTGAGTCAACAACAAGTTGTCAATATATTTATGAATCCTTTTGCTTCACCTCATTACCTTGAGTTATATGGTATGCTTGGGGTTTTATAATTTATACTTGGGGGGGGGTATTCATGAGGACATATTACTTCATTTTGATTGTACATGGGTATCTCATTAGGATTATGGCCAAAACCCATTTTTAGATTTTTTTAATTCTCTCTCTCTCTCTCTCTCTCTCTCTCTCTCTCTCTCTCTCTCTCTCTCTCTCTCTCTCTCTCTCTCTCTCTCTCTCTCTCTCTCTCTCTCTCTCTCTCAAGTTAATCTTAAGGGAGGGTGTTAGAGTAAATAATAAAGTTAAAAATAAATTGTATTTAACCTAGGTAGCTTGTGTGTTAACCAAAGATGCTCAACCTATGTTAATTATAATCATTTGTGGTTTAGATTTGCACACCCACATGTTTAATTGTATAGTTAACATGTAAGGTTTGGATGTTGACATTAGTGTGCAAGTTTGGTGTGGATTTGACCACATGTTAGAAATATTCATTTGGCAACTATCTAGTTTCACATTTCCAAATGAGTTCATTTCACCTACCCCAAACTATTATAAATATAAAGGTATGGTGTCTCATAATGTGAGAAAGAGGCTGAATATTTTAGCCTTGTAATATCTTTATTAGCACTATATATATATATATATATATATATATATATATATATATATATATATATATTGTGTGTGTGTGTGTTTTTGTATTACAAGCTTGTCTCAAGTGGTTATGGTATCTCAAATAGATCTTAGGTGATCTATTTTGTATCATTTCTCAAAAAATTTAGGTTAGAATCACCAATGTGGTATACCCACCAATAACACCAGTGTGGCATCCCCATTAGTCTTTGTGCTCACTTCACCATTGTGTTGAATGGTGTTCAAGTGATGCTTCTTCGGGTTTATCATTGTACCTAGTAATTTAGAGAATACTGTTTATTTTAGTTATCCTTGTATTTAGCACAATTCCTACTTTGACCTGGTGTTTATAGCTAATCAACATCCATGTACTTTTGTAGGATAGATTAGCATCCATAGGGACACATGACCTCACTACATTCTCTATTGTTTTCCCTTAGCTTCACTTGAGGGGGGGGGGGGTGTTAGAGTATGTGTTACTCATGCCTTCTTAGGGTATGTGCTCATTATTTTGTCATTATGTTGACATACCTACCCTCTCTCTCTCTCTCTCTCTCTCTCTCTCTCTCTCTCTCTCTCTCTCTCTCTCTCACACACACACACACACACACACACACACACACACACACACACACACACACACACACACACACACACACACACACACACACACACACACACACACACACACACAAACACACACACACACACATTTATAAGCACTATAATAGTGCATCTTAGATATAGAAGATATAAGAGAAGTGAATGTTAGCTTGTAATATATCATTCAGTAATAGATAGTTTATTGAGTTTTGTGTAATAAATGCATTAACATCATGGATGTGATGATGGACTCTTGGAGAGATCTCGGGTGAGAGCGTTATTAACTCTAACATATTTGACCCTATTTGACTTGATTTTAAAAAGGTGGATCAGATTTTAATAATTTATTCTAAATTGTATAATGGTCAAAATTGACTTGATTAGGTTTTGGAGATGGTTCAAATTGGAAAGAGTAATGGTATAATGCATAAAATGTAATGCCACTATTGGGTAGAACAAATATTAATTTTGACAGAGTAATACCTTTGTGTATAATGGTATAATTAGATGTGACATGGATGGACTTAGGAAATTTAGAATTGCTTGAGGTATATTGGATAACATAGAATATGGATATTGATAACAAATAAGTAAGCACATAAGTATAATCCCTATGCTTAGTAATACATGGGTGTACAACATGACCACCAGCCCATCGATCTAATACACCAAGTGGTGAAAAGTTTAATCTCTAAACCCTCACTAGGTGTCTATATGTGATTATTAATATTTAGTAATGTTGCTTTCCTTGTACTAGGTGTCATTTTCAGTTGAAGTTCTTAAGCTAGGTAATAATATACTTAACTAAGTGTGTCCCCTATATACCTTGTTGTATGATGGGGCCCAAGTCTATGGAAGAGGGTGATAATGGGATTCATAAAAGGGTTTAGTCCTTTCATGAACACTCTAAGAATAAGGCTTTTATTGAGTGACACCATAAATTATTCCTTAATAGTGTTATCTAATAGCCCAATGTCATAAATAAACTCTTTACCATTATAGATATGCTTAAAACACACAACCACTTGGATAATGTTAAAAAATCCTCTCAATTTATATACCCTACTATAACATGGGATTGGTATTTATAATTGGTATTGAAATCCTAGTCATTTCACTATGAAGACTTACAATTGGTCATCAAAGTTGAATTTGGATAGCAAAAAATTAAAAAGGAAGATAATTTATTTTAGATCATCAGGGTCCCATGATAGGTAATAGAAGAGCATACATATAGTCTCTTTGGGAAAGGGATAAACAAGTGTCTTTTATCACCAAGGATACTAAAATTGGGAAAGTGGAGAACATACATACATTAAGATCCTACAAACAAAGACATAAACATAAAAACAAACTTAGACAAGTTATTTTTATACACAAACAATAACTGTTTTTTAATTTTTAAATGCACCAAAAAATATTTGTTTAGCTTTTTGGAATCTCTAATAATTGAAATTCTGCAAGAGAGTGGATTAGTAGTTTGATTTTGATCTCAATGGGCAATGTGTAAGAAAACACAGTAAAAAAATTAAATCTCTTTTGAACAAAGTGAATCCAAAAATACTTAGAGTGAAATGAAATGTACATAGAACAAAGCCACTACATAGATAGATTAGCTTATAAAACAAAAAGAAAGCAAAATCACTTATGTCAATAATAAAGCTACTTAAGTTAGATCATAGTTGATAGGGTTATATAAAATTCACTAAAACATAAAATGAACTAATTTTCAAAGATGCTAGTATTAAAAATACTAATATGCCATAAAATTCAATGTCATTACTAAAAATGATGAAGAGGATATTAATAATACAATGTTGTTAAAATAGAAATTAAATCTGATAATAGCCAAATGTGAGTTTGCAATAACCAAATTAATAATGATAGGTGATTCTCATATGACTTTAAAGCCTATGCAATTCTATCAGATCCATGTATTTAAATGTGGATTTCTTTCTTTTTCATAATTGATTTCAAAACCTTCATAGAGAAAAACTAGAAAAATGTGAAACTACTAAAATATTGTCAAGGTCATTATCTACTAAATGAATTTGTAATTCAATGAATCTTATTTTTCACAAAATAATTACAATGGGGAAACTTTTAGTTATCATATAGTGGTTAAGTATGAATTTTCTACTATTTTAAGAAAATTTGCATTTCTAGAAAGTGAAATCACTTTTACATAGTCTAAGATTACTTCAAGTTTGTGCACATGATTTTGAACATTTATTGGAAAAATTATTGATGGATTTGGCTCAAAATAATGTGGTATTATTGGACAAAATTATTTGATGACTTCAAATTTTTATTCTAGGTTTTGGTCACACCGAGCATGCCAGATAAACACATGATTACAAATATTATATTTTGGTAAGTAAAAAATCAAATCAATTTAAAATCATACCACTAATATAAGCATGCATCCTTAGATTAATAAATAATAAGAAGAAAGAAAATAAATAAGTAAGCAAATATTTTTTCTATACATTTTCTTGAAATTCCCTTGCCAAATAGAGTGATGTGATAAGATGTAATTACAAAAAGGTTTGTAGAATATGGATGGAAAATATGATAATGTCACTCTTTCTAAATGATTTATTTATATTGATAAGTGATGGGATTGATGTATGAGAGTCTCAAAAATGGAAACACTTTATTGTGTTATCAGTACTTGATAATTTATTAGAATTATGTCAAGTAAATAATTCTTTTTAAAATGAAAGGGGGAACCCTCAATTTATATAATTCCATGATGACTGTAAGCCATTGATCTTGATAAAATATCAATGGTGGAAAATGAGTCCTCATTAAATAAGAGAGGTGGAGAAGTAAATATTGGGGATTGAAATGTGTTAAGGATTTGCATTTATGAAACATGGAGGTGACTTGATTTAGAATAAGGATTGATTTCATGGGGATGTGTAGAATTATATTTAAAATTTATTTGTATTGGTTAGTGTGTGATTCTCCAGGGATTTGAGAGTGATGTGAGCATATTTGGATTTTTTTTTTTGAAAATATAAATATTCAAAAGCCATGGAATTTATGATTAGGTAAATATAAGTTAATTAAATTGTATTAATTAACTATTATGATGTGATGTGAATTTTGTGGAATGGAACATGATTATAGAAGGGATTAAATGGTTACGGGGTGATGAATTGTGGTTATGATAGGGATGTTAGTATATATAGAAGACCTTATCTAGGATTTAAGGATGATTTATTTGTATAATTATAAATAGTAAAAATTGACATAAAGTGTTTGTTTTTAGGTGTCTATAAATATAATATACAAATTTAATAGTGAAATAGAGTATGCTACGAATTTTATAAAAATAGTAGATAATACTAAGGATACCTCCCTAAAATAGATATTATTATAACTATAAAGGATGATTATGACTAAAAACTAAATTGAATACATGTATATTATATTGAGACTGAATGCAATGATTTAAATTACACTGGGACAAGTTTCTAGAAAGAGTAAAGGGTCACAATTTGGTCTTATTTTCTAGTTATGGCCATGTCTTAGTTGATTGTGTGACTATATTTGGTTTTTTGAAACTATCTATGAGGGTTGATTGATTAATTTTGTGTGTTGATATGTTATGAGAAATAAATAAAAAATATAATCCCTTGCTCCTATATAAAAAACATAATAGATATGAAATGATAAAATAGGGGAATAAGGTTAGTGGAATAGTCAAACTACCCTTATAAAACCATATGTGATCTAAGGGATGCCTACATAGCCCAAATGGACCTCAGGTTGATGTAGTTATCCCTTTTAGATGTGTGTGTTGTTACAATAGGTTGTTTACCTTAGTTCATGTTCACCTAGGTGCTTTATTTTTACTATGTATTTAGTTATTCCCACCCACTTATGTGTATATATTTCATTTCATTTATTTTAGATATTATGATATATTACTAATTTATCTCTTAGATATTATGGGGATATTTTATAGTTATCTCTATCCTTCAAGGATAGTTATCTCTAAATCTTAGGTTTGATCACTTATCTTACTCTCTTAGCTATGATTGATCACTTAGCTTGATCTCTTAGTTATGATTGATCTTCCTTGCCTATATATGCAAGGAACAATCATTCTATTTGACAAACTCTAAAGATATATAGATATTATTACATTGTAATGCTATCATTTATGAATAAAATATAGTTTATTCTTTGTGTGCAATGTTGAATATCTCATGGAGTCTACTATGGTAATGGCCTATTGGAGAGATCTTAGTTGAGGACTTTTCCAAACTCTATCATGGTATCAAAGTAGTATCAAAATTTCATTCCTTAGTATTTATAAGATATTTATTTATTATGGAGTATGCCCATACACCTATTTTATGCTATGGATTTTTTTTGGTGGTGCCCTTGTTTAGGTCAAGTTTGTAGTTTTGATTTAGAAGTAAAAGTAAGGTCGTACTAATATATACATATATATATATATATATATGTATATATATATATATGTATATATATATATATATGTATATATATATATATATGTATATATATATATATATATATATATATATATATATATATATATATATATATATATATATATATATATATATATAAGGCTTGCAGTAATATTCAACCTTGGCTTGACACTATGGCATTTTACTTTGCATTCTAGATTCTATTGGCAATGGATTTGTATAGATTCGTGTTGAGCATCAAAGACCTCCATCCTCATTGTATTCCTTCCAAACCACCACTAGTCTTCCCTTCAATGGGATGTAGTGAATATATATTCCTATAAACTATATATACAAGGAGAATATGTAGGCCATATAATTTATTATGTAGGTTTGTTTGTTCTAGACCTTTATTTTTGTTTGGTGGAATTACTAGAAATAGTGATAGTGAATGTAGTGATGGTGATTCCACAAGAACGTTGAATCTAGTTCATTGACATCTCCTCTATAACCACTCTCCATTATGTACATTACCCAAATTATACCTCAATGATGTTTCCATTCATGTTGGTTCACTTTTAAAACCATTATTGTAAGATTAACTAGGCCACCATTGATCATTCAGAGTCCTTAAAACCTATTAGGTCTCCCATCATTCAACCTAGTTTCCTCTCCATTAGATGCATTAGGGTAGATTTGGTTTTATCCTTAAAAACCTAAATATATCATTGATTTTTTTTAATTAGATTGGTGGATTCCATCCTCCATCAAAACCCATGGTCTATTATTCCTACTATGTTTCACAACCTACTCACCATCTTATTATCCTATCTTTTCTCCTAGTATCATGACCTATTAGCTTTCTAGAATTACATAAAATGATATGTTTTCCACCATTGACATCATCCACTTGGATTATCTCTTTTTTCATGGTCAAAACAACTCTCCTTATCTTATATATCCACCAAACCACCACCCAAAACCTCCAATTAGTAATTTGTGGTTTTACTTAAAACTATAAATTTTACCAAGGTTTAAAGTTGTTTAAAAAATAAAAAACTTACATTATAGTATTTCATTTTAATGATTTGATGATATTAAATTGTAATGTTTTTCAAAAATATATTTTTGGTGGGTTAATTAAAGTTGAGTGGGCATTGTTGTTTTTATCGAGAGGTGGATTTCATTTATATAATGGATATGTATTCCATTAAGGCACAATTGTTTTATTATTATTTTAATTATAAAAAAATTAATGGATATCATTGTAATGTGGAGGGGTCATTTTTAGGGGTAAATTATTATGGTGGATGGGTATTTTTAACAAGGGATCACAAAGAGATTTTTATCTTTTTAATAAAAACATTATAATAAGAGGAAGTTTTTTATTAAAAACAATCTTTTAAAGATATAAGAAGATAGTTGTTTATTGTTTTATCTTTTAGAGTGAGGGTAAATTTATTGTCTTATCACCTTTTTTTGTAGTTACCTTATTCCCATTTCATTATAATTTATTGAATACTAGTGGGTGAGGTCCAATCTATAAAGAGGCTAGACCACCTCATAATCAAGACAATTTTTCTTCTTCTCCTTTTTGGTCTCCTTTGTACTCCACTATTACACTTTGCAATATATTGGATGTATTTTTGAATGATTGATGCCCTCTTTACATGAACTTTGTACTCAATTTTGGACACATTTTTATTGGTAATTAATTTCCATTCCCTAGGGTATTTTTATGCAAAATTAGGTATTTTTTGTTGTCCCAAGACCCATGCACTCCAGTCCCTTATTCATTTCTACTAGGTGTCAAATAATGTAGGGTGGGGTTTGATCTAATAGGTGGTTATATCCCATAAAAAACACTTTATTTAACTAATTTTTAATGTTTTTTTACACTTGTAGACACATTTTTCGTAGATCCTAACATCTTGCATTTCTTGAGTATGATTTTTGTGCCACTTGTGTTTTTTGTCTGTGCATTAATCCTATTATGGTAAATGATTTTTTAGAGTGTGTTTTTGGTATTCATCATGTGTTTTTTTTCAATTTTACACACTCTTTATTCATCCCACAACATTCTCTATTTTGAGTTACACACTTGTTATGACACTCTTGTAGATTGTGCCCTAAAGTGCTTTTTTGTGCACTTATCATTTGTGCAATCTTGTTTAACACACTTGTAGTTTGTGTCATGTTTCCTTCAGTGACCCTTTATTAGTTCCTTGCCTTATTATATGGATATGTTTTATTTTTTCACTAATGTATAATAAACTTAAGATTCTAGCTATTAAACATGATAACCTGGCATAGATTCAGATCCTACCTCACATTCTACTATTATGGATTTTTCCACCCAATCATATGTATAAATATTAATACACTATTCCTATTCATTTAAGATGGATTTCATATCACTTTTGGTGGCATAAAAAATGTTTGAAAATATTTTATCATCATGGTTCTTCCAATGCTCAGCTCCTTTGTCTACATACTATCCCTTATTTTAGGAGTAACTCTCTTATTTTTTATGACTTTTTTGATAGGTCAACAATCTCATTATTTGGATATATTATTGTGTATAAAATTTATTCATTTATTTAATTAACTTTTTTTTGGATATATTATACTATAACTAAGCTATAAAGTGTCATGTGGGGGTTTCTTGTATGACCTAGTCTACCTTCATGTGTGTGTACCTTAGTTTATGCAACCTATATTATTTCAATTATTTTTCTCTCCCATCACCACTAGAGCCATTTTCATAGATTAATCTTTTATACATGGGTATCTTATGTCTTTTTTTTTTTTTAACCCATATGAGAATGTTTATGTCTTAGTGTCATTCTTGATGATATTTTGTGTAATAACACTCGTGTGGCATCCCAACCAGTCTTTGTTCTCACTTCTCACAATTTTTCATCCAATTATTTAAAGACTTTTATTTATCCTTATATTCAACACTATTCCTATTTATACTTGGTGGTTAAAATTACTTGACAGCCATGTATTTCATCAAGATGGATTAGAGTCCATAAGGACACATGTTTTCACATTGAATCCTTTTTTTGCATAGGTACCTCATTAGGCCTTATTATTGGGACCCATTTCCTTTTTTTTTGGGTGAGGGAGTTTTTTTTGGTATAGTTTTTATCCCTTTATCCACTCTATGAGATATTTATTAATGTATATATTGTACATGAGTATCAAATCATGCATTATTGATGGGACTCATACTATGGATACACCACTTTATTTTTGACCCCTATATTCACTTGAGGGAGGTCTTAGAGTATGTTGTTTACCTTATCTCATGTTCACCTATGTGTTTTATTTTTCATAGGTATTTAGTTATTCCCACCCACTTATGTGTGGATATTTAATTTATCTTATTTTACATATTATTAGATTTTACATATTTATCTCTTAGATATTATGGGGATATTTTATAGTTGTCTCTATCTTTTAGGGATAATTATCTCTTAGTCCTAGGTATGATAAATTATCTTGATATCTCAGTTATGATTGATCACTTATCTTAATCTCCTAGTTATTATTGATTTCTTACCTTTATATCTTAGTTATGATTGACTGATTACCTTTAAATCTTAGTTAGGATTGATCTTCTTTGTCTATATATGCAAGACACATTCATTAAATTTGAAAAGATCTAGATATATATAGAGATTATTTTATGTAATGTTATCATTTGTGAATAATATATAGTTTATTATTTGTGTGCAATGATGAATCTTTCAAGGAGTCTTTTGTGTTAATGGTTTTTTGGATAATTCTAGGTTGAAGAGTTTTCCAAACTCTATAATATGTAATCATGAATGCAATACTAGATGCTCTATCACCTATGACTAAACTTAAACTAGCATACACATGATGTATTCATATTTCAATTTATAAATAAATAATTAATTAAATAGATAAAAAAAATTATATATACTTTCAATAATAAAATTAGTCTCATAAAACATTGACTTATATAGAGATCTTAAATTTGAATTTGTGGTTTAATAAAAAAGTGAGGGAAACAATTTTAAAATAATAATGGTAATAAAATATACCTTTTATGACATAAAAACTCAAAAATATTTTACAAGTTATGATGTGACAAGTCCGCATTACCCAAAGAACGCATAGTGCGACCTTAACTATGTAATGTGGCCTTGTCCAAAAAGACTCAAAATGATAAGATAAAGATTTAGAATTAAGATTGGGTATCACTAACATGGATATGAAAATAAAAATCTAGAAACATAATAGGCATGAAAATGAAAAATAAGAGTGAGAGGCATAAGACTTAGACTAGGGCATGCAAATAAGTCATTTGTTCTTCAACAATAATCTAAATAAGCATGATTATGTAAAATGTATATTTTGAATGATCTCATGTCAAGTTTTGGTGTCTATATTCACCCCCTCTTTATTCTAGTGATACAACATGAAATTACTAGAGTAAATTAAATGTGTACCTAAGTGTGTATCCACACATTATCTTTTGATGTGAATATTGATAATGCAAGATGCCTTAAAGTGAAACCTACAATAATGCCATTGAGGTTAGTTACTATATATACTTTGAAATTATAAATTTGAAACTTTAAAATTTTAAATGATATAATATGAATAATACACTTGAAAGATTATTCAATATGATTAATTTTTCACCTTCAAGTGAGGATAGGGTGATTTCAATCTTGTTTGCTTCCTATTCATAGAGAACAAATAATTTTTAAAGTGGTGGAAGGATGAATCATAGGCCATTGGGTGTCTCTAGACCATAACCATGCCAAATCATAGAGTTGGAACATGTGGTGAGTTTAATATTCATCAAGTCTTAATGAGTGAAGCTTTTCAACTATATATAATTTTGCTTTCACTTTTTTAGATCACTCTGATGGAGAGAATATTCCTAATTGTCTAGCGTCAGTAGACTCTAATGGAATATAAAATAAAAGTATAAGTAACCACAAAATGGGTTCATAAAAGTAAAAATATAGATGAAGAGTGTCCCTAGACTCAACATGGCACAATTTCCACTTTATGAATCACATCACTTAAACTTTATATCATTGAAACTTTGAAAATTAAAACTACTTATTGAAAATGGAAGTGCTAATATTTTTAATTTTTCAAAAAAGGACAACATGAACATGTATCATGCCCCCTAAATATTTTAATGAATGTCATAAAATAATTTAGTATAGAGATTTTATTCCCCCATAGTTTATATATATTTTTTGATAATTGACTTGACATCATAGTATTTTTGACATTTTAAATTTTAAGTGTTTGAATAAACTATATTTAGTATATATTGCCTATTTTATGAATATTAAAAATATTTGAGTGCATGAGCATGTATTTACCCCTATCCTTCCCCCTAAATTTAGAGATAATTAATGAGATAAATTAATTATTGGTATTAAAAAGGGGTAGGAAAACATTAAATAGGTTGTACTAGTATGCGTTGGACAAATAATGTGAATAAAAAGTGATTGATAAGTGATTTTTAAATTTTTGTTAATTTTTGAAATTATATGATAAATATCACAATAAATATGATTCATAAGATGATATCTCAATGATTATAATGAATCTTACAGTAAATTATTTGGATAAATATTTCTATGGTTATTGTAGTTTCTATTTTTGTTGATAGCGATTAACATGAGTGATATGTTGGTAAGGTGTAACCTTAGGGTAGTATTAAATAATATGAATAGTTTGTTCAAAAATATTTTTTATTATTAATTTTTATTTTAAAACAATATTATGTATTTGAAAATTATTTAAAATTAAGAAAAAAGTCTCAAAAAAGACTAATGTTTTTGACATGATTTGAGAGGATACAAGTAGTGGTGGAGGTGGATACATATATAGATTTGGTGAGTATATAATAAATCGTTAATATTGTATTTATATTTTTTATTATTATTTTGAGTTTTAAAATAATATCATTCTTTAATTGGACATGTCCTGGCTCATCATAGTATTATCCAATATAGTGCAAACTTATTTGTGTTGACATATTTCTATTACATCCAGTATATGTTATTTCCCAATGTAGTGAAAACCTATCAAAATTAAAATATTAATTAAATATTATAATATAAAAATATCATGTATTTTATTTTTAAACATTTATTGTGTTTTTGTGATTACATGGTGACCTTAGATCTTGAGAATTTCCATCGAGTGCACATTATGTAGATTATTAATGGTTTACCTTTGTCAGATGATGACACTATTATTATTGATGCTACAAGATTGGGTGATATAGTTTATTTATACATAATTCCATATAATATGTAAATTAAAACCATCTTACTTAAGTGCATGCATTTATATACATGTACCTTTTAGTTTCTCATGAGTAAGATGATGGTGTATTTAGAGTATGTGGCATATTTTTTGATTGTTGATTGTGGGTATTGAAGTTGTGGTAGATATGATAGTTAATATGACTATGAATTAAATATATGACTATTAATTATAGAGGTAGATGGTATGGTACATGTTATACCACTATTTCATGGTTAGATATCATTGTTTCATGAGTTTTTTCATTGTAAAAAATTCTCATTGGATTGTTAATTGCTTTTGTTGTTGATAATGGGGGAGGTATAACAATACACAAAAATTGATATTATTTAGAGTATATAGGAGTGTGGTACTATATATTCATGGTTTCATACCATATTATCCTATTTGGATAGATATTTACATATATTTACTCAAGAGGGATGTGGTAGAGGATTGGGTTCAGCAACATTGTTGTATTTTAGGGCTTATGAGAACATATTAATTATTAGGCTTGTTGGGATGCCATTAGTTATATGGGTACATACATATATGTATTATTAAATGTGGGTGATAATGAAACATGAAACTCATATTCATACCATATATTTTTATCACATATTATATTGATTGACATCAATCGATATTATATAGATTATATCATGGTTTTGAGGGTTGAAGGCAAGATGCAGTGTAGCTATGGTAGATCCATATGATTTTTTGTATTCATAATTAGTTTTATAGTTTATGTGAGTGGTTTCAAAGGGATTGAATGACTCATAAATTTGGTGTGGTTCAGGGAGTGCCCCAAGTACCAATGATTTGACCATGGTTAGTGAAGGACCTTATGTGAGATGGGGGTGAACTTGACTTGTGACTGATTAGATAGCTTCAGTACCTACTGATGCAAGAGATACATTATTAGAGATATCATATGTATATTATGTGAGATACACATATGATTATCAATTTTTTTGAGCCCAAAATAGGTGGCCACACTTACTTCTCATTGTAGTAAAATATCTAAGAATAGTTTTTCCAAAGGTTCTTACGATAGTGGGTCGTAGTTATATTTATTATGTGAGATTAAATAATTGGTGTTCCTTTTTTTATTACAATTTAATATTGATATTATTTATTTTATTAATAAATGATGTGATGAGTATTGGTTGCTTATTATATAGGATAGTGTCATACTCAAATGGATTTTGGAGAGGATGGACATGGCATGGACACATGCCCCTTTATTTGATAGAGATTATATTGAGATAGTGGAATATGTGCAAGTGAAAGATGGTTTGGAGGCATATAGAGTGTAAATATATGTATTTGTGATTTAATGATATAATATCCATTCTAATATGTCTTGATAATAGATTCCTTCATCTATTGGGGCATCAAATTAAGGTGCTACTATTTTTATGGACTATATTCATCTTCAAGGTGAACATGTGACCATATAAGAGCATTTGGTGATGTAGGATGCCTATGATAAAATTAAGTTTATATGTATGTCATGATTTTTAAGGTAATGATTGAACCTATCTATCAACATTTCTAGATGATAGGGATGCAGATATTGATATTGATAATGGAGTATCTATTAAGATCCAAGGGCCTATTATTGATTAACACATGTTAGTTAGTTTATGTTATGTATTAAGTCTTTGATGTATATATATATATATATATGTATGTATGTATATATATGTATGTATATATATACATATGTATATATATACATATATATATATATATACACACACACACACATACATATATACACATCTATATATACATACACACACACACACACACACATCTATATACATATATATATATATATATATATATATATATATATATATATATATATATATATATATATATATATATATATATATATATATATATATATATATATATATATATATATATATATACATCTACATGTGTGTGTGTGTGTGTGTGT
>JARHVA010001217.1:2092500-2097500 GCA_037957365.1 Torreya grandis | reverse complement strand
TGCAAGAAGGTAAGAAGGACTAGACAACATTACAAGGGGAACATTATATATCGATAAGAAAAGATAAAAAATCCCCAAGATTGTAAATTACATTAAAGGATTTTTAACAAAGGCAATATCAATTCTTTATTAATGTAAAGGCTAAATCATGTGCACAATCTTTAAAAGATTAGAATTTTATTACACCAAATTAGAGGGATCATTTTTTCAATCATTTTAAACTCATTTATAAAGATTAAAAATTGGTGAGATAATAAAATACATTAACTTACTAAAA
Organism: Torreya grandis; assembly: GCA_037957365.1. Classification (NCBI taxonomy): domain Eukaryota; kingdom Viridiplantae; phylum Streptophyta; class Pinopsida; order Cupressales; family Taxaceae; genus Torreya; species Torreya grandis. Next base: position 2,097,223 of record JARHVA010001217.1, on the reverse strand, counting down.
TAAATTCATTAGTTTGAGCATGTCTAAGGAAAGGAAACTAAGAAGTTAAATGCATTCAGTTCTTTTAATTCCTTGTACTTATTCCATGTAGACTTGTCTAGTTGCTTGGCATAGTGGAGGATAAATCATCCTATCTTCACTCCATTTGTCCTAAGAATAGTTAAATTTAATGATTCTTGGTTAATGACTTGGTCTTATTTCTTAAGAAACTCCTAGAAAGGCTATGAAATCATGACTATTCCCCCAAGCATGTGATGGTTGGAGAAAATCTAATAAGACTTGACTTAGTTTCCATGATTAGATTCCTTGCTAAATCTCATAAAAATAAATAGGCATCAATTTGACATAAATATTCCATATAGAGATTTTTCACATGTTTCTCATAGATTCCAATAACTTTGAAGAAGTTTCACTTATTTAAGAGCATGTTTCCAACTAGTTTCAATGTTTTGTTTACCCTCACAAGAAACTTAAACCATCCATTAGTCTAAGGATAATCTTGTCTCAGTCCTTGAAAACCAATGTAGACTATATTTATGATTTGTAGATGTTTGAGTTAGTTTAAGAAACCTCCATTACCTTGTTTGAAGGACTATTTTGAATAATTTTGACTTATACCCACTAAAGTAGAGTGGAGAAAATTTTATCCAATTTTTTTTTTTATATTATAAATAAATTGGACTATTTCAAACCATTTGGGCATAGATAATTGTGAATGAATTAGCATATTTCACATAATCTAGACTTATACCCACTAAAGTGGAGTAGAGAAAATTTTCTCCAACAATATGTTTTCTATATTCCAAATAAATTGGATTGTTTCAAACCATTTGGGCATAGATCATTTTGAATAAATTGGGATATTTAAAATAATGTGGACTTATACCCACTAAAGTGGAGTGGATATTTTTTTCTATATTCCAAATAAATTGGACTTTTTCAAAGCATTTAGGCATAGATAATTTTGAATAAATTAGGTTATTTTAAATAATTTAGAGTTATACCCACCAAAGTGGAGTGGAAAATATTTTCTCCTTAAATATGTTTTATATATTCCAAATAAATTGGATTATTTCAAACCATTTGGGCATAGATAATTTTGAAATTGCACTTAATGAGATCAAAACATTAGTAAATTAAAATAGATAAATTTAAAATAAAATGGACAACATTTGAAATAATTTATTATTGATTTTTATTAAATTGATTATAATGTTTACTGGAATTATAGTTTATAATGAATTAATATAATTTAAATATTCATTTGGTGAAGTTACATACTTCTAAACAATGGTTCACAGTTGTTAGCATGAATTTTATGTTTTCTCCTAAGAATGTGATGATATGATTCTCCAATACTTTGCATCTTTCCAACTTACATTTCTATTATATCTAATTGAAGTAACATAATCCATTGTAAATTTTTGATTTGTAACATGATTTCAAGAATTACAGTCAATGAACATAATGTTGGCAACTAAAAAATTGTCTCCAAAGGTCCCTTTAAAAATAACTTCATCCAATTTCTTTATGTTTATATTGAAGGGATTAGAATATATTTTTTCCCAAACAAACATGAAATTTTAACTTTTTTAACTCATGGCTTGAAGGAGTAGCCTCAAATGATTGTCCTCTATCATTGACCAAATACCAATGTGAGAAAAAGACTCCAGTTATACCTTAAAATTTTATTTGGAAAGATCTCGAATGTAGTATGATATATTTTATATTTTATAATATTCTTTTTTTCTCATGTCATTATTTTTCATATATTTTATTTTTTTCACAACAAATAACAAGTCATCCAACCTGAAAATTAATAATTTTTTACAAGTTAGTTTGAGCTCCTCCTTTGAAATGTCTGTAATTTGTCAAAAAAGAAAGCTATTATTTACTTAAAATATTATATTATAATAAATCTAACATGGAAATTTTATAATAAAATGTTTTACATGTTAGATTGATAATTTATGAACTTTTAATTTGCATTTCATATTATAACATATAAACATAATGCATTTCATTTGATGAAAAAAAAATAGGCCAACCTAAGCCATAACTTTTGACTCGTAACTCTGTTTGAGCTCTTCCACACACCAAAATGACCATATAGAATAGTTTGATTATGAAATAAGATGTACTAACTACTTATATTTTATTTAAATATTTTTGGGAGGCCAAACATGATCATCTAAGGGTCCCAAATTAACATTTAATTATTATTTTTCAAAAAAAATCTATTTTTAGAAATTTTATATTTTTAGAACCAAAAATCAACTTTAGTTGAATTTCATTCCATAGGATAATTTTAGTATTTTGGTTATTTTAGGAAATTTTTATAGCCATGTGCACTTTCATGCAAAACTTACTATAAATAGCAGCTACTAAAAATAGATATTTTTTTTGAATTTTAGTTTTCTTCAAATTTTGCATATAGACTCTAATTTCTAAGTTTAGGCTTATTTAAGTATGGTTTGGTTTTTTAATTATTTGAAGGAATCAATAAAAATAAATTCTAAGTATTTTTTCAAGATCTTAGCCTATTGGTAATTTTCTTGTTTTTGATAGTTTTTAGGTTTATTATCTGGTATAAGAGAAAGTTTGAATCTTGGAGGAGTAAAGAATGGTGAGAGGATGAGGAGGTGTTGCACAGATGGAAAAACTATACAAGATTTATAGAGGTAAGTTAATAATTAATAGAGGTTATCAAAAATCAATAGAGAAGATAGGGTGGTGATGAGAAAGACATAGATCATGATGAAGAAGTTCAACAAGAAGAAGAATAGCAAGAACAACCACCATCAATGGAAGAGAGGATGGTTTAGGATTTAGAAGGAATAAATGAAGGAATAAAGGTTGATTTTCCATATTATAGAGGTAGTTTAAAACTAAAAGAGTTGATAGATTGAATGAATAGCATGGAGAAGTTCTTCAAGTGGAAGACTATGAGAGAAGACAAGAAGGTAAAATTTGCATGCACAAAATTGAAAGGTCATGCAATGATTTGGTGGGATCACCGACTGAAAGAGAGATAGATAAAATGTAAAGAGAAGATTAATTCATGGAAAAAGTTGGAGAAGAAGCTGAGGGAAAAACTTCTTCTTACGGATTATGCACAAACTCTATATAGAAGATGTCAAATTTTAAGGTAAAAAGATCATAGTATACAAGAGTATACAAATGAATTTTACAAGTTTTCCATATGAGTTGATCATGATGAAACAAAAGAGAAGATGGCTGCAAGGTATGTAAATGGTTTGAAATTTTATATTCAAGATGAATTAAGTATGCATATAATACTTAACCATAGAGGAGGCTTATCAATTAGCTTTGAAGGTAGAATAAAACCAAAATAGATAAAATTTTAAGACATCAACTATTCCAAGAAGAGGTAGATCCCATCAAATAAGGGGACAAGATGGGTTTAATACCACTATAGGTGGATTTAATGCTAATAAATGTGAGTTATCATGTGGTATAGAAAGGCAAGATGATAATAGGCAAGGGTTTCAATACCAATAAAAAGGAAGAGGATTTCAGAGAGGATGAGGTTACAGTGGTACTAGGGGATGATTTTTGAATCAACATAGATATTATGTCTATTATAGATGTGGAAAAGAAGGGAATAGAGCATTTGAGTGCCCACTCTATAAAGATAAAGAAAGTAGGCAAGAAGATCACCCAAGAGTAAATCTAGTTGAGACTAAAATAGAAGAGTAAAATACTAAAGTTACACCATCTGATGTTGGAGACAATCTCATGATGAGAAGAACCATGATCACTCTAAGGAAGGATCAAGTATAGAATAAATAAGGTGGTTATACATGGCTATGATCAAATATTTTTTGAACAAGAAGTACTTCAGGTAGAAAGGTATGTAAAGTAATTATAGATGGTGGTAGTTGTGAAAATATGGTTTCTAAAGAAATGATTGAGAAACTAGATCTACAATGTGAAAAACATCCTAACCATTATTGGATTTCATGGTTTAAGAAAGGAAATGTGGTTATAGTAGATAAAATGTGTTTAATCAAATTTTCTATAGAAAAAAATTATAATGATGAAATATGGTATGATGTTATTCTTATGGATGCATGTCATGTGTTATTAGGGAGACCATGGCAATTTGATAGGAAAGTAGTTCATGATGGAGAAAAGAACACATACACTTTTTTTAAAGGTGGTACAAAGGTAGTTTTATTACCTCTTAAAGAGGAAGAGAAGATAGAAAGCATGCTCTATATTAAATAATTTATCTAAGATATGAAGGTAGTAGGTTGCTATTTTGCATAGTAGAAAAGAGTAAAGAAACCTACTACCTTCATATCTTGGATAAATTCTTTAGAAAATAGTAAATAAAAAAAATGGTGTAAATACAAATAGAAGAAACAAGAGTGTTGAAAGAATATGCAGATATTATGCCTGATGAGTTATTAGATGGTTTACCACTAAAGATAGATATTCAACATCACATTGATTTGATTCTAGGGTTAGCTCTACCCAATCAAGTAGATTATAAGATGAGTCCAACATAACATGAAAAATTAAATAAACAGGTTATTTAATTGCTAAGGAAGAAAGTGATAGGGAGAGTATGAGTCCATGTGAAACACCAACATTTCTAACTCTAAAGAAATATGGAGGATGGATAATGTGTGTGGATAGTAGAGTAATTAATAAAATTAAAATAATTTATAGATTTCCTATACCTGGTTTAGATGAT
>JARHVA010001217.1:2035000-2087500 GCA_037957365.1 Torreya grandis | reverse complement strand
TGTATATACTCCTAGCACATCATATGTATCTGAATTGTTGAAATTAGAGATAGGTCTTTCCCAAAAGAATTTATATATTTCATTTTTTAATGGAATTCCTATTTTTTGTGAACCAATCATTTGAAATTTTGGTACTTCTTTACTGATATCAACACCTTCCTCTAATTTACTTTCTATCTAGACACCATTAATATGTGTCCAATAGAATCCATTACTATCTAGACCACAAAGTATGACACATTATTTTCATGTAATGGAAATCACCAACACACAAACTTTTGAGAGAGTTAGGAATGTTAGAAAAATGTTCAAGTTTTTGAATGATAAATACAATAAAACCCCCAATAATAAATTTATCAATCAATGATTGAATAAATAGGCAAATATGTTCTTCCTTAAAATATTCAATGAGATTCAAAAAATCAATAATTATCAAATTGACATTCACACCAATAATGAACATTGCACTAAAATATTCTAAAATGGATGACCAAAGACATGGGAGGATATAATGGTAGGTGAATATTTTTATACCTATCCTGGGAAGCTAACCACCATCACTATCTCTATATCTTCTCAATATGCTTATTGAATCTAGACATAATGCATCCTAATTTTTTTATTTTTTTAAATACCTTCAATCAAGACACACAGATAATCAAACCTTTTCAAAAAAATTATATAATGCTCCATTACCTATTCAGGTGTGATTATTTTTTCTATTGGTAGTGTCAAATCATGGTTGGTGAAATAATCTACAATTTTTGATACTATGTTATTTTTTATATTCAAATTTTTACATCAAGTATCTATGTTGTTGTACCCAGAGGTTTTGAATAAGGAAATAGACCCTTTTTTCAATAAATCTCCTAGTTCTATTTTTTGTTTGTCTAAAATCCCTTTCTAAGTATTATTGTAACAATAAAATTTAAATCTTGTTTATCTAAACTAGGTAAAGTACCACTTTTAAACAAATCAAATGCCTTCTTAAAACAATCCTATATGGGTTGCTCAATGAAAAGAAGATAATTTCTCTCTTGTAGTTGTTGTGTTGAATAGTTTATTTATGTGAACAAGTGTCTATTTTGTGAATGTATTTTTTCTTTATGTTTTCCCTATTTCAAGATTCTTCCAACCTATCAATTGGATAAGGTCACATGCAGATTAACCTCTTTCTATAAATGAAGCTTTATAGATAGTTTCATTGGATTCATTATATTAGTTACATATTTTGTGAACAATATGGAATGGATACAACTTTTCATAAATTTTGCCCTTCTAACATAACATTTTTATCTCAATGACAGTGAGTTATTTTCCTCCTCCAAAACAATTCTCTATTGTGTTATAATTGTGTGTTGGCCATTTGCAATTTTGAACCTTACAATTTTTTTTCCATCATGTCTTCAAAGATTTCTTTTGATTACATAATACATTGAAGGTTATTTGGATCAAAAGGAATTGACAAAACATCCTTCATTGGAGCCTTATTATGTTTTATAAATGAATGGATTATAGCATTCACCCCTCTTTCATTCAACTTTTTTATTTTGATATTAGCATCCCCCAATTCATAGAGCTCTACAAGAATGTTCAAGGCATAATTTCTAGGGGAAATATACTATATAGAGAATTCACTGTGTTTGATCAGAAGTTTATGTCAACAAAAGTGTATCAACCTTTTGTTTGATCTTATTTTTTTCCACTAATGTGAGTAACTTTATAGCTTTTTTTAAATATGTTTCCCTTGCTTGTCTTATTTTCTTCAATGTTTTTCTATCATGATTTTAGGGTATCTTAAATACATGTTTACATGGTGGAAAGTAGAATAAGTTGTTTTCCCTTATTCATGTTTTTATTTCAACATATTTTGTATTCTAATGACCAAATTATATCTATCTATTAACCTAGACATTTCAAGATTGTTATAGCTATTCAAATGAAACCCAAATGTTTTACAAAAAGGAAAAAAAATATTTATTGTCCACTCTATTTGACTGGGTGTACATTTATTTAACATAGATGTAGCACGATTGAGAATTCCCTATTCTCCATTCCATACTTCCCATTGGAATTGAAGGGAATATTCAAGTTAGTCCTTATCATAGGCAAGAATTATTACAATCTAAGAATATTATTTTTTAGATATAGTGCTAAATAAATAAATATCTACATGCATATTTGGTAGACTAAAAAACTCAAAATACCAATCAGTAAGAGGAATTTTGTCAACACCAAAAAATGGAAGATGGTGATGTGTATTTAATTTTATTTTTGGTATTTTAAAATGGTACTATATCCAAATTATCTTGGAGTGAGGCCTTATACCTTTTAAGTGTGGAAATTCATTTCTCTCCCAAAGACATTTTTTAAATCAATTGAAATGATTTAAATATTTATCTTTTGTAAAATTTAAGTTGCATTGCATCAGTTAAAAAATTATTTGTGATTAATTTTATATATATAAATGTCAATTCTAAAATAAAATAAAAAATACACATTAAATATTCATAATATATAAAATAACTCACACTTAAACTAATAATGTATGACCAAACTAAAATTTAATTATATGTAGAGAGATGTAAGAATCATTCCAAGGGAATGGCCTAAAAGTTGACTATACATTTCTTACATATCAGGCACCAACCAATATAATATGATGGGAAAATAAATTCATAAACATTTATTTCAAAGGACAAAGATGAGGGGAAGTAAGTTTTTAATGTGTCAAAAATTCCATCAATAGGTACCTTCAAGGTATATCTTAGGAGATACCTTTCAAACATGCACAACAGTGAATTTTTCCTTCAAGGTATCTCCTAGGAGATACCTTCAAGTTAACCATGATGGTATTATGAGTGTATTTCAAGGCCCTTGAAGGAATATCCTAGGATACAACTCAAATGGAATTATCATACATTATAAATGACATTGAATGTATCTCCCAATATATACCTTCAACATGCATATAATAGAATTTTCCTTCACCCTGAAAGTACTATTATGTGTTAATTTGAAGGGACTTTTAATACTTACAAGGTTACATTCAAGGTATCTCCAAGGAGATCCATTCAAGTTTCCCATGAAGGTATTTGAAGGCCTTTGAAGGCATCTATTAGGATATATATCAAAAGGCATTATCATACATTTAAGGGGACACTAAAGGTATCTCCGAGGAATGAATAATAATCACAAATGCAATTTTTTATGCAATCTAAAATTAGGTTCCAAGGTGACCCATACTTCATGTATATAGTTCCCATTATATTGTCTAAGAGATATGACATCATATAAAAGTGGCCACAAATAGGCCATTTATCCTTGTGTAAAACATGTTATCATACCTGAATGCTAATTATTTCCCTAGGGTAAAAGTTAAGTTTGAGTTCATCAACATGTCCAAAAGCAAAACCCGTTCTAGGTGAAGAAAATGGATACATGGGAAACCATAAATTATATTTAGTAGGTCATCCTAATGTGAATGCTTATCTTGAAATTAGTGATAGGTATGGGGTTTTTCTCCTTTGGAATGACAATTTCATTAGTGATAATCCATGTTGCACCATGGCACTCCACATGACAAGTCATCATACATGACATACACACTAGGATAGGGTGGTCAAATTTTAATTAAATGAAGGTGATGAGCTCATATATATTAATGAGTAATGGTGCATGAACTAGAAATCAATGTAAAATATTTATTTACATCAAACCCCCAACCAAGTTCACATCATTCAATCTTGACTAGACTTTAGCTTCAAGTAATCCCAAGAGCCCTAATTGCTATCATAGTAAATTGTTACTTGAGAAATTCATTTAAGGTAAGAAACACCATTATCAAAATATTATGATATACTACTACTCAACATAGTTTCCATGGCATCAAATTCTAGGACGTATAAGATATCCCTAGCACCATCTAGGTTCTTAATCAAGGACTATATAGAATACCTTGATACTATGTTCAATCCTACTATGTTTAAGTGGAATTATTGAAATTATTTAATATTATGGGAATAATTCAAGTACATTTATATGTTTTTAATAGAAAATTATAGATTAGTTGAGGATAAATAGCTAATAAAAGACCTACTCTTACTCAAGCACTAGGCCCTGCACTATGTTGCTATAAAACCATAAGTGATGACATGCATCGATTTGCTACAATGTCTACTCTTCAAAGTAATAATCATGGATGGAGGTTATATATATTATTTAGATAATGACACTATTATTTCATGCATATACAAAGAAGTATTCAACAAGTATTTAAGTTTGCCTATTGTAGATGTCTCATATGATTTACATAATATAGTTACATGGAAAAAGGAAAACCATCTGGAGTGAGATCTTTCAAAATAGATGCTACCTATGGAGAAATTCACCTTGAAATAACATGACAAGATCCTTTTCCTCATTACCAATTTTAGAATTGGAATCCACATAGGGATGGAACTACTGAATAAGCTCTTTAGTCATGCTTGTATTTACAATGTACACCTAGAATGGGTTCACCTTCTAGACCTTCTAACTTCCCTAGAGTGTACCTATGCATTGGGGGAAATCATTATTTCATACCTCTAAGATAATATTCTATAGAATGACAAGTGACCATTGGGGTCAATTTCTATATGATGTCGTATCTACTAGACATGGTCATGGGCACTGTGTATAGGCATAGTGGAGTCATGTGGGAACCCAACATCAAGGTCATAAAAAATAGGATATGTGACTAATAAAACTTGGTTCATATTTATTTATATATGAGAAACATAATAAATATTATTAAGGGCCTTTATCCTCAGGTATGGATGGTTATTCATGATTAGCCATTGCTAGGAATTTCCCCAAGCATAGACTAGACACTAGCTAATAACATTAGAGATTACTGTCTATATCTATATTTCATAGTCATCATGGTGGTGGGGAAAAAATTAGATCCTCTTTAGCTTGTAAAGTTTTTTTTGGACAAGGTGGCTGAGTAGAAAATTATTCATCAAATTTGGGACAACATAGATGAAGATCTTACAAAAAATAAGGACACCTTCCATGGGTCTCATATAACCATTAAGAAAATGTAGTACACCATTTAAAAATAGTTTGGATAGGATGGTAATTCCATGAAGGCCTATGCATTTCCCACCCTTCCTCATAGAAACTAGGACCCTCATGGAAAGGTCCAAAATAAAATTCACACCCTCAGCATTGAATACAAGCATGAGCTAATCGATCATGACTTTCTTTTCTTGAATACCAAAAAAGATAATGAGGTTAGATAAAGGGATTCCATTGTAGGGATAAATTAGGACTTGTTGGTAATTCAATCAGAACCATCCTTGACACTCAATGAAGTAATGTTCCAAATTCCACCTCTTAGAGAATGGAGATCCTCATATATTTAGAGAGGGAGGCCATCATAATAGCTAAAAGGTGAGGTTCGTGATCCCCAAAAAGCTCAAAAACATCCTCAAGACTAATATTAGTTGGTATCTAAGGCACCACTCAAGGGAGAAGAAGAATAATAACAACCTAAGGAGGAAAAAATGCCTACTTCAACACAAGAACAAGTATAAGTACTCTTAGTTCAACTATTAATAGTTGAACTGATTAGGGTCAAACAAGAGTTAGTTTAGGAGCTAACTACATTTAGAGATAGTGTATAATTGGAAGCACAAGTGAAATCACTAATGAAAGTCAAGGTTATATACTTGGATTCCTCATATGAAGAGGAAACACTAGCTAATTTAGCCTCCATGTTAAGCACTATTCCCTCTTCTCTTCCATCATAATCTATAGCCCATAGGAAGGGAAAATAATGAATACATACCATAGGAATCCTATGGACAAACCATAGACCCATCCAACTCATGAGGTAGATGAGAAGGAGATATAACATGTGAAGGTTTTGATCCTACATGCACTCAAGGCCAAAGTATCTATCATAGGTGAATCATCTAATAAGGGACCCTTACTCACAACTCCACTAATGTTTTCCCCTCTTATGTCTTTACATATAGTTTCAATCACCCCTAACCCTGTTGTCTCCACATTTATTCTTCAGAGGATAGTATAAATAGGTTAATTATTCCTAGACCCATCCATGAGTCTTCCTACAACCATAAATCTCATTCCTCCTTCCACTGCTATAATTTCTATACTTATGTTTTCCATCCCTTTCATTTCCATTCCATTAACATCCATTCCATCAACATTAGCCTTGTCCATATTTTTCATTGCTCAATCCATGCCTTCAACTATACCCCTTCTACCCAGTTAGGTTTATCATTGACTTCTTCCACTCCCACAAAAATAAGCATAATGGTAATAGCTAAGATAACACCTTGGAGGAAACCAATCTATATGGTTCATCTAATGCCATATAATGGGAACATATACTGGTCAAAGATTATTTGGCCTATAATGCCTAATCCTCTCATATCTCCTGATAAAGAACCTAAAGAGCATTCTTAATTATAAACATTACCCTCTGATCCCTCAAAGCTCACTCTTCTAGATTGGGATAAGGAACTAAGAGCCTCAACCTCTAAGAGGCTCAATATAAATATTAAGTAATTGCCAATAGTGAGCTCTCAATTTGACAAAGCCATAACATAAATATATAAGGTGAGAAAGAGGAAGATAGAAGATAGGTTGGGTAGGAGCCTATTCATAGAAGAGAGGGAGGAATTATACTCCTTAAGGAAAATAAAAATAGGCATAAAGGTTAGTCCCATTACATAGAAGACTTGAAAACATATATGGATACCCACATGAAATAAATCATGGACATACATCAAGGAATTAAAATGGCTAGGCAAGAGCTCAAAGAAGAGTTGGAAACACTTAGAGAGCAACAAGTAATTCAGTTTCCTCAAGGCATTGAATAGTATTTATAGGATGTTTCCCTCAAATTCTATGAAATAATTGATTCCATTCATTCTTAAAGAGTCAGCTTGGATCCACATGTTACATAACTAAATTATTCATGTGCCTCAAGAAAGATGACATAAAGTTTAACTTCCTAGTATTGTATATACCCAATAAGGATTTCAGCCATCTAGATTTGATGACTCAATTGGAGGCCTCAAATTTCATAAAATTAGAATTAATAAGGACCCAAGAGGCCTGAGACTGGGTTCTATCTTTAGAGGCATTAGTTAATAAATTGGATGAACAGGAGAAAGAGGTTGAATAGATTTTGTCAGGACTAGATTTATCTACTATTCTAGATAACCGAAGAAGGTTGGTGATGATATATACATTTGACTAATTAATCAGACAAGACTCTAAAAATTTTAAATAGAGCTTGTAATTTTTGAGCCCTTAAAACATAGAGGCTAAGTTAAACATAACAAGGAAGAAAACTACCAAGGTAGAGGTATTTAAAGTAAATTTTAGAATGACCAAAGTAGAGCACAATAAGATAAAGGGTGATATTAGCATGGTAACTAGACCATATCTTATGTATATGGTTATAAATAGAGAAAAACATGCTAAGGCCTATAAGCACTATCAAGACTTAGAGGCAAAGAATAAATTTACTCAACAATCTTAATCTACTTGTTTTATCATGAAAACTCCACAAACTCCACCAACAACAATAACTACCACATTGATGCCAACTCAGACTAATATTCCTATGGTGATGATAGTTCAAATATTTGATGCTTCTTTAATTTTACTTACAATCACTATAATGTCTACTACTAGTTATACTATAGTACCTACAATAGTCTTAAAACAAGTCAAACAAGAGCCAATTTAGATTGGCTAATTTTATATTATTTTGCATGTAATCGATGTACCCAAATAGTAAAATCTTAGTTGAATTTATATATTATAATTAAACTTAATTTTGAGAAACATGCATACATTATATGGCTAGGATTTTTGTAATAAATCATTTGTAACTCAGACTTATTTTATCATCTATCGATATGTAAACAAAACATTCAAGTCTTGGAGGATGAGGTGACCCTTACCCCAAGATATATATATATATATATATATATATATATATATATATATATATATATATATATATATATATATATATATATAAGTTGTAACCCTATTTCAAAGGGTCTAATTTTTTAATGGAATAAAAGAATAAATCAAGAGTCTTGAGTCTCATGAAATTGTGTTTGTTTTATCTTCTTTCACTTATATGTTCATGAAATTGAAGTTTCTCTAATTTGTAATTGATTCAATAGTTCTAATGTGTGTAATCACTATGGATGAATTTGATTGTTGTGTTTATGAATTATTAATCCTAAATGTGTTATATATATTAAATATTAATAGTAAATTAATTTATATAGTTAGGAAAGGTTGAATCATTATTCTAAAGTGTGTATAAGGGTCTTAGTTTATACAATATTAAATGAGTAAGCAATAACTACCTTAGATAACTTCTTGGTCTAAGATTTAACCTCCAGTATAAAGGTATGTAAAAACAACCTTAAAAATATAAAACTTAAGTTGAGACCCAAAATTACCCTGTATTTGATTACCCAGACTCCAAACCATGTTTGTTTGTAGGTGAACAACAACTACAAACAATAAACATTAGTCTTTGAGAGACTTGTCTACTAAATATATAGACTAAGAATATCTTGTTCAAATACATAATCCTTTTATACTTTACCCTTCCCTTTTTTTGAAGTTATTTTCAGACCTACCCACCATAGATTAGTCTTTCACCCATCTAAATCATATAGTGATTTTCCTTTTTGTTAGAAACCACACATGCACCCACTAAATTGGTTGAACAACCCACTATATTAACTAATTATTTCACCACTTGGTTTTTCAACCACATAACTAAAAATCATTCCCTAAAGTGAAACTTAATTCTAGAGAGATCTTAATGTGAACCCCCATTATAAAATCAGTGATAGGTATGGGGTTCTTCTCTTTTGGGATAATAATTTCATCAGTGATAAGCTACTTGCTTAATGTTTTATTCATTGAATTATTTTACTTCCATCCTCCCACCTTGTTTAAATCATAATTATCATATGTAATTGGTAAAAATAATTACTTTAGAATTCATCTCCTAAGATACAATCCACAATAGTATAGTGATTCAAATGGTGCAAGAAGGCATCCCATGTCGCCTTTCCAGTGAAGAATAGATCCCATAGCATGTCTATGCATGGAATCAATTTTATCTTGGCCATTATGAAGTGTATCCTTGTTGCTTGAAAGGAAGTAGGTCTGAAACCAATTACCTTTGTGATGGCATTAATTTTTTCTCATGTAAGTGTGCATAAATTGCATCAATGGTATCCCACATATCTAAATAGTTTAACATATTAATTGTTGAAAATAGTGAATTGAACATAGTATTAGTATATTAGGTAGAGTCCTTGATTGAAAAATGAGATGGTGGTGAGACTCAGTAATGGCGTAAAGACTTCACATCATAGAATGCCTTTTGGAAGGATTTGATCTCAATGTTTTCAAAACAAGATGGAAAGTATATGAAATGAAATCTTCTAATGGAAAATTTTTGATGTGTAAATTCCTAACATAAAATCCATTAAAGATAGAACACAAAGATAATGATTCCAAATAAAAATTTCTCAATATAAAAGCTCCTATATACTAAGACTATGAATAAATATTCCATTTTAAAAATATGCCGAAGTAATTATTATTGCCACAAAATTTCCAAAACAAAGTTGCCAAAGTAAAGCTTCTATGGACCAAACTTTCCAAAATAATTCATCTGATATGAAATTCACAGATGAGAAACATTTTAAAACAAACACTGTTGATATAAAGCTCCCAATGTGAAACTTCTCAAAATGAGACTTTTTGAAAGGGAAGTTCCTGATACAAACCTATTGATGAGAAACATTTCATAAAGAATATTTTTGATGTAAGAGTTTCCAAAGTGAAAGTTTCCAATGCAAAAGTTTCTGATGTAGAGAATATAAGAGATTTGAATAAGGTCATTCACCCATACATCATTTTGTATAAAAAATATTTATTTTAATAATTTCATATCTAAATAATTACCTTTATAATAATTACACTCAAAGGCATTTCATACCTTTAAGTAATTATAAGGTGCTTGAATTAATCTCCTTAGATATACCTCAAAGGGCATTGTCATACATTGAAGGGGGCATTGAAGTTATATCCTAGTAGATACCCTCAACATACACACTAGTGGAATGTTTCTTTACCTTGAAGGTCTTTGTAATATCTTCAAGGTATTTCTTAGGAGATACCTTCAATTTACCCATGAAGTTAATACAAGGCCCTTGAAAAAATCTCCTAGTAGATACCTCGAGGTTGAACTTTTCCAGTGTCATTGAGGTGTATAGGGGATTCAATGATTAAATATGTGTTTCAATCAAATAAATTAGTTATCAATACATTGATTATTATGTATAAGGTCTTCTAGGAAATACCTTCAATGTCCCCTTAAATATATGACAATGTCATTTGAGGTATCTACTCAAGATTCCTTCAAGGACCTTGTAATATCTTCATGGGTAACTTGAAGGAATTACAATTCCCTTGATGGAATATCCATGGATATACCTTCAACATGCACATGAGTAGAATTTTCCTTCACCTTGAAGGCACTAATGGGTGTTAACTTGAAGGCCCTTATAGTACCTTCCTAATACATACCTTTCAAACATGCACAAGAGTGGATTTATCCTTTAAGGTATCTCCTTGGAGATACATTCAAGTTACCCTAAAAAAGATACCTTTAAGTTACCCATGAAGGTATTACAAGGCCCTTGAAGGAATATCCTAGTAGATACCTTGAGGTTGAACTTGCCAACTGTTAGTAGAGGTTCCTAGTTTCCTAAAATTTGCTAATTATGAGGACAACTGTGGGAGAGGTATTGGATTATAAATTAGTGGAAGCATAGATTCATAAGTACATATAGTGGACTTACTAAAACCATAGATATTCAGACTAATATTATTCTCATTGAATTCATTTATAGTTATTAATACAAATTCATTAGTTACAACACAATCTAAATAGCCACATGCCTAGAAAATATGTATATATATTACTACCTTAACATAGAAAATATAAAAGTCTACTTAAATATTCTAGAACAAGTTTGATAACATAATCATAGATATTAATAATTACACATGGATAAATTCATTACATAACACTCATACATAGGTCTCTTGTTGATTGTCCAAAATCAACTCTTCAATGTATAACCTCTTCTCATTCTTCATAGCTTACATATATACATACTTTACTATCTCTATCTTAGCTACATGGTTATAACAAACTACATTTAGAATCTTCAACAACTCTTACTTGAATATAGACTTCTTTATTTATAAAAACCTGAATCCACATAATCTGTTCAAAATGAAATATAGTTGCTGACTAAGTATCTCATGTATACTGACCAAGTAGATGGCTGACATGTCTTTATGTTGTGATGGAACCTTATAGACTACTAACATGTTATGTTATGATGACTCCTTGTATGCATACTATCTCACTAAAACTTTATTAGACTTAATGAGTTGTCTCATCCCAAGACAATGTAGAAGAAAAATAATTGGAAAGGAGAAAAATGGAACATTGCCTATCTACAACAAAGAAAATCACAAGGTAACCTATTGCCCTTTTAGGTTTTTAACCAGACTAACCTCTATGAACAAAAATAATAGAGGAATAAAAAAAGACCAAATAATTTAACCTATTGAACACCTAAGACTGAACAGGGGATGGAAGAAGAATAGTAGAATACTATGTTGTGGAAGAAGTAACATTTTTATTTTATCATAGAACCAATAAGAGCTTACTACGGGGAACAAAAATAAGATCATTAACCATCAGAGTAATGGAAACATCTAACATAGCCAAGTAGTACTTATAAGTGTGCCACTCCAATAAGAGTTCTTTAACTACCTAAACTAAGGCACACAAGGGAGCCTGAGCATACAACAAATTCTATAAATCAGCATCATCACATGAATTAGAAGTAGCCTTAACAGTTCTAACTTTAGCATCAATATCACCTGAAAGCAAGGTAAAATGGTCTACATATCAATTTTCTTGACTTACATAAAATGAATTACACTTCACCTAGGTTTGTCATCCTACCAACTAATCAGTAACTTCATCTCATGTGCTAATCAAGGCATTTAATACAACATCCATAGATTAGGGGTAGCTTGTGGGTTCAAAAATTCCATAGTAGTTTGTTTGGTAGAAAAATCAATCTATAGACTAGTACAAACATATTGAAGTTATTTTCACCAATCCAATAGATGAGGAGTGATTTTTTTGGCTTGCTACATAGTCACACCAAGTTTCATCTAATACTCAATAATTAACTCACATAGTTTTATAGTCTCAACTCTAATCATTGGGCCTTGCTAAGCATATTACATATGAATTTTATTGCACTACCAGTCCTAAACTAATTGATTAAGAAGTAAATGAAGGTTATCCATAAAGGACTAGCTAGGATCAATCATGACCTTTTAAATAAGGTTTAGGTAAGTAGTTTTTAGAGTATCACATACATTTTTTATAGTGTGCCATAATGTAGCATTCTTAGTGTCCAACTATGAAACTTTTTGGACCAAATATTGAGCCTACTATGATAAATATTATTAGAACACAAGTGAACCTTAAATTTATTTACTTAATAAAAATTGATTAACATCAAGAAAAAGGTCTGTGAAGGCTAGTGTAGTATCCAAAGAAGTGGCTAAAATAGTGGTTGGTGCATGTTGAAGAGGAGTAAGCATCAACAAAAACATCATTCTCTGAGCTAGTGGTACAGGGACATCTAGCATGGACATCATGGAAAAACTATTTGAATTTGATGGGAGTTATGTAATAAACTATTCTATATTATATGAAAAATGATTCAAAGACATTTGAATAGAAGACAATTCTATGGTGGGAAAAAATGAAGTCTCACTAGTAGTCGACTATAGTTTCTCCATAGATGGAATGGATGGTTGAGAAGCTTGTGGATTAAATAGAGTATAAAAATTAATATTAATTCCTTTGAATTATTGATACTCAACCACATTATCCCTCATATATGGACATTGAACTTCCTACTCAGTTTCATTATTGTACTATCATGTTATCTCTAGAATATCTTGTTAAGGGGGTTCCTCATCCATAATTTGTTGGTCGACAGAGAGGGAATCATGCATTGTGGTGGCTATTTCCAAAGTATTTAAAGGTAGTACATTGAACTCATACCTACACATCTTATATATTCTATATAGCTTTAGCCTTAGCCCTTGTCTTTTCTTCCTTCTAGCATCATCAGGTAGCAACATGATCAACTTCTTTTTGAGAAACTTAGTTCTCTTCTTCAGTCAAGGACTTAGATCTGAAGGTGGTTCATTAGATTTTGAAAATGAAGAGTATCATGTATCCATTTGAATATATGAGTGCAAAACTGATCCCTTCCTCAATTGACCTCAGGAAACATCTTATGTAGCCACCTATGGAAATGTCATCTTGAGCTAGGCACTATATTACATCAAAGGCTTGGAAGTAGATGTGGTAGATCTAGGGGCATCCATTTTAGTAATGTTAAAATATTCAAGGTCTTCATTCACCATTTTAAACCTATGCATAGACCATTTACACCTTAGTGTAGATTCATGTGAACTTTATAGTAAGACATCTAGGGGTTGTAGTAGAGGTGCACCTCTACATAAAATACCATATGTAAGGTCCATCTAAGCTTGCTAAACCTATTTTTATTAATCCAAAAGGTCCACCATAATGGATGGTAGACAAGGTGAAATAGAAACCCATAACTCTTATGGAAACTTGTGAATTTACACAGTTTGTACAACCTTCCAAAAGAAAACATATTTTTCATTCTCATCCTCATACAAGTCACCCACCATGTCTTCCAACATTATGTAGTATACTTTAGTTTCATAAATCTACAACTCAGGCCAATCATACTAACATGTGATCTTCAAAACATAAGTATCATTATACTAGAAATATTGGTTCCTCATTTTCCATTGAGATAGTGAAGGTGGGCTACTATCAGCTAGCCACTTACCCTTTTTGTATTTTAGTAGCTCCATAGGTGCAATAGATGAACTTGCAGGTGTTATATCAGAAGTAACAGCCTAAAGAGGTGTATCCCACTATGTAGCCTAGGTTTTCTATAATGCCACCTCTCACTAGATAGTAATCATGTCTAAGAAAAAACCCAATGGTGTAGTAGTCATTGGAGGGATCTCATGGATCTGAATAGATGTCCCCTATGAAAAGCATTGAACTATAACATGTGAGCCCAATAATTTCATAATATTTAGTGGGATATATGGATGTGTAATGACCATCTATAGAATCTCATTTTCCCAATTTTTAAAAAAAGGGACTTGATCTTGATAGAAATTTTTAGAATAAGCAACCAAATTGGCAAATTATTCATCAAGCCAATAATCAGTATCAAGATGAACTTGTGTAACTGGTGATTTTTATTGAGTGAAGATGAGGATAAATATTAGAAAGTATTATTTGTAGTGCCTAAGACTTTGGCAATGTTGTAGTCTAATTCTACAAGCAAGAAATCTATCCAATTAAATACTTGTCCATCATAGATCATATGATTCATGATGTCAATGACACCCTTTGTGGAACTGATCATGGAATTAGTCATCTACTATAACCTTTGAGAAATACATTTGGCTAACAACCACACCATTTAATTATGGAAAGTCACCAACAAAATACCTTGATTCCCTCTAACCATAATGGATTTGATTTTGAAAGAGATTGGTAGCACTTTAGACTTATATTCCACAAGGGATTTGCCTCTGTTAGGTATCCTAAATGCATGATCCATTAATTTTATGGAAAATTACACTGTTACATCTTATAATAAATGAATAAAATTCTAGTTATACCTTACCAATAACAACTACATGATGTTAGACCAATCCCCAAAATTGGGCAACTACATGAGGCACTTGGCATCTGAGCCATCCAAATGATGTACCAAGCCATTCAGTGCAAATAATTATTTTTTTAATATTGCACCATAACACTACCATACATATTATAAAACTTGGTCTATTGTAGCGAGACTCCTATCCCCATATCCTCCTTCAAAGTGGCAAGTCTATTTTTGAAATTATGCTCAAACTGAATAGCACTAGGGGAGGTAGCCATGATTATAGATTGATAAAAATTGGAAGCACACAAAACTAAGAAATTAAACCCAAAATAACAATTACAGAGCTTAATTAGCAAGATTTAGTGGTCTATAATTCCATGAAATGACTTATTTATACACTTTTTGGTTCACTTGACCCTTCAAACTTGCACATTTAATGTTTGGGATCTTAATATCATTCACTTGTACTATTGTCACCAAATCTCAAACCCTAGAAGAGGGTGTTTAATCCTCCTACATATTTTGACAACATGGGAACACTTATTGGTATGTGGGTGTACCTATATTGTAAAGTGAGCCTTTAGGTTTAAGGGTTAGCTCCCTAGATATATCTTGAAATGCTTACTCCTATGTTAATGCTTAATTATGGGAAAAGAGTTAGAAGTTACATGAAATAAATCTTATTTAAGGGGGCTATACACCAAGATGTAATCCATATGACCATCATACTTTCCTATGCTAAGAAACAAGATGCACAAACTGATTTCTAAGACCTATAGATTATAACATGAGTATTTTAATAAGAAGGTGAGATGTATGAGAGATATCTATGTTAAGTGAAATATATGCTAGTTAAAAACATTAAGGCTCATTATACACTTGAAATATAGGACCATACACTTGACAACACTTCATATGACCTATTAGAATAGAACTCTCACACAAACATGAAAGGATAAGGGGAGAAAAGGATAGAGAGTAATCACTTTACACCACCATACATCACTTTCACATTCACACAATTGTCTAAGAACTAAAAAATTAGAAATGTATTAATTTTGAAAGGTAGAATATGATGTCATTCTAGTAGGGATTCACCATACCTAAAATGGAACTCCTTTACAATAGCTCTAGGGATATATTTATAAGATAACATATGTAAGAGAGAAGGGCCTTAGAACTAAGGGAATAGATCCATTTTAATGATTCAACCTAATGTACAATTACTTCTATGAATTATACTCCTTCAAACCATTTGATTGATCCCTATCACTTTCAATTGCTACAAAGTTACAATATTCCTTCTTTGATCTTCCATGATGGTTGTAATGGAAGAATCAAACATTATAACTAGGTTATGACATTAATCTAGTTAGAATAATTGGATCAATCTATTAGGGCCTTGTCCTGATGCTAAACCACTCCAAACTAGTTTCTCATAATGTGTATAGTGGAGTTTTAGGTAGTTGTTCCCAAAGATGAAACCATTTGAGTCTATGCATCTACTCTAGTAGCATCCTTTGAAACATTTATCTTTGGCTCTAAGTAAACCATGATCAAGTTTGGTTTCATACTTTTTTTGTACTTTTCCCCACTGAAACTACTTGTCAACCTTTGCTCTAATTGGTCATCAAGACTTGACTCAGATCTTTGATCCTTCAACTCATCTCACACCATCAAATCTATGAGGTAAAATTGAATGCAAGCCTTTGAATATTCTTTTAAATGTTAACCTTGTCTCCTTTATGCCATGTGTCAAATGCATGTTAACCCTTAAGATCTTTCTATTAGTCTGTAGCTTCATGTACTTGTGCCATGTGTCAACTCTTCAAGCTCTCTAACTGTTTGACTCATCTCATACCATTAGATTAATATGTATGATTAAGTGAGGACTATTGATCTTATTGGGACCCATTGTTTGAAATACAATAGCTAGTCCATGGTATTAAAATTGATAATTTGTAGGAAATCATTTGATATTATCATGACCATCAATGATGGTCATGATAATATCAAATGATGTCCTACAAATTATCAATTTTAATACCATGGACTAGCTATTGTATTTCAAACAATGGGATGGTCATATGACAGTCAAATTTAAGCTCAAAAGGATTATCTTTCTCTATCTTTAAGTTTGGCATTTTTTCAACCATCATTAATAATTCCATATAATGTGATTGATGTCCTAAAGACCTTTAAAATTAAAACTATGTATATTTTCTCCCAAACTTTAACTTGATGTTCACATGAATGTCTTATGTTTTTTGACCAACTTTGAAATCTTGGATCTTGAATCATGAGAAACATAGAGCTCCCAAATTTGTATAAGATGTTATTCTTGACAAAAATGAAAAACCCATTTGATGTGATTATCCTAAGATATTCTTAGGTGAAGCTATTTGAATTTTAAGAAGTCTAGTTCACAACTACTTCTTCATGACATCCTGCAATGACCAAGCTCAAATGACTAAGTATGGGAAACTTAGCAAAAATGCCTAAAATCCCAACTTTGAACATGTATAACTTCATTTTCACTTTGACATGAGACTTGAGACTAAGCATGTATAAATAGGGACCAAAATTAATAAACCCATATGACCATCTTCCCCTAAAACTACTACACATGTGAGATATATCTTCATGAAGATGCTTACTTGAACTTGCTTGAACCTTTTGAGAAAATGGCTATGTGAAAAAACATGTAGAAAGTCGCTGAGAGGCCAACTTTATATTTTCATAGCTTTAGATGCACTTGGGTGGAGGACTTTAGATTTGGTGTATATGATCTTGTCATAAAAGTAAACAGACCCATATGATTGATTCTCCCTAACTCATCCCTGCATGGCAATTATGATGTTAGTAAAACCCTACTTAAAATTATGCCATTAGACCTAAGATGTCTAGATGAATATAATGAAGAACCAAATGAAAACCAAGAGCTTCCTAAGTTATTCCAATTTCTCTTAGCATCCCATAGGGTCTCTAAAATACTCTCCATTTGCTCATCCATTATCAACCTAATCCATGCCCTATCTACATTGATCACCATGAAGACATACCACTTGTATAAAATGACTCTAAAATGGTCCCTTAGACACCAAATGACACAAGGACCATGCTAGATTGTAACTAAACTAGAATGGCATAAATAATGACACAAAATGAGATACAACATACCCTATAACATTATAAAAATTTCCTATACAAGATTTTGACTATAGAGGGTTGACCTATTTTGGCCCGTGGGGAAAAATCGTCAAAATTCTTGGTGGTTTCCTAGGGTTGACATGTTTGCTATGCCATGGCTAGTTTCCTAATCCTATTCATTGGGCTATGGGGTCACATGTATAGCAAGTTTGACACATAAACTACCTTGACCAACACACCAAACAAGAGAAAATAATAGGAACCAAACATAAAAAAAGGAACTAAACAAAATGTTAGGTTGTGGAGCTAAAAGCTTCACTGATGCAAACAGGGAAGGAGGTTACTGAGTTGCAGAACAAGTTGCAGGGCAACTGACATTAGTCTGATCAACTGACGTTGGTCATATTATAGTGTAAAAGAAACTGACATTGGTTATAAGTTGACCGACATCAGTCAGGAAGGAGCTGACGTTGGCAACCTGTGTGTGCATGCAGTTTACATGCGGGTTCCAGATTGGTCTATTTTTGGACAGGCAGTTTGCATGTAAAGACTTATTTGACTCTTGGAGTTGTGAGTCTAATTATTGTAATTAAGAAAGTCTAATTATTGTATGCATGATATCTATATAATAGACTCATGGGCTGTATTGTAAAAGTGTGCTAGAAAGCCATTGTGCTTGAAGAGAGAGCAAGAGTAGCTCCTCCTAGTTCCAAAGGGGTGCTGAGTGTGTATGATTAGGGAGAGTTGCAGGTTGTGCAAGTTCTACTAGGAGATCCAGCGGGGTACTAGTTGAAAAATCATAAGGACTTGGTGAGGCAAGGACAAGGGTTCTTTAGGTTGTAGAGATATCTACATGGTAAGTAAGGTCTGTTGACTTGCAGGTGGCAGCAAGAGAAGGGAAGATCTACTTGGAGTACGGTTGTGTACTTGGTGTACTGGCAGCATTGTTACTGACTGGTGGAGGTGAACAACAACTCTGTGTTTGAGTTGATTGTTGTGACCATGATGAGAGAGTGAACTATTAAAGGATAATTATAGGTGAACCCTAGAAGTGTGGGAGCTCTAGAGGTGTGAGGAGAAGAAGTGTGGCATCTTCTTTATTGTATTTTCTTCTGAATGAGTATTAATACAATTGGGTATTGTCTCTCATATCCTATGTTGTTTCATATTTCTAGTTACTTATTCATTCTAGTTAAATTTTGTGTTTGGTTGCTAATACAAAGGTAATCAAGTGTGCCCTTAGTGGGCAGTAGAGGATCCTGACAGTTGGTATCGAAGATCTACATGTGATAAGTAAGATCAGGTTGGTTTGCAGGGGTATGTGTGTGCGAGGATCAAAAAGAGATCTATGGTGTAGCAATATCCAAGGTGACAGAAACACATCAAGGAGCAAGATCATGGTGAGATCTACTTGGAGTACTGGTTTGGACTCAGTTGTACTGGCAGTATTATACTGACTAGTTGAGGTGAACAACAACTCTGTGCTTGAGTTATTTGTTGTGACCTGTATTGAGAGAAGATTACTCTTGAGGGAAGATTACTGGGAGCCCTTGAGGTGTGGGAAGCCTCACAGAGGTGGAAGAAGAGTGTGATCTCTTTATTGTAATTTCCTTCTATAATGAGTTGAATACAATTGTGTGTTGCCTCTCATATTCTATGTTATTTCTCATTGATAGTTACTTTTACTTCTGGTATAATTCCACATGTTTAGTTTCTTATAAAAAGGTAATCATATGTGCTCTTAATTCTGACAAGTTATGTCAGAGCTTTGGGGAACCTAGGTCCTATCAAATGGTATCAGAGTGAGGTTGGAGGTTCTCAGAGTGAGGTTTACTAACAGGTGGTTCAGATCTGTTTAGTATGTTTTGATTATAGGTTACTCTCAGGGGTTTTTGATTGAGTGGGAGTATAGCAATGGCAGAAGAAGGTAAGCTAAGAATGGATAAATTCAGACACAGGCGTAGCACCATAGGTTGTGTGGTGGGTGGTCTTCAAGATTGAGCTTGAAAAGGGATACAAGCCAGGATATAGATTAGACAATATACTGGTATAGGTACAGGTGCAGCTATTTATCTCTAAGTGGGAGATTGTTAGGTTGTGGAGCTAAAAGATTCACCCAGATGCAAACATGGAGGGTTTCTGAGTGTCACAGTTGTCGACATCGGTAGGCCAACACTGACGTCAGGCAGAGGTCAATAGAAAGCAACTGACATTGGTAGGAGTTAGCCAATGTCAGTCACCTCCAGTCAGATAGGGACCAACGTAGGTCACCTATGCAGTTCAGAACTGGTTGTTGACAAATAGTCAGTTAGTTGAATGGGTTGTTTGCATGTTAAAGACTGAGTCGAGTCTTGAGCCACAAGTCTAATCATTGTATGCATGAGATCTATATAATAGACTCATGGGATGTATTGTAAAATGTAAAAATAGGAGAGTTCTTCCCTTGGTAGAATCACAGGGGTTCTTATAGGTATGTAAGATCAGGTTTGATCTATAGGGTGTTGCAAGATCATGGTGGAGATCTACATGTGATAAGTAAGATCAGGCTGGTTTGTAGGGGTGTGTGTGTGCGAGGGTCAAAAGGAGATCTGTGAGGTAGCAAGATCTAAGGTGATAGTAACACATCAAGGAGCAAGATCATGGTGAGATCTACTTGGAGTACTAGTTCGTACTTAGTTGTACTGGCAGTATTGTACTTATTGGTTGAGGTGAATAACAACTCTATGCTTGAGTTGTTTGTTGTGATCTGTATTGAGAGAAGATTACTCTTGAGGGAAGATTACTGGGAGCCCTTGAGGTGTGGGAAGCCTCACAGAGGTGGAAGAAGAGTGTGATCTCTTTATTGTAATTTCCTTTTGTAATGAGTTGAATACAATTGTGTGTTGCCTCTCATATTCTGTGTTATTTCTCATTGATAGTTACTTGTACTTTTGGTATAATTCTACATGTTTAGTTGCTTATAAAAAGGTAATCATATGTGCTCTTAATTCTAACAAGTTGTGTTAGAGCTTTAGGGAACCTAGGTCCTATCACAAAACACACCTGTGCTAAAGAGCACTTATTGGAACATAACACAACAAGAAGGGAAATACACACCTAACCTAATATTTATAAGACAGACCTTCAACTCTCAATAGAAGGGTTTTAAGTATATCTCATTCATAAGTATAGGTAGTTCTTCTCCATTCATCTTATATAACTAAAAGGAATTGCTTTAATTTCACTTGGTGATGACATATGGTCCACTCTATAGGGAATAAAACCTAGTATGACTTCTTGAATTCATTCTATATTCATCCCATTTCAAGACTATGTCAGCTTTTGAAATGATCTTAGAGTTTCCTTTTTGTCAAAAGACCTTTTCATCAATACCTAGTAATGCTCCATGGTCTGAAGAGTCTTACTTCTAGTATCTTTGAATTCCATTAGTTCTATCAATCTCACTTCCATGGGAGTGTTCTCAATAAACTCTAGTTGGTGCTCTAATTCCAAGGCTTATAACTCTTTAGATATGGACATTCTAGCTTCCCTTCTATATACAAGCACAAAAAGAAAATTCCCTATTTACCTCTTGGGATTTATCCTATTAGCCCATAAGGATGTCTTTAGTTTGGTATGCCAAGCTCTTTGGTTATGCTCTATGTTTCTCTTAATGATTTTTATTAGGTTATTTTAGTATATTCAACCAACCCATTACCTTAAGGGTAATAGTTAGATGAAGTTCTCAAGAATATGCCAGTTTTATTTGCCTAGTCATATATTTTATCACCCATAAAAGAAATAAAATTATCTAAAATGATAATAGAAGTGGTACCATACCTCATTATGATTCTCTCATAGTACTCCAAGATGGCACTCTCGTTAGCCTCTTTCATTGTTACTACCTGAACCCATCTGATAAAATAGTCAGTTGCTATGAGTATCCATTTGTGACCAAAACTTGATGGGGGATTTATCATACCAATGAAGTCAATACCCCATTGCATCAAAGGTTAGTCCACTTGGATATGTCTTAGAGGAAGAGCTACAAGCTTTTTATTTCCTATAAAGAAGGGACATTGTCTACACCTTCTCACCCAAGCATGGAAATATTTGAAGAGGTTGGGTTAATAGTATCTAACCCTGATGATCTTGGAAGTTGTGGTCCTTAGAGAGTAATGACCTCTTGTTGTCCCATCATGGAACTTCTTAAGTAACACTTCAAACTAGTTATTGTCATTACATCTCAATAGCACACCATTGATGTCCCTCCTAAATAGAATGTCATCCATAAGATAAAAAGGGATAGATTGCAATATAAAATACCTTCTTTGTGATCTATTCATATTATCAAGGTACTCACCATTTTGTAAAAATATTATCATGTTCTATGTCCAATCTTATGGAGGTAATGGGCCAGTTGGTTGGGGACACTCATGGATGAATAGAGCTTTATTTGATTCATGAATATCTAAAGCTAGATGACCACAAATTCCTTTACACATTACTAGTTTTGTCACTTTGATATCAACATCATACTCCATCACTTTATTGATCCACCCTAACCTCTTTTCACTGAGGTCTCTACTCAAAAGAAATTCCTTGGTGCTAGGATGAGAGACCATGACATGAATCTTGTTATTTGACACCATATGCCTAAATTTATTTAGTCCTCTTATAATATCAAGGACCTCCTTCTCCACAAAGGTATATATAGCTTCATATTCTTCTAAACCTTGAATGAATAATGCAATTGGCTACTCCACACTTTCATGATTCTTCTGCATCAGTATGGCTGAGATAGTATCAAGGTTAGAAAATGAATATAACATGAATTCTTTAGTAAAATCAATATTCACAAGGGTAGGAGATTCTGAAATTACTTTCTTTATGGCTTCAAAATTTCTCTTACCTTCTTTGGTCCAAGAGAAGTCCTGGTTCTTCTTGAGCATAACCATGATATGTTTTACTAAATATGCAAAACTAAATATGAACCTTCTTAAAAAATTTAACTTTCCCAATAAAATTTGAATACCTTTCTTATGAAAAGGCAATGATAATCCCAGGATAGCCTTTACTCTCTTGGGATCAGGGGTCAAAGCATCCTTAAAAATAATATGTCCCAAGAGCTTACCTTCATGAACAACAAAGATGCACTTCCTTGGGTTAAGAGATACCCCATATTGCCTGCATATTTTAAATACTTGCTGTAAATTTTACATATATTCATCTACATCCTTAGAAAATATTGTTATATAGTCTAGATAAACTAGTACCATTTCATTGATAAAACCCTTAAAAGCCATATCATTGCTCTCTAAAAAGTGGCACCAGTATTAGACAAACCAAAAGGCATCCTCCTATAAGCAATATTTCCCCATTTGGTCATAAAGGTTGTCTTGAACTGATCATCTTTATTGACTAAAATCTAATTTTAGCCTGAATAGCCATCTAGAAGAGATAAACACTAAGAACCTAAAACCAGTTGTAGAATTTGCTCCATTGAGGGTAGAGGATAGTGGTATTTAAGTGACAATCGATTAAGGTTCCTAAAGTCTACATAAAGCCTTATCTCCCCATTATTATTTCTAAAAGTTACAAGGTTAGCTACCCATGTTGAATTCTTAATGGGAAATATTATCTTAGATTTAAGGAGTTTGGTAATCTCTAACCTCATGAGTTGCTCAACCATGGGGTTGATGGGTCCTTGCTTGTATCTAATTGGTTTAACTCCAAGTTCCAACATAATGGTATGATGTGTTAGGCTAGTATCAATTCCTTTGAGGTCCTTATATTCCCAAGCAAAGACATCATGAAACTCTCTACATAGCTCAATGAATGCTTGTTTTTCTGATGTAGAACATACCTTACCTAGTTTGAGGAGTCTATCCTTGAAGATCAAGACTCTTTCATAATTATTATATTTTGTAGATACACTCATTTTCTACTTTATTTCCTGATCATTTTCTCCAAAGATTCTTTCTAAGTTCACTAAACCCTTAGGTATCTTATTGGTCTTTAGTTGTACAATTTAGTCACCCAATTATTCTTGGAGCCTCCCATAGTTTCTTGAAGAAAACTCAGCCTCATTATATAAGAAGCATGAAATGTGCTCATTAGTATCAAACACTTTCCAAGACACTTAATTATAAATTATAGAAGTTTTGATAATGACCCTAATATGAGATCACTTTCCTTCTTCCTTTATGGTAGTTGAGTGTCAAATTGGGCTCCTATGGAAGCTAGTCTATCAACATGACTATTATGTTCTTTAGAACTAACTAAATGTTTAATGAATTGAAGTCTTCAATAATATCCTATAACCTATGCCTATATGAATAAAGTGAAGGGTTCTTGGTGGCAATCACATTCATCAACTAGTGCACAACCAACTCACTATCTCCATACACTTGCATGTTCTTGATCCCTTTTTTACTTACACATTGAAGGCCATGAATTAAACCTTCATACTTAGCCACATTAAAAGTAAAACTAAAATGAAATATATATGAATCATAATACTATTTTTTGGATGGAGAGACCAACATAATTCTATCCCTTCCACCAACTTTACTTCTTAAACTTTCAAAAAATGTCTTCCATAGTTCATCATATTTACCCTCTTCCTTGACAAGGAGAGGTGTTTGTATTCCTTCCTCATGCATATATATGTTTCTAGATAAATTTAATCTATGATATCATAAGGATACTACTCATAATTATTATTACCATATTCATCAATAAAAAAATTTTCAATGCCCTCAAGCTTGGAAGAAGTGTCATCTTCTAGAATAGAATTTTTTTCTTCATGAATAACACAATTCAAATTACAAATTGTCTCAATGTAAGGTTTAATATGAAACCTTGCAAGAGGATGCATCCTAATTATCACCATGGTCCCATATGTTGTTTTGAAAGCCAATAAATACCATTAAAATAAGAGATATCCACCTATCTTGGCTATGAAATCCCTTGATAGGTAGATTGCAAAGTGGGCTAAGAGATCAACCATAACTATGTCCTGCAAGATAAGAAAACTGGGAAAACCATGCAAAAACACCTTCAAGATTTTTATCATCCCTACTATCTTGGATAGTGTACCATCACATTTGATAACCCCCTTTTTATGTGGCTCATATTTTAGGCCCATCTTGTCAGCTATAATTTTGGGCATGATAAAAGTAGAAACTCCACTATCAATTATGTAGTTATGCACCAATTTTTCATCTATAATTAGGGTGAGTTAAAATGGTGGAGGCTTCTCTGCTCTAGTGGATGGTTCCACAATGGTTCTAGGAGAATTTATAAAATCAAAATGGTCATGAATTCTATATGGAGATGAACGATTAGTAGTAATAGTAGACAATTCCTTTTGTAATAATTCTTTTTGGCCAAGTATATGAAGGATATCCCACAAGGAGATAGATGCTTTGGCACTCTTCAAGGAATCTACTATTTTTAGAGCACTAGTAATTACCTTTTATATATAATTATAGGTAGATAATTTATTGTAACTTTATTAATAGAGTCACTTTGAATAGACCCTACCACATCCTAACTTGTTGGAGGTATGGAAGCCTTTGGAACTGTCATAAAAACCTTTAGAAATATCAAACTTATAGTTGTACCTTATTTCCTTATAGGGTGACTAGAGGAACCTATGGGAATACAATGAATATCTCCTATATCCTTATTCTTTTAAATTGTATTATATATAATATAGGATCCTTGGGTTAGCACAAAAGTGTATTCAACTAGGAAATTGGTGAAGATTTTTCCTTGAGGTTTCCAACCCTCATTAGCTTGCATCATCACCTCATCTTAACTTTGTAGGAGGAGAGTGACTAAAAATTGAGACACTAGGGTTTTCTCTCCATTTTTATTAGCATTAATGAATTTTTCATGCTTCCAATCTTCTCCCTATACCAACTTGTTATGGACTAGTACCATCTCCTTGGTATTGGTGGCAGGATTAGGATTATGTGTATTAACAAGATTGTTGGGATTCGAATACCATTGGCCTCTCCCTCTTCTATATTTTTTACCATAATATTATTAATAAAGGTAATATTTATGATAGGCACCTTATTATACATTAGCTTTTCTATTTTGATCATCTAAATCTTGGAACTTGGCTTTCCAATCAATATTATTTTATACATTCCTAGGAGCCACCTTAGCTTTGGTATTGGCATTAGGAACTTGGGCCACATCTGGAGTGATATCCAAAGTATGAGACAAAGGAGGCATAGAAACTTTAGGTGGAAGTCTTCCATATTGTATAATATTATTTTTAGCTTTGATAGAAAGCTCATATGCTTTAGGGAGGGTGGATCCTCCCATATATTGAATCATAGAAATGATTTCAATCCTAATGGCTCTCAAGTAAGTGGGGAACAAAAATTTAGCAAGTGGCCTCATAGGGGGAGGAAACCTATGCCAATTCTCCTAAAACCTTTCATTGAAGTAATGTATTATTTATTTGGGTCCCCTCTTTATCATGTTGAGCTTATGTATGATAGAAGCATGGTCACTTTCATTCCCAAATCTAGAAGTCAACAATACTCCAAACTCATCCCATGTTGTGATGCATCCACCTTCTAGATTTTTATATCAATTAAGATATTTAATTTTAAGGTACATAGCATGAATACTAATAGTAATGTTCTCTTGAATAATGTTATGGAAACTATAAAAATAGAGATACCTCTAATGTTCTCACTAGGTGTGATATGACTCTCACCACTGAATATGGGCACACCTTTTGTGGCATTAAGATGGATGGAATCATAAGCATGAAGTTGGATTGGATTATTAGTTTTGAATGTAGGGAAAGAATGAGGTCTAGCCATGTCTTCTTATTTAAGATTTTCAAATTATTCAACCTCTTCCTCTTCTTCATCTTTAGCAAAATATACTCATTTTTTAAAGGGTAGTTTAGGTTGTGGATAGTGAATTGTAAGAGGGATCTTAGGTTGAATGGGTGGATTACTAGGATTGGATGGTTTAATAGAGGATGACCTAGTGAGGACCATGAATTATGGAGGTTAAGATTATAATAAAAATGTTTTTGACACTAGATTTACTTTGAGTCACCAAATGTTGAGTAGCACACCACTTTGTAGCTAGTGTTGTCAAGACTAGAATTCGCCTTAACAAGTTGTCTTTAAATAAAATGGGTTCCCACTAGGTGTGCCAATTTTATTGTCACCAAATATCACACCCTATAAGAGGGTGTTCAGGCCTCTTCCATATTTGGACAACATGGGAACACTTCTAGGTATGTGGGTGTACCTATAGTGGAAAGTGATCCTCTAGATTTAAGGGCTAGCTCCTTGGATGTATCTTGAAATTCTTACTCCTATGTTAATGATTTATTATGGGAAAATAGTTATAAGTTGCATGAAATAAATCTTATTTAAGGGGGTGACACACCAAGATGTATTCCATATGACCATCATACTTTCCTACACTAAGAAATAAGATGCACAAATTAATTAAAAAGACCTATAGATTCTAAAATGAGTATTTCAATATAAAGGTGAGATGTATAAGAGCTATCCAAGTCAAGTTAATTTTAGGCTAGTTATAAACACTAAGGATCATTATACACTTGAAATATAAAACCATACACTTGAAAACACTTCATATGACCTGTTATAATATAACTCTCACATAAACATGAAAGGATAAGGGAAGAAAAGTATAGAGTATAATCACTTTACACCACCATACATCACTTGCATACTCAGACAATTATCTAGGAACTAAAAAATCAAAAATGTAATAATATTGAAAGGAAGAATATGATGTCATTCTAGTAGGGCTTCGACATACCTAGAATGGAACTCATTTACAATAGCTCTAGGGATATATGTATATGATACCATCTATAAGAGATAAGCCCTAGGGGAATCAATATATTTAAATGATTCAACCATAGTTACAAATTCTTCTATGAATTATGCTCCTTTAGGCAAATTGATTGATCCCCATCACTTTCAATTTCTATATAGTTATAATATTCCTTCTTTGATCCTCCATGATGGTTATAATGGTAGAATCAAGCATTTTAAATGGGTTGTGGCATAAATCTAGTTAGAATAACTAGATAAATCTTTTAGGGCCTTATCCTAATGCTAAACCATTCCAAACTATTTTTTCATAATGTGTATAATGGAGGGATGTGGTACATTTTGAGTAGTTGGTCCTACAAATGAAACCATTTGAGTCTACGTGTCTTCTCTAATAGTATATTTTGAAACATTTTGATTTGGATATAACCAAACCATGCTCAAGCTTGGCTTCATACCATTTTCTTACTTTTCCCCATCAAAACTACTTGTTGACCTTTACTCTAATTAGTCATCAAGACTTGACTTGGATCCTTTATCCCTTGACTCATCTCACACTATTAGATATAATAGGTAGGAGTGAACATGAACCTTTAGATCTTATTTGAAATTTTAAAATTATCTCCTTTATGCCATGTGTTAAATTTACATTAATCCTTAGGATCTTGCTATTAGTTTATAGCTTCATGTGCTTATGCCATGTGTCAACCCCTTGAGCTCTTTGACTATTTGACTTATCTCACACCATTAGATTAAGATATATGATCAAGTGAGGACCATTGATCTTGATGAGACCCATTATTTCAAATCCAACAGATAGTCCATGGTCTTAAAATTAATAATCTATGGGATGTTATTTTATGTTTTCATGACCATCATTAAAAATCACATGACTGTCAAATTTAAGCTCAATAGGATTGTCTTACTCTGTCTTTAAATTTGATGTTTACATGACTCTCATTCATAATTTCACATAAAGTGATTGATGTCCCACAAACCAGTAAATGTAAACATAGGTAGATTTTCACCTGAGCTTTAACTAGACATTCATGTTAATGTCTTATGCTTTTTATCCAACTTATAAATCTTGGATATTGAAGCATGAGAAACATGGAGGTCTCAAATTTATAAAAGATTATCTTCTTGCCAAAAAAGATGAACCCATTTGATGCAATGATCATGGGAGATTCTTAGGTTAAAATATTCAAAGTTTAAGAAGGTTGGATCATAACTAATTCTATATGACATCATGTGATGGACAAGCTCAAATGACTATGGGAAACTTAGCAAAAATGCCTGAGATCTAAAATTTTCACATGTATAACTTCATTTTCACTTCAGTGGAGGACTTGGGACTTAGCACATAACAACTAGGTACCAAAATGAACAAACCCAAGTATCCATCTTCCCATATAACTAATACACATGAGAGAGATATATTCATGAAGATGCTCACTTGGATCTGATTGAACCTTTTGAGAAAATGGATATGTGAAAAAACATGTAGAAAGTGGTTGAGAGGATAACTTTGGATACGCTTGCCCTAAGGACTTGAGATTTGGTGTATATGATCTTGGAAAAAAATTTAATAAACCCATATTATCTATTCTACCTAACTCATCCTTGCATGCTAATTATGATGTCAGTAAAACCCTACTCAGAATTGCAACACTAGACCTAAGATGTCTAAATGAATATAATGAAAAACCATATGAAAACTAAGAGCTTCCTAAGTCATTATAAGCACTCTTAGCATCATATAGGGTCTCTAAAACACTCACCATCTACTCATCCATTAGTAACCTGATCCATGCCTTAACTACATTGATCACCATGAAGACATACCACCTATATAAAATGACTCTTTAATGGTCCTTTAGACACCAAATGACATAATGACCAAGATAGACTGTGACTAAACTAGAATGGCATAAATAATGACACCAGATGAGCTAAAACATACTCCATAACATTATAAAAGGCCTCTATATAAGATTTTAACTATAGGGGTTGACCCATTTTGTCCTGTGGGGAAAAAATGGTCAACATGTATGACTAGCTTCAAGTTTGAATTGATATTATACCCCCATTATTTCACATGTGAAAAGAAAATTTAGCTTAGTAGATGTGGCATCACATACAATTAATGTGGCACTAATTTGGCTACTAAATAATGTCTGATGGGACATGCCACCATCTTTTTATTTTCCATATCTATTTTATAAGTGATCTTGATTGTGATATACAACTCTGACAGTGATGTTATAACTACTTACATGCATGCTTTGGCAATATCTACCTTTTTGGTAACTATTATTGATAATCATAACCTTCAATCTTTTTTAGGTGTGGTTTCAAGAATTAATAGATGAACCACACTTATCTTAATCAAGGACATCATTTAGAAGCTTGTCCACCTATAATGAAAATAAATTATGAACACACGTGACACATAAAAAATGCAAACCAAACTCAAAGAACTTGCATGAATGAAATTTTATTAACTATGTTAGATATGTAAAATGACACTTTTTTACTGCAATGTTGATATAACGGTGGTAGACTTTAAGTTTACAGTTGTTAACCTTTTTAGGTAAAACATTACCTTCTAAATATCATAATATTATAGACCCATTTTTCAAAATCTCATGAACAACATAGGGACATTTCCATTGAATAATGAGTTTGCCAAGAAATACATGGAACTGACTATCATATAACAAAATGAATTGCTCATAATGGAACTATTTTGTGTGAAGATTGTCATGCCATGAATTTTGACTCCTTTTATTAATTTCATGTGCCTTAACCAATCTATGCATGGCTTCATCCATATGGTTGAGATCTAACAATTGTTTTTAAAGTGATTTTACATCACCTAGATGCATTGAATTATCAACTGGTAGGATAGGCATGGCATATTCCATAGGCATAACAACTTCCATCCCATAAACCAACTGGAATGGAGTAAATCTTGATGCATGCTTAAAATGGGTGTAGTAAGCCTAGAGTAATTTAGGAATTCTATCCTCCCAATCATCTTTCTTAACATCACAAACCTTTTTCAGGAGCTTACCCAACACTTTGTTATAGCCTATACTTTCCCATTCAATTGTGGATGATACATCATTATTTTATGATGGGAAATCATAAATTATTATATTTATATTTTTATGGTCTTGTTCAAAAATGCATAACCCTAATCACTTACCAATTTTAGTGGGCACCCATACCAATTAATGATGTTCTCATACACAAACTTAGCAGTGTGTTTATCTCTATAGCTCGGTGTAGTAGTAGCCTCTACCCATTTGGTAAAGTAATCAGTCATAGTAATTATGTGTCTAGCATTATTACATTTAATTACTAGATTAATGGGGCCAAAAAAACCAATTCCCCATTACTCAAATGGTTGTTGTGATAATATGGGATGAAGAGGCATGCCATACCTATGAGTGGGTTTACCCATACATTGGTAGACATCACACTATTTATCAACCCTCTGTGCATCCTCAAAAAGATGTGGCCATAAAATAACACTTTGTAATATTTTTATTGTGGTAGCTTCTCCCATAAAATGTCCACCCATAATGCCTTGATATGCCTCTTCTAGGACTTGTGATAATTCATTCTCTAGTGCTACTCATCATAGAACCTCATCTTTCCCCATATGATAAAGAAATCAATTTATAATGCTAAAAGGAAGTGACTTGGTCAAGATGTGATTCTTTTCTTTCTAAGTGTAATGTGTGAATAATTTCCCTTATTCCAACAATTATGTGATTTTAGCCAATTATTTAGGAATCATAAAAACTCTAAATAAATGAGCATCAAGAGACTCATCAAGGATATCCTCTAGATACTCACCATTATACAATCTACTAATATGATCAATTCCAACGTTATCCCTCCCTATTTTAACATTGATTCAAAAATTAAAATCATAGAAAAGCATCAACCAATGAGATATCCTTCTGCCCAACAATGTCTTGTTTATGAGATATCATAAAGCTTGATGATTTTTAAATAATTCAAATAGGGTAGGCAACAAATAATGTCTAATTTTTTTATGGCAAACACAATCCCTAGATATTCCCTTTTAGTTGTGGTATAGTTCTTCTCAGCCGTAGATAACTTCCTTTACTTGGTTGTACCATCATTATGCCAACCATGGTGTTGGATGCATCCACATGTACATGGAAAGGTTTAACCTAGTTATAAAAAATAAGGATTGGCATAGTAACCAACTAGTGTTTTAGATCCATAAAATCTATTTGGAAATCTTCTATCCATATAAAAAGAACACTTTTGCATAGTAATTTCTCCATTAGAGCTAAAATAGATGCATATCCTTTTATGAATTTTTGGTAATACCATGTATGTCCTAAAAATTATCACATTTATATTAATGATTTTGGTGGTGACATACTCATTATTACTATAATCTTCACTTGGTCCACCAAGATTCCCTTATTTCACACTACATGGCCTAAAATAACACCAAATGGTGTGAAAAGCAAACATTTTTTTTAAGTTAAGTGCAATCCTGAGCATTTTACATCTTTCCAACATGAGTCTTAATTTTGATAAATGTTATCAAAATAATGAGAACATTTTAAAATCATCCAAATATACCTCCATAAAATCGTGAATAAATTCCTTGAATGTAGTTACTATAGCCCTAGAAAATACCACAGGTGTATTCTTTAGACCAAATGGCATTACCTTGTATGTGAATGACCCCCATTCGGTAGTAAATGTCATCTTAGTTATATCCTCAACTATGATTAGTATCTAATGATACCCACTAAATCCATCAATGAAGGAATACACCTCATGTCTAGCTATAGATTTCAACACTTCATCACTAAATGGTACTAGAAAGGGGTCATTAATGCAAGCATCATTTAAGATGTGGTAGTCCCTATAGATACAAATATTTCTTGTTTTCTTTGGTTGTATGACCATAGCACTTACCCAGTCCAATTTTTATATAGGAAATATTATTCCTACATTTTACATATGATCTAATTCATCTTTAACTTTCATTTTCATGTTAGGATTGAGATGGTAAGGCCTCTTCTTAATAGGCCATGCACTTTCCTTGAGTTTTATATAAATTTCCCATAAAAAAGGATCCACCCCTTTGACTTCTAAAAAATTAGTTGGAATCACATCTACATAATCCTAGAGAGGTTGTGTTGCTTCCAAAATGTCTTATTTTTCCCAATAGTTACCAACTTGTGCCAATTTTGGAGATGTTTTAGACCCAATGTTCACAATTTGTTCCTTTAGAGGTTCTTGATATACTTGTTCATCCTCTAAAATGGATTATAGAATGGCTCACTCACCTTTTTATTCTATAAATTTTATCTTTCATAATTTGTCTTCTTTATCTTCTTCATCCAAATGTGTAGGTAATATTTCATAGTCTAGCTTAGGCTCAAAAAACTTTACAAGTTATAAAGAATCCTCACTAGCCAAATCAAGATCATCAATAAAATCTTCTTGAATATGATGGCTAGACTAAATTTCCATCTTTGATTTTATTATATGCAGAGTCTCCATAGTTGTGGCATCAATGAGATCCTAGGCATCTTATTGACTATGTTTGACTTTCATGGTGACATCATCAATAAATTCATGAGCCTCCATTTCCTATAGCTATGAAGCTTAGTTGTTATGAATATCTTCCACTCATCTGTGGCATATAATTTTTTTCATCTTTTATAATGCACTACTCACTAGAATATTGTCACTTTTAAATATAAAGGTTTGAATAAAATCATTCTATAACTGTTTCCAATGTTGTGTCTCTCTATGACATTCTTGATGAATGTGCCAAGTAGTAGGAAAAACTCTTAATGTATAAATAAAAAATATAACCAATACTTTAAATTTATTTCTTTGGCCATCCATATTTAAATTTACTATTGAACATGGTTTTGAGGACATTCTCCTTCATGGAACAAAATCCATTCTTTTCACACTTCCTCAGGCAATTGAAACCATGTGATAAGTAGTTCGCACACTTTTGCCCATGTTTTACTACCACTATGATGTACTACCCACCATTTAATCACAACTCCTTTCAATGCATAATTAAGATCACTTACCCTTTTATTGTCCTTCGATATATGAATTTAAAACCATACTATAAAATGACCAATGTATTTAGTGGCAAAGCACTAGGGAATTTACTGATCAATCACATAAAACATGCATAAGGGTTTAAGATCATGATAATTTCAAGCCTAATTAGACATAAAAGATTTTTAATCACCACTGATATAAGAATATCGATCACATGGAATTATACCTTTGGGAGTAGGTTTAATATACTCGTACTTCATAGAACCAACTTGATATAAAATCTCTATATTGAACTATGTAGGTAAGTGAGCAGACATATATCACACTTCATCTTCTTCTTCTATGAAAATATTCAAAGATTTTAAGGAACACTTACCACACAATTTAGTAGCTATTGGCTCTTCTAAAAAATATTTTTATTGGTTCATTGGTATATTACAAAAGTATATCAGGTACACTCTGCATCACAATTCACATACAGCTATTACCTTTCACTACATAGGGAGAATCAGGTTCCTTGGGAATTATGTAAGATTTGACATCTTTATTAAGAGGAATGATGATTATACAGTCATATTGGTGAGACTATATTTGATTCATTACTATCTTGATGGTCATCTATCCATCATATCCCACTTTTTCCCCAACAAAGTTGGATAGTGCATTTAATTTATCTTCATATCTATTACTTTAAAATCACCATGTAGAACTAACTCTATGACTTTAATATCCAGATCTCCCAATCATCCTATAATATCTATCCTACCATAGTCCACTAGATTGAGGCTTATAGGGATATAACTCAAATATGGTCTACCAATCACCTCCCAAGCAGATCATGAGATTATATTCATTGTGATCCTAAAATCAAACAAAATGTTTGATATCTCATACCCTGCTATCTCAATATTGACCCTAGCATCGACATCCCATGATTTATTTTTATTAACATACCAAACCATCTTCTTGGGTCTTTCCTTTCCCTCCTATGCACACTTAATTAGATTGTGCAGGACATTAGTGATATTCTGTGATATATCCTTATTTCCTAGAGTATCAAGTAATTTCATCAAATCTATCAATGTTATTACAACCCCCTCTTGTTTCATAATTCACACAATATGCCCATACATATGTGCATCAAGTGTGGCTTCATCTACTATAGTTTAACCTCATTATTGAATATTATATAGGATTTGTATGGATTCCTTCATGATTCCCTTCTCCTTTACTAGTTTTTGATAGGTATCTACTTTAGATTTTTGTATGCAAAAATTTGTTGGCATTTCTAAAGGAAGTAAGTTTTTTTTTGCATACTGTGTTCTTGTTATTGCTTGCATAAATGCATTGTTGTTAGGCTCAAAACCAAATCAATTTACATTACACATAGTTTTATCTCTATGTTGTGTTTCTAAAATAGTGTAGCCAAGAGTATCATGTTGTTCATATACTCGATAATACACATAATAATCTTATAATTATGGATTTGTGGCCCAATTTTTTTTACATTGATTGGGTTCTCAACATAAATAACATCTAATAGGGCCTCTAGGACCATTTACATATCCTCATTACGCATCACCATAGTATCCACCTCTATTCCCCTCATATCCCCAGATGTCTACCTATTATTCCCCAAAGTTTGCTATGGTCTATGGTACATTCCACCCCTACTGTTACTATTGATTATCATAACCACCATATTGGGGTCGATTTATATGTGGAGTCCATCTGGCTTATTGTGCCTAAGGAATCATAAGATTCCATGTATATTAATAAGCATATTGTAGTGGTTGCATGGCTTAAACTCTACCAACTAATCCTTATGGTTGAAATGGCTATGTGTTATAAGACCATGCCAACCTAGCTTGTACTACACTAGTGGGATTGGTTTTTAATCTTGTAGTGTCTTGTGACATCACTAGCACTTGTTATGTGGCTACTATGAAGACATTCTTAGTAATGTCTTCCTTCAATTCTTGTAGAGCCCTATGATCCTTATCTTTATGATCAATAGATTTGAAAAATTTATAGTAGATACTCTATGGGTTTGTTACATAGTATTGTAATAAGTGACAATGAGCTATTGAGTGTTCCACTATGTGATAGATGTTTTAAAACTTTGTATGTACTTTTGAGCATTTATTTTTGTGGTGGCCTTCCTTACCACACTCAATACACCATAGACCAATTCTAGGTCATTCAATAGTATTCTACAAAGCCTCCAACCTATACAAAATAGCTTGGAGTGTGATTTCTAACTATGTTTTTCTTTCTATTAGGGTACCATAATCTTCTATCTACTCTACTCTTACTATGAATATTCTATCTTTTGCTCTATTAGTGAACTCAATTTGTGCTATCATAAACCAGATCTTTA
The DNA here is from genome assembly GCA_037957365.1 of Torreya grandis. NCBI lineage: Eukaryota > Viridiplantae > Streptophyta > Pinopsida > Cupressales > Taxaceae > Torreya > Torreya grandis. The sequence goes on along the minus strand of JARHVA010001217.1, from coordinate 2,051,138 downwards.
GTCTCAGTCTTTCAATGAACTAAGTGGCCTTATTTTTATCTTCCAAAGCAAATTCAACATTATTAACGACATCAAAAAATATTTGATCATAATCATGAATATTTTCCCTTGGCCCTTGATGGATTTATTTGAGGTCTTGTATGGTTTGTCCCATAATTTTCTTAACCTTAAACTCTGGAACCAACCATTTTTACACATCATCAAAACTTGTTATTCTTAAATCTCTACAGAACATGAACTCTAATACACTTCTGGATAAGGCACCAATAAGCTCATACTTCTTAATATTTTCATCTACATTGCCTTTAGCCTACCATTTCATGTCACACATAATCAAGTATTGATCTAGATCCATAGTTCCATCATAGGGTGCTAGTGTGATAAAATCTCCCAACTATAAAGCCATATTACTTAGGATTAGTTGTAAATAAAGTGTTATTTGTATTCCTCCAAATGGTGTTAATGATACCATAATTTTTGGAATTGATATCTAAGAACTTATTAGTGTCAGAACTAGTTTTGTTACTTGAGGAGTGATCACTGGTGGTGTTTATGGTGATGATCTTGAAAACCTAATGGGACTATCACCAAGTACTAATACATTTGTTAGAAATGGGAAGCCTTGAAAAAATATAAAATATTCCTAATATTTTAGAGGTGATGAAGATCACTCAGGTGATGAAAACACATTTGAATGATCTTTAATATCCATAATGGTGTCTGTTTGCATTATATTCTTCTCGATAAAAATATTAATCTACAACACCCAATCAATAACCTATTAAATCAACAAGGGGTCAATAAAATTATTCACTACTCTCTTAAATAATTCTTATATGATTTAATGAATCCTTGTATGGTTTTTTTCATAATTGGAATCCACTAATTCCTTAATACTTCTTCTTGATTCCTCAATCTCCTGCTCTCTCTCACTTTCAAATCTTAGTGGATGAATGTAAATATGGATATTTCTATAAAATATGGGCTTGGGGTATGTGTTTTGTAGTGGTGAAAATTATCTTTATCATATTCTTCTTATGTAGAAAGTTGAGCCAGTATTGTGCCTTCTGTTGATCATGTCTCTAAAATAAGGCAAATCCCCTACAAATATGAAAAGTGTCTCCTTGAATGAATACAATATAATAGCATCTATTAAACTACCTTCCTCTATTCTCTTTCCTTTATTGACATCCTCTAGCTATGTTTGTACTTTCTTTTTAGTCTCATTAATCTTGGGTCCTTCTCACTCATCGAATCTTTCCTCTCCTATCCTTTCATCAACTCATTCTTCCTCTTTTTGATCTCCTATAGTTATTTGGACTCTACTCTTACTTTTTCCTCTACCTCTACTCATACTCATGAAGTCCATAATATATTCCACCTCTTTTTCTATCATAATTATTTCTTTATATCTACAAGCTTCTTCTAGTTCTTTTCATCTGGCCTCCTCATTTGGTTTCTATTGACCAACTTTCCTAATTAGCTCCACACCATCTCACATCTCAACCTCACACATCCCCATAGTGCTTAAAAGACTACTCCATCATGAATGGGTAGGGTACTATGGATATTTCAATGACCAACATCTTGATAAGAATTGCTATTCTCTATAGAAACTTTCCTCTAGTCCCCCATATAAATAGGTCTTGTGTGGCTTCAAAATTAATATAAACACAAACTACAAATTCTGTTATATATCCATCTATAGTGGTTTTTATCTAGTGATTGATCACATGGGTATGAGAAACCTCTAGGCTCTATAACTATTTAATTAGATCATCAGTCCACTAAATTCTATATATAGATCTAGTTTGGAAACAAAATTGTTCTAATATTTCAAACCATATAGCAAGTAGGCTCAAAAATTCACACCAAAATATTTCATGTATATTACCATATAGATGATGCTCTATGAGTTCCTTTTTGGTGAACCCTATCCTTCTCACCTCTTTTTGTGTGAACTTAGATATTGTTTGATCCCACCATTCTTCCAAATACCTCTAAGTTGGTAACCATCATAGCATATTCCTTATTTATCAACCCATAATAGGGTCCATGGTCACTGCACCATTGTCAGTAGAGGTTTTTGGTTTCCTAGAACTTGCTAATTATGAGGACAATTGTAGGAGAGGTAATGGAATCTAAATTGGTAGAGGCATAGATTCCTAAGTACCTATATTAGAGTTACCAAAACCGTAGATATTTAGACTGGTGCAATTCTCATATTATTATTATTTAGTTAATAATATATATTCATCAATTATTACATAATATAAATAGCCACATGCCTAAAAAATATTTGTATATAGTAATACCTCATCATAGATAATACAAAAGTATACATAAATATTCTATAATAAGTTTGATAACACAATCATACATATTCATAATTACACAAGGATTAATTCATTACATATAACTTATACACAATTCTCTCATTCATGGTCCAAAATCAACTCTTCAATGTCTAACTTCTTCTAATTCTTCACAGCCTACATATATACATACTTTACTATCATTATCTTAGGTACATGATTACAACAGACTACATTTGGAATCTTGAACAACTCTAACCTCAATATAGACTTCCTTAATTAGAAAAACTTGAATCCACACAATCTATTCAAAATGAAATACAATTATTGGCTAAGTATCTCGTGTATGATGACCAAGTATATGGCTGACATATCTTTATGTTGCTGTAGATTTTTAACATGTCATTATGTTATGATGATTCATTATATGCATAATATCCCACTAACACCCATCCTTATTGAGGTTTATAAAGCATTTAATGAGTAAATAGGTGTTTTAATTAAAAAAAGTGGTTATCAATACATTGAATGTTGTGTATAAGGTATTCTATAGATCTTCTCAAGTTGTCAAGGTCCATTAATTATAAGATTAAATGTGAAACCCATCAAAATTGTAGACCTCGTAAGATCATCAAGAGAGATTTGAATAAGGTAGATCCTTCATTGGTCATTTTGTATGGAACAAGAATTACACTCAAGGGTGTTTCAATAACTTTAAGTAATTACAAGGCCCTTGAAAGAATCTCTTAGGAGATACTTTGAAGGGTGTTTTCAAATATTAAAGAGAACCTTGAAGGTATCTCCTAGGAGATACCTTCAACATGCACACAAGTGGAATTTTCCTTCACATTAAAGGCACTACTAGGTGATAACTTGAAGGACCTTGTAATATCTTCAAGGTATCTCCTAGGATATACCTTTCAAACATGCAAAAGAGTGGATTTCTCCTTCAAGGTATCTCCTAGGAGATACCTTCAAGTTACCCATGAAGTAATTATAAGGCTCTTGAAGGAATCTCCTAGTAGATACCTCAAGGTTAAACTTGCTAAGCCTTATTAATGTGTTAAAGGATTCAATGAGTAAATATGTGTTTCAATCAAATAAGGTACTTATAAATATATTGACTATTGTGTCTAAGGTCTCCTAGGAGAGACCTTTAATATCCCCTTGAATATATGATAACACCTTTTGAGGTATCTACAATGAGATTCCTTTAAGGGCCTTGTAATACCCTCATGGGTAACTTGAAAGAATTACAAGGCTCTTGAAGAAATCTCTTAGTAGATACCTCAAAGGTTATCATAAATTCAATGGTATGTTGAAGGTATCTCATAAGAGATATCTTTAGCATGCACAAGTGGAATTTTCCTTTACCTGGAAGGCACAACTGGGTGATATTTTGAAGGCCCTTGTAATACCTTCAATGTAGCTCCTAGGAGACACATTTCAAACATGCAAAAGAGTGGATTTATCCTTCAAGGTGTCTCCTAGGAGATACTTTCAAGTTACCCATGAAGGTGTTACAAGGCACTTGAAGGAGTCTCCTAGTATACACCTCAAGGTTGAACTTGCCCAGCCTTATTAAGGTGTATAATGGATTTAATGAGTAAAGAGGTGTTTCAATTAAAGAATTAGGTTATCAATGCATTGATTATTATGTATGAGGTCTCTTGTATATCTTATCAAGGTGTTAAGGTGTATTAATTCCAATATTCAATGTGAAACCCATCAAAATTATAGACCTCACAAGATTATCAAGAGAGAGTTGAATAAGGTAGATCTTTCATTGCATCATTTTGTATGGAATGAGGTTTTTTCTTGTATTTGCCATAGCAAGAATAATTCACATGGAATCACTAAATTACATATAATGTTTGCATCTCAACCCATACTTTATAAATAAACATAAAATGGATTACAATGATAAGTAACCATATATCTAAATCAGTGAGCTCCCTTAGCTAAGCATCCATGAGTAAGGGGCATCCATGTCATCAAATTCACCTAGGGCATGATCTCTATAACAAGCTTATCAAAGTCCATAACAAGCCTATCAAATTCTATATCTCATATAATGCATTCCATAGCTCAATTGATGAAGTTCATAACTCACTTAATTAAGTCCTTAACTCACTTGTGGAAGTCTATAGCTTGGCCAAAATGCTATATTTTTAGCTAAAATATTCCTTTAAGCCCATATAATCTTGACAAAACTCTACTATCACTATTACATTATATTATAATACCTATATATTAAGGTTAATTTGAAGAGGCCCTATTGGACAACCTATTGGAAATATTTGGTGAATCAAGGAAAATTTGAATTGCATATGTGGTGAATCCTCTATGGGTGATGAAAAATATATGATTATGAAGGAGAAAGATAATTAGTTTCTTTTTTTTCATAAAACCATTCAGTTGCACCAAAAGACAAATAACAAATAGAACCATCGAAAGGCTAAACTAAATATGGATGAACTAAATGACTAGACTAAATAACTACACTAGATGGATCCACCAAATGGTTGTGATGAACGGTTATGCTAAGTGATAGGTTAAGAAATTTCTGTCAAAATAAATGCAAGCCATGTTATCGGGTGACCAGTGTGGGCAGTCTTCTATCTAATTACTTGATTTCCTCCTTAGTCCTATAAATACACATTTTTCCCTCAATTAAACATTTTTCATAATATATTTCTCATCCCACTTTGTTCCCACCCACATCAATTTACCATGGTAAGAAAATAAATTTTCAGTAACTTGTTATGTCCATATGTTTTGAAGATCATACAATAGCCAAATGAATACAACAATTATATTTTGAAATGTAGATTTGATGAACTACTATAGATTTATCTAGATATATCCTATAAAAATAAGAAGTTCACATTATTCAAGAAGATATTTTTGAATATTAATATAAATCAAATTTACAAAGGGAATATAAGGGGAATTCAAATTCTATGTGTTGGGAGTTAGAAGAAATGATGGTGCTTTTTTTTCAAGTATTTCCTTTGTTTTAGACAAGATAATAAGAAAAAGATTAAATCAAGAACTAGTCAAGATACCTTTGGTATCCATGTCATGGATACATTGGATAACACCAATAGTCATCCAGAATCATATAAGCTAGCCAAAAAATGGTCAAGAATAGCTATTGTGAATATGTGAGGTGTAATTTAGATGATACAGATAAAAAATGACAAGATATGGCAATTGAACATGTCAAAAATCATCCACATTACTAAAGGTCCTTGATATTAATGAATATACTACAAGGATGGAATAATGTCTAGTCAATAAAATACATGAAACCCTTGATGACATAAACATTTTACTATTGCATGAAATTCAAGATTAGCGACCACCATATAGAGAGTCAAACCAAGATGAGGAATTCAAAGAGAATTTTTAGTACATGGAAATATTTAGTCAATGTATATTTATGTTGATGTATTATTAATCATAAATGATCTTGGGAGAGAATTTCCTACAAGAAATTGATCTCATCCTCACAAATTCAATACCAGATGCACTAGTGTTGTGGCAAGCTTCAAGTCAAAAAATCCATTATAGACTATATCTATGATGCACAAGTTGTAACTAAAGGTTCAATATGCTACAAGTTTTGGGAAGCTTCACTATGTTTCATAGTCTTACATTCCCTAAACTTGAAGAATATTGAACCTTCATTTGCAATATGCACATCACATATGTAGTCTGTAATAGATTTGTTGGCTTTAATCTTACCACAACACTAGTGCATTTAATATTGAATTTTTGATGATGAGATCAATTTCCTATAGAAAATTCTCTCCCCAGATCATTTTTGATGATTGATACATCAACATAAATATCCAATGGCTAAATATTACCATGTACTAAGATTTTAATCTAAATTCCATATCTTGGTTTGGCTCTCTATATGGTGGTTTCTAATCTTGAATTGCATGCAATAGTTTAATATTTATGTCATTAAGGGTTTCATGTTTTTTATTGACTATTCATTTTTCTATCCTTATGTATATTCATCAATATGAAGGACCTTTAGAAAATGTGGATAACTTTTGACATGTTCAATCGCCATCTCTTATTGTTTTTATCCCTATCATCTAAATTATGCCCCACATATTCACAATAGACATTATTAACCATTGTTATGTCTAGATCATATGATTATAAATGAATTATAATGTTATATAATGGATTCATGGCATGGTTAATAGAGGTATATTGACTTGTTCCTAATTTAATATTTTTCTTATCAGCTTGTCTAAAACAAATGCAATACTTACAAAATAAGCACCATCATTTTTTATAACTCTTGAAACATGGAATATCTTAATATTCATAAATATCTCCTTTAAAAACATGTGAAATTACTATTTCTATAAGATAGATAGGCAAATGTAAAGGTTCACATGTAATGTTTTTCTTATTATTCCTAATACCATTGAAATTCACTTTTGTATCCTTCAACAAGTGAGGTACATTTAATGGTTTTATATATTTCAAGGTTTTAAACTTGGTTTCCTTATTACTTTTATCCTTGGTAGCATTTAGTAATTTAGTCCTTGATTTTTTTGTTTTCCTTTCTTCTGCCCATGCCCTTAATTCCTTTGAATGTTCTTTCACTTCCATTCAGCTCTATCATTCGGTATTGTCATTAGGCACTTCCATTCAGTACTATAATTAGGTATTGTAATTTGGCACTATCATTAAAATCCTTTGATCAACATTATTTATATTAGATATCATCATCCAATTCCTTGGTTTAGGTACTATCATTTGGTTCTACCATCCTACAATTACATGGCCTTATTAGTTTTAGTTATACTTATTTCCTTATTTGATATTTGGGGCTGGGGGAGGTTGTACTATATATATGGTAAATTTAAGTGTAATATAAGATATTATTGTAAATATTTGGCAAGTTGACCCAAAAAATAGTTTATATTACTAAATTTTTGGTGATCTGGATCCATCTATTGACCCTAAAAAATTGCTAAAAACAAATTTTGAAAATTGGAATATTTATGAATTAATTAATATTCATCATTAAAATTTACCATGTTTTATATGCAAAAATAGAGGACTAAAACATGCAGATGGTTATAATATATTACCAATAATAATGATAGACTCACATTAACTAAGTGACATAAAAGTATCTATCTTCTACCTCAAACTAGTTATAAGTGCTAAAGATGCATGCAATGATCAATAAAAATGGTAGATTAGCCAATAGGAAGGAGATAATATGTGGCTATAGTGAGTCATATTTTAGACTCATCATTTCCCTCACAACTTACATTTTGCAAGTCCCTTTGAAAACTATCTTCTTCTCTCCTTATTGTTATGGATCTTCTACTCCAAAATTTGACTGAGATCATAGATAGAATAGATTCCTTCTTTCACCACTTAGTATGGGTTTGTAAAATCCATATATATCATGACAAATTAGAGCCACTATTCATAGGATTTGGGGCATTTTGGTGTTATATTTTGCCAAGGAGACATAGGAGTAAGTAAGAGAGGTGGAATAAATCTCATTCCAACCCAAAAAAAATTTCCTCCTACATTGAGTACTTTGGTGATAATCCTAATGATAGACTCAAACCTTCAAAGAGTCCATTTGATGTTTATAGGGGAGATGGCCTCCTTATTTTCAATGAAACATACAATAGGCTCCATCTATGATTACTTGTTACAACTACTTCAAAGTGATTTTGAGGAATAATTTAAAAGTCATGATACTATCATGAAGGGCTTGCAATTAATGATCATGAACTTGTGGTATTTGAAAGGAATAACTCATAAACTAGTTAAAAATCTCTTTAGCACTACAAAATTAAGGCCTGATGCATAGGCCTACTTATTTTTTTGTATTCAAATGATCATTATTTCTCTCATCCCATTAAATTTTATGTATATAATTGGAAAGGAGGGATATCAACTAAATTTCTCCAACAAAAATATTTCCCAAAAATCCATTGTTATTCCCCATGATAATACCACAAAGATAAAACTCACACAATAAATCTTGATTATTTAGAGTATTGTTATTGCATACTTCCAAAAATTCTTTAAGAGTATTAATCTCATCAATAAATACATAATATATCCTTAGGATTTACCATATACATAATTAATCATGAAAAAATAAAATGTAAGAAGGAGAAGGTATTCTAAAAGCTAAAATTTTCTCTCCCAACTAACAAGTGAATTGGAGGGTCTATTTAACTTGCTCAGTTTTTTATTGTACATCTATGACATATTCTTGTAATTTATGATTATATTTTTTAAGAATTATGTTTTTTTATTTTAGATAATAAAATATAAATAGGTCTGATCCCAATGACTCTTGACATTAGAATAAGACACAAGGGTTTGACAAGCTTGGTCTATTGTGGATCTAATAGGGACTATTTGAGACAATGTAGCTATTACTCTCACCAAGGATTTTTGTTTATATTATATCTAATGAGATGTCTCCTAAGTGATATTTTTTATTCTTTTATCTCTTTCATGTAACTCCATAATATTATAGTATCATCTTTAGATTCATTTACTTTCCTTTTAAGTACTTCTATTTCATCATTCTTTGCCACTGAGTGTTCCTTAAAACTTTATATACTTTGTAGTAATAATGAGTTATAATTATCCTTGATTTGTAATGAAGATACCAAAAAATTAGTATCTTCTACTTGTTGCTTGATTGTAGCTTCCAATTTTGACAAGGCAAGAGCATGTTTTAATCTTTCTTCCTCAAGTAAACTGGATGATTGTGTTTCCTCACTAATCATAGGAGTTTTACCTTTGTCAATGTGTGGTTGTGATAGAGAATGTGGATGGGTTGAATTGAATGATGGAGTAACTTCATCAAAGTCATCATGTTGGAGAGGATTTTATTCCTCTTATCTATTAGGAACAAGACTAGAAGGAGGCTCTTGATGTAGACTATTAAGCACCTCTACAACATCCCTTTCAGCCTCAACAATTACAAGAATCATCTTCTATATTTTTATATTAGGCTGAAGTGGAGGAGTGAATTCCTTTTGTGGGGTTAATATCTTCCTCATTTAGTACTTCTATATAGATTATAGTTGGACCTATTTTGATGCAGGATCTTCATCTATGCTAGTGATGGGTTCTTAACACCCTATAGGCTCTGGATAAATTTTAGAGCTAATGAAATAAGCTCTAAGATTTAGTCTTATTTTAGGTTTTGGATGATCAATCACAATAATAAGAACTTTAGGGATATGTGTAGCAACCATTAATGTTGATCTTCTGCTCCTTGATAATCTTGGAGTGACTATGTTGAGCCCTATGGTTATAAGCATATGCTTCTTGAAGTGATCTTTTGATATTATGCAACTAATTTTTCTTTATGGTTTACAAAAAATCAATCTACAGTACTTCTCCATTCTCCTTATTAAGGAAATGGTGCTGAATAATTAAGTGTATTAGACCATACTAGTGGATAGATGATAAATTATTTTCATATTTCATAGCCATTATACGAATAACTCCTACCAAATATGATGGTAAATTGATTTTATGTTGGGGTTTGTGTATAACATGGCTCAAATGAATTAGTATTTTCATGGTAGCAATCCTAACACACTACATTACCCATTATAGGTCAAGTACTTAATTATCCAGTAGGTTATATATTTTTATGGATATAACATGGTTTATTTTTTTATTCCCTTGAATTTCCTAGTGTAATCCTAAACACACTCTTCTAGATGCTCCCCTTCATGAAAAATCTTGATGAGATCATTAAATAAAAACCTTCTTGCTATTCTATCTCCATCTAGAATTTTTGATATTTCACTAGTCACCTGACTATTGACTACAAGTTGAATACCCTTTACTATGCTAGAATTATATTTCAAATAGAGGATAAAATCCTTGATATGGGTTTCATGAAACCCTTGGAACTTATGAAATAATTCCAACCATCTAATGTCTTCAAACATAGCCCTAGCTCTGTCATCTCTCATGAGTTCATCCATAGAATCTAACTCTGACTTATTCTTTTGCCCCATAGCTAAATTACCAATTCTAAATAGGTTACAATGGAATTGCACAAGTTTGAAGGTTTTACTAATGGAGAGATGAATAGTGTGATATGACTGACTCAAAATTCTCAAAATCCATGTCATGAGGGATAAATACTCACATTAAAAGGATTCACTATCACCTCCTCACATTCAAATGATTCATTATCTCCCACATGAACATGGAAGGAAATAAATAGATTGATCATATGGCAAACATATGGGTGAGGGGTGATTCACATAAACATTGGATGAGTGATGTGGATCTCCTGAAAGGGGTCACTCTTATTATATAAAAGGAAAAAACCCTTTTGTATGTGTGATATGACTAATTTATTATTCTCAAAATCCATTCCATGAGGGAAAAATATTGATTCTAGGTGTTATTTAAGGATTCACTAATTTTAGACTCTCATCCTCAAATGCAAAGGATTTACTATTTCCCACATTTATAAGGAAGGAAATAAAGTGTTTGATCACATGGTGAACATAGGGGTCAGGGGTGATTCTCATAAACAATGGATGAGTGAATTAGATCTCCTAAAGGGGGTAACTCTTATTATACAAAATCAAAAACCCCTCTCACATGTGTGATATTACTAATTTAAAATGCTCAAAATTCATGCTACAATGGACTAAGAGTGGGGTCCCATTTTGGAGGATAGCTAATTATTTTTAAGGGGGTACTACTGAGAAATTATAGGAGTCTTTTTCCTTATTAGCAGTCTCATGATTTTTTAATTTTTTTGGAATACATGATACTGAGAGAAATTAGGAGCATTTTACTAAAAAACTTTTGTTTGAAAAATAAAAATATATAATTTATTAGATGCACATGATAGTTGGCAACCAAAAAAATAGGAGAAGCCATACAAATATTCATCCCCATGCTACTATATGGTTCCAACTATCAGAAGAACACTTTATATTTATATAGTATGTTTATAAATAGATTTCCATATATTATTATGTAGACTTTCCTTTTATATATGTATTCAGATATAGATATTTTTAGTTGGGACAAAATTTTGTAAATTAAAGTAAAGGAACCAAGGTGGGGATTTTTCAAAATCCTCATTACAAATGATTAAAGCATTAGAGGAAAAAAATCTCATTGAGAAGAAAACCTAAAAAGCATCAAAATTATGTGCTTGATTCACAATATGTCTTGTATAACCCTATTTAATTATAGGTATCCCTTACCACCACACTTTGTGGCATTGAAATTTACTAATTATGAGAAAAAGGGGTGACCCTGATCTTGATAGAGAAATGAAACTCCTTGAATTAAAAAAGATAAATTTTGGGGCCACTATATTGGATTCATCCAATACATAATTTAAGATCAATCCATCTCATAAAGTTGATCTGAATGAACCAAAATGTGATACAAGTCAAATAGTAAACATGGTAGTACCACAACAAGTTATAATATAGAATTCACCAATCAAAAAATTACTAGATTCACGAAGCCTCTAGTGTTTATTATTATGAAGTTAGATGAGTGTCAACTCCTATCTCTCCATAAACTTATAGAGATTGATATGAGTAAACCTCTTTCACAAGGATATGATGAGAGTGCATATTTTAATTTCCACTAGGGCCATAGACATTCTACTAACATATGTTTTTCCTTGAGATATAAGTTTTAGAACTTACACGTCTTAAAAAAAATTACACTTGATGGATATCCTACCATGGGTTTTGGATCAAATCTAAGGGATCATTAGAATTAAAAAATGTTTAATAATCTGCTACAATAATGTATAATGAAAATTATAGAAATTGAAATATAGAAATAGTAATAAATTATCATCATGGAACTTTGGAACTGATGGTAATGATTTAGAAATAATAGGCTATTGCATAATAAGTGGAGTTTCATCCACATTTTTTGAAGCTATAAAATTAATAGTATCTTTAGGAGAAACAAGTGGTGGTTGTATAATAAAAGGTATGCATGGAATAAATGGTGTCTTTCAAACGTATATGTCCACTTCAATTTTTTATCATATGTCTAAACTCGAAATTCCTCTTTGTCGCTTCTTATTTTTTTAGCACCATGTAACAAAAACAACTTATCCATTACAATCACCAAGACAAAACTTGATCACCCATATCTAAGCTCCTTATCCAATGAATACAGATGCTCCCTAATTGAAACCAAGGGAGTTGCATTTTTGACGTAGAGATTATGCCAAGAGGCTATCTCTTCACACAAAGAATGAAAGCCATCATAGACTAAAGAATTACATGGTGATTCAAATCCTGATAAGTGTGTACCCATAATTACTTTAGATGAACTTATTTTGACATTATCATGGGTTTGGAGTAACTAGATTTAACTGTCAATTTACACTTTTGCTTCACATAACCCCTCTTACCAATACACACACACACATAATATTAGTTATTATATAAATATTGTACAAAATATATATTGATATTTTTATTTATTAAACATTAATAATATAATATTATATATAAATTATACATTTTATAAAATATATTTTGATATTAATAAATATTATATATTATATATTTCAGTATAATATATTTTAATACATCTATATATTGTTAATAGTAAAAAAATAATATTATTTAAAAATATGATTATTATATTATTATATTATATTAAAAATGTAATAAATATATTATCTCAAAGAATAATACTATAATACTATATTATTTTAATATACTTTTATTCGTAAACTCCACTGATAAACTCTAAGTGAAATTTTTAAAAGTATGGATTCTATATTTCTCAACTTATAATATGTTGGAATTATTAAAATCTGATTAAAATCTGATCCAATTCAAGTTTCAAAACTGAAATACAGGTGAATTTGATAAATCACATCAGTTATCCATTAAAACTGTCAAATTTTCCAATTTCTTGATTTTATCCAATTTCTCATAAATGATAAAATGAGTAATTTTTGCATTTTTATGAAAATCTAAATTATAATTTTTAAATTAACTAAAAATGAAATGAAAAATTGAATTCAAAGATCAAAACACATAAATTGTTTACGGGGTTCAGAATTCCTACGTCCCTGGGTTCGTATCGAACCAATCCATTAATGTTGCTCAAATTTGAAAGTTAAAATATAATTAAAATCAACAATAGATCATTCCTCTCTAAAAAAAAATAGTGTTTCAAACCTTTGAAAGACCTTGGCTGACTCAGCACGTTCTTCACCTTCCTGAATCACACGCAGAGGCTTCTCCAAATCAAAATTGGTAACTTATATGGCTCAAAATGACATCACTAATTCTCCAAAATGGGAAAATTAATATATTACATAGATCGTATCAGAATTCTAAACAACTTTGTAGTTTAATCTGAGCTCTGGTTCGGCCTCTAAGGGCTCCAAAATGACCAAATACAACAAAATGGTCTATATTTTTCCATACACAGTCGGCCAAAAGCTTGCCTTTAAATACAAATTCACTCCTTTCAAATAACTTGGAAGTTTGTAGCTAAAGTGGTCAAGGCCTATCCCTTTTAGGTGGTAGGTCAGGAGTTCAAAACTACCTCCCACCTTTCTAGGCAATTGGGAAGAGTGAACTAGGCACTTAGCATGACATTTGAAAGTTCTTCCCTCCTTTTTTGGTGCCCTTGACTATTCCTTGTCCCACATGCATTGGGTAATGATGTTTTCCATGCCTTAAATAGATGAGTTTGTTTATATTCAAATTCCTAAGACTTGGGTGCCAACTTAGGCTTCACTTTGACTTGGTCCATGCATGATGATGTTGTGGATGACGTGGTAGTTTCTTTCGTGTCGTGTTTCAAAGTTTGAAAATTTCAAATAACTTGTAAATAAAAAAACACCAAACCAATTTTTTATTTGCACCTAATTATGTTTCCACATGTAAAATGGCTATTGGTCCACTTGGCATATTTCTACAGTGCCACGTGTCAAACTCTGAAAGGTCCAAGTGTCGAAACCACCTCAAAACATGTGCCAAGTGTCACAAGTGCCATTTTTCAACCAATCTTCAAATGGCCATATCTTGAGCATCCAGAATCCATTTTTCAAACCGCAAAAAGTGCCAGAAATCTCTCAATGAGCTCTATGCTGTGAAATTGGTTTCATCATGATTTGGAAACTTTTTATAGAATGAACTTTGGATCATACTTAGTCTTATAGATTATTTTATATTATAAATTAAGTTACTATATTGAAATACTATTCTAAATAATTGATACATCCTAAGATGATCAACACCATTTTTAGCTACCTCATTACACTTTATATATGTGTGTGTGTGTGTGTGTGTGTGTGTGTGTGTGTGTGTGTGTGTGTGTATATGTATATATATATTATATATATATATATATATATATCTGTGTGTGTGTGTGTGTGTGTATATATATATATATGTATATGTATATATATATATATATGTGTGTGTGTGTGTGTGTATATATATATATATATATATTCCATTTATTGATTGTATCTAAATGTAGGTTTGTGTAATTTAGGGAATTTCATTCCAATAAGATAGCAATAAACTCATTTAGGAAGTTTTTCAAGGGAATTTTGATGATTAATTGGTATATCCCAAGATTATAAATTTCATTTTTAGATATGAACTCATTTGGAAAGCATTTATAAGGCATTCTAAAGACTGATTGGTCCATTATATGATGACCAATATCATTTTCATTTATTACAAGAACACTTTCTATTTATATTGTATGTCTATAAATAGATTTCCATATATTATTATGTAGACTTTCCTTTTATAGATGTCTTTAGGTATATATTTGTATTTAAGATAGAAATTTGTAAATCAAGGTAAATGAACCAAGGTGGAGATTTTTCACAATCCTCATTACAAATGATTAAAGCATTGGAGGGAAAATAATCTCTCATTGAGAAAAACACTTAAAAGGCATCCAAATTATATTCTTGATTCATAATATGTCATGCATAACCCTCTTGTATTAGAGGTATCATTTCATCCCTTGCCACCACACTTTGTCAAACTAAAATTTCCTACTTATGATAAACAAGGGTGACCCTAAGCATGATCAATAAATGAAACTCCTTACATTGAAAAATCTAAAATTTGGGGATACTACATTGGCCTTATCCAATAAAAAATTTAAGATCAAACCATATTACAAAGTTAATCTGAATGAACCAAAATGTGACACCAATAAAATAGTGAAAATAATAGTGCCATAATGAGCTATATTATAGAATTCATCACACAAAAAAATTACTAGACTCATAAAGCCTCTGTTGCTTTTTATTATGAAGCTGGCCAAGTGTCAACTCGCATCTCTCTCTACACCTATAGAGGTTTATATGAGTAAACATATTCCATGGGGATATGATGAGAATGCATATTTTGATTACCACCAAGGTCATAGGCATTTACTAACATATGCTTTCCTTGAGATATAATCTTCAAGACTTATATGAGTCCTAATAAATTACACATGATTGGTCTCCTACCATGGGTTTTGGATCACATCCAAGGGATTATTGGAATTATATAATTTTCAATAATATGCTACAAGATCATATAATTAAACTTATAGAAGTTAAAATATGGAATAGAAGTAAAACTATCATCATGGAACTTTGGAACTGATGGTAATGATTTAGAAACAATAGGCTCTTACATAATAATTAGAATTTCATTCATATTTTTTTAAAGATGTAACATTAATATTATCTTTAGGAGAAACAAGTGGTGGTGGTATAATAGTAGGCATACATATAATAGATG
>JARHVA010001217.1:1887500-2027500 GCA_037957365.1 Torreya grandis | reverse complement strand
ATGATTAATTGGTATATCCCAAGATTATCAATTTCATTTTTAGCTACGAACTCATTTGGAAAGCATTTCTAAGGCATTCTAAAGACTGATTGGTCCATTATATGATGACCAATATCATTTTCATTTATTACAAGAACACTTTCTATTTATATTGTATGTCTATAAATAGATTTCCATATATTATTATGTAGATTTTCCTTTTATAGATGTCTTTAGGTATATATTTGTATTTAAGATAGAAATTTGTAAATCAAGGTAAATGAACCAAGGTAGAGATTTTTCACAATCCTCATTACAAATGATTAAAGCATTGGAGGGAAAATAATCTCTCATTGAGAAAAACACTTAAAAGGCATCCAAATTATATTCTTGATTCATAATATGTCATGCATAACCCTCTTGTATTAGAGGTATCATTTCATCCCTTGCCACCACACTTTGTCAAACTAAAATTTCCTACTTATGATAAACAAGGGTGACCCTAAGCATGATCAATAAATGAAACTCCTTGCATTGAACAATCTAAAGTTTGGGGATACTATATTGGCCTTATCCAATACAAAATTTAAGATCAAACCATATTATAAAGTTAATCTGAATGAACCAAAATGTGACACCAATAAAATAGTGAAAATAGTAGTGCCATAATGATTTATATTATAGAATTCATCACACAAAAAAATTAATAGACTCACAAAGCCTCTGTTTCTTCTTATTATGAAGCTGGCCAAGTGTCAACTCACATCTCTCTCTACACCTATAGAGGTTTATATGAGTAAACATATTCCATGGGGATATGATGAGAATGCATATTTTGATTTCCACCAGGGTCATAGGCATTTTACTAACATATGCTTTCCTTGAGATATAATCTTCAAGACTTATATGTGTCCTAATAAATTACACATGATTGGTCTCCTACCATGGTTTTGGATCACATCCAAGGGATTATTGTAATTAGAAAATGTTCAATAATATGCTACAATAGCATATAATTAAACTTATAGAAGTTAAAATATGGAATAGAAGTAAAACTATCATCATGGAACTTTGGAACTGATGGTAATGATTTATAAACAATAGGCTCTTGCATAATAATTAGAATTTCATTCATATTTTTTTTAAGATGTAACATTAATATTATCTTTAGGAGAAACAAGTGGTGGTGGTATAATAGTAGGCATACATATAATATATGGTGTCTTTAGAACATATATGTCCATTTCAAATTTTTATCATATTTTTAAACCCAAAATTCTTCTTGGTTACTTTTAATTTTTTAGCATTATTATAACAAAAGAAATTTTTCCATTGAAATCACCAAGACAAAACCTGATCACCCATAACTGAGCTCCTTATCCAACAAATATATATTCCCCGTGATTGAAACCAACAGAGTTACAGTTTTTATGTAGATATTATGATAAGAGGCTATCACTTCACATGAATAATGCAAGTCATCATATATTAAAGCATTGCATGGTGATTTAGATCCTGATAGGTTTGCACCCACAATTACTTTAGATAAATTTTTTTTAATATTATCATGGGTTTGAAGTAACTAGATTCAATTGTCGATTTACACTCTTTCACCTCATATAACCCCTCTTACCTATACACACACACAATATTAGTTATTATATAAATATTGTATAATATATATCATAATATTTTTATATATTAAACATTAATTATATAATAGTATATATATAAATTATATATATTATAAAATATATTTTAGTATTAATAAATATTATTATATCATATAATATTTATGTTAATATATTTTATAAATGAATATCTTATAGTATATATTTCAGTATAATATATTTTAATACATCTATATATTGTTAATCATACAAAAATAATTCTATATACAAATATGGTTATTATATTATTATAAAATTATTATATTATTTTTAAAATATAATACTTATATTATCTCAAAGTATAGTACTATAATATTGTATTAATTCAATATACTTAGTATTATACATTATTTAATATTATATATTAAGTTACTATATTGAAATAGTATCCAAAATTTGTCAACAATATTATATATTATTTTGAATATATATAAGACTATAAAATATATTATATTATAAGAAACCATTATATATATATATGTATATATATATATATATATATGTATATATATATATATATGTATATGTATATGTATATGTATATGTATATATATATATATATATATATATATATATATATATATATATATATATATATATATATATATATATAATCTCCAAAAAACATGTCAGTTTAGGGATTGAGGTAGATTACTTTGATCATCAAACGTATCAAATTTTAATTTTACGATATTGGTAGATGAAATTTATAAGTAAAAAATATTTAACCTAATTGACATTTCATTAAAATATGGTTGTAAAAGATATTATAATTATAAAGTTTATTTTATGCATACCCTATAGGATTTATAATTTTTTTTTTGACTTGACAGTTTGTTTATTTATTTTAATTACAAGCATTTTGATTATCTAAAAGGAATTAATTTTCTACTTACTTTATATGTGTAATGTAGAAATTAAAATAATGTATCACAAATCTTTAAATTTGGAATTGTATATGACACTTGGCACAAGATAATGGGAAGTAAATTAGATAGATTTGGTAGATTTTGGTTGATGGCCATTACCAAAGGGTCTTTAATCTTTGAAAAATATAATAAATTTATGTATTTAGACTAAGTGGCCTACAATGTGCAAGCTATCAGTCATGAACATATTTGATTAGCTAAAATCTATTCATTCTAAAATTCATTAGTACAACTTGATTATCATTATTAATTCAATTTATTTTGATAGTTTTAAATTAATTCAAGTGATTAATTTTGTGATATTCAAGTGATTAATATTGAAAAGTTATTAAAGGTTTCAGTGTCAAAAAATATTTGGTTTGATTTGGTATTTAATAAAGGGGATCATGACTAGATATGTGATGATGATGAGTGAGAGTATATTTACATATTTTTATACATATTATAAATAGTCTAAAAACTATTTAAAACTTATAAAAATTATACAACAACAAAATTATAATCAAATTTTAATTAACTATGACATATTTGGAGTTGTAATTTGAGCTAGTCCTGCATAATTTTCTATTCAACTAATTAAAATTAAGCCAAAATTATTTTAGTGCCAATAAATATCTATTATACATTATTAATGGTGAGTTTATTTCTCTACTAAAATCTTTAAGTTCATTTGGAAAAAAAGGAATTTGGATTTTTTCAAGTTTAAGACAAAATTACTTACTAACTTCAATTTTGAAGTCACTGTGAGTGATCTAAGCAACATTCCAAGCAACAATTCGAGTGATGGTTCTACCCCAAATGATGGTAGGACTTTTGAGAGCCATAATTTTTGCACCGTAGCTCCAATAAACTCACCATTTGAACCATTAGAAAGCTAAGAATAAGGAGAAAAGACTAAATTTTCATGGATGGACTAATTTTACATGGATGTTCTCATGGTGGTAAATCCATAAGAATATAAAAGGGTTGATGTTGTATCCTTGACTATACAAACAATACAACAATATAAGCCAATAAATAACAAATTGAAGAAGTTCACGGCCTCCCATCCATAGATTAATGGTCGGATAGAAATGGTGAACAATAAGTCCCTACACATCTCCACAAAGTATAGCTCCAAAAAGCACAATCCATTCCAAGTATGCATCAGGAATCAAATCAAAACACAACTACCACACTTGATGACAGATCTTGATGTAATGGGTACCATTGCTTCTCAAGGAGGAAGGAATGATCTGAGAAACATTCTAGGTGACAATTCAAGTGATGGTTCTACCCCAAATGATGGTAGGACTTCTAAGATCCATAACGTTTATACATTAACTCTAATTGGCTCACCATTTGAACCGTTGGAAAGCTAAGAATGAGGAGAAAATCCTAAATTTACATGGATGGACTAATCTCTACTAATGTTGTGAAAAGCCTAAATTTGTCCATGAAGCCTCACTCAAAGAAATATAGTATTGGATGGTTGAGTCTAAGGAGAAACCTTGATGATAAATCTTGATGCATTGGGGACCATTGCTTCTCAAGGAGGAAGGAATAATTTGAGCAACATTCTAGGCGACAATTCGGGTGATGGTTATACCCCAAATGATGGTAGGACTTCCAAGAGCCATAACTTTTGCACCATAGCTCCAATCAGCTCTTTTTTTGACCTATTGGAAATATAATAACAAGGATAAAATCTTAAATTTTCATGGATGGACTAATATTACATGGATGTTCTCATGGTGGTCAAACCATAATAATCCAAAAGGATTGATGTTCCAGCCTTGACTACACAAATAATACAACAATAGAAGCCAATAAATAAAAAATTCAAGAAGTTAATAGCCTCCCATCCATAGATATATAGTTATATATAAATGGATAATAAATCCCTACATAGTTCCATAAAGTACATCTCCATAAAGCATAGTCGATTCCAAGTATGCATCAGAAATCAAATCAAAACACAACTACCACACTTGATTACAAATCTAGATGCAATAGGGACCATTTATTCTCAAGGAGGAAGGAATGATTTGGGAAACATTATAGGTGACAATTAAGGTGATGGTTCTACCCCAAATGATGGTATGACTTCTGGGAGCCATAACTTTTGCATCGTATCTCCAATCGACTCACCATTTGAACTGTTGGAAATCTAAGAACGAGGAGAAAAGCCTAAATTTTCATGGATGGAATAATATATGCTAATGTTTTAAAAAGTATAAATTTGTCCATGAATCCTCACCTAAATCCATATATTATTATATGTTTGAGTCTATGGAGAAACCTCCGTGTCACCCACCAATGTCTTCTCTCATATGCAATAAAACCTTTCTAAGATGAGGTCTCATGTGATGTGGTTGATTTGGTTGTTTGAAATGAAATATTTGGTTGTCAATTCATGTATGATTGACATGTAATATATTAATAAATAACTTGAAGGATCACCCTCACTCTTGGAGAAAGAGAAGATTAGTGCAAGAGGAGACACCAAGTGCATGACAAGGTACAGGGAGTGATAAGAAATTTTCATGTTTTGTATAGTAGATTTATTGTTAAATTTCATATTTTTTTAATAGCATATGAATGAATAATATATAAAAATTATTTATTAACCATTTATAACTTGTGTATTATTTTAAAACAAGGTTAGAGTGGTTGGATTCAAAAAAGGGATAAAAATAGAACATTCTAAACCTAAGCACATAGTCCAATATAAAAAACATTGGATCAATTTGAAAATGAATTAATGAAGTTTAAAGAAACATATATAAAGGTATGTGAGTTAATTTAGATTATATAAGATGATAAAGGAAGACATAAAACCCACTAAATGCCTTAAAATCCATAAAACCTTGCTCTTAGGCCTATAGGTGACAGAGACATATAAGTATCTTGAGTTTTGCAAGTTTTGATAAGGAATTAGATTTATTTTTATATGAGATAAAGGGGATGGAAAAAAATTTATAATTCCTAAGTTACCAATTCATCTATGGAGTGATTGGATAGTATATTAACCACAAAAATTTGTAAAGAAACATTAAAACCCTATTGACTGTCAAGAAAACGTTGTCTAAATAAGTTAGATCCACATGCTTAGGTTAGATACAAAGGTAATATGACTAGGTTAATGATTGTAAATGATGTAAGACATTGAGATATACGTCAAACACCAAATTATACCCTTTGGAACATATCAAAACTCTCCCAATTGAATTCTTTGTACTCTTGGCCTTGTATAGGCTTAGGAAAACCTTAAAACTAGGGTTTGGGCCCCATAATGAGTTTCCACCCTTGAAAATGTCTAAAAATTTGTAATATTGTCCTTATAAATGTTTATAAATTGTTTAATGTGGTTTAAAACCTAGGGATTATGGATAAGTATAGAAAAAAGGACAACAAAAGTGAGATCTATGTGTATGCAAGCCAAGAAAGAATATGCCAATCTAGAAAAGTGTTTTCATTGAAATAAGGGGTGAAATAAATGTTTTATTCACATATAAGGAGATAATGGGTATCTATAAAGGTGATTATTTTGGTCATAAAATCTATAATTTTCTCAGGAAAAGGATCTTTGCATGAAAGGAGGGATAATTAGAGCAGGGCCTAAAGAAGAGAGTACAATTCCATACAAAGTAACCTCATGATATTCTCAAGTATGTTATAGAAGGGATTAATGGGCACTCCAAAGTTTTTTTACATAAATTATTGAGTTAATGAGAAGAAATATATGGTGAAAAATTAGGGTTTGCAGGGCTATAAGGAAGATAAACCAACCTACAAGTAAACTTAGAGTTTTAAGCCTTATACCAAAGGATGAATGATCTAAGTGGGTATGTATAGGTGTGTTAAGGCATGTTTTATGTATTAGATAATATATATCACATAAATATGTTTTTTTTTCATACATAACGCATTTGAATCTAAGAATTAAGATCTAGAAGTGGTGTGCATACATTAACATCAGTCAGGTATAAAGAAGTTGACTGAGCTAGGATGGGTGACACCAGTTTGGTATCAAATATTGAAGCTCTTGGGATTTGATAATTTATTTATTTAGATTAATAATAATTTGATATAGTATTTGGAAAAAGGATCAAAATACTAGGATGCAAAAGGCTTAGATGAGATCCAAGAAATTGTCAAAAGACCAGTCAAGGAGAAAGGCTTGGGTGAGACAAATGAACCAAAATAATAAGGTGAAAAAAACCTAGGTTAGGATTTGAAGAGATCAAGAAACCAAGGTGTAAAATACTTGGGTGAAGATCTCAAAAATGGAAATATTATTGAGAAGAATGTACAATAGCAGATTACATCAGGGTACAAAGGAAAAAGTAAGCATCCAAAAGAAGAAAGGTATGACTAGTAATGAAATTGATAAAGAGATTACTAGTTTTAAGAGAGATTTAACTAAGTTTGTAGATAAATATGAGTCTTGGATGAATTTGAATAGGAAATCATGGGCATGGCCAATGAGGAAGAGGCTGAAGTGGCTAATAGATCTCCTAATGAAGAGGAAAAAGAGGAAAAAGGAGATTACCAAGAAGAGTAAATCCCATAGAGGCTCAAATAAGATAAAAAAATTTCCAAGTGAGAAACAAGAAGAGGAAGAGATTGTGAAGAAGGTTCTCATTTTAGAGAACAATAAGAAAGAATAAAGAGAAGATGAAGTGCTAGGAGGAGTACTTAAGAAGATGAGAGTATTGGTGAAAAGAACACTCATATGGATCTTATGGTCTTCTTTATATATATAATGTTGTATTTTAATGGGTAATAGTAGGTATGAGCATCCTTTTGAATTTCAAGATAAGGGCCTTGGAGAAAGAGAAGATTGGTGTAAGAGGAGACACCAAGTGCATAAATGAATGTGTAAGAGAGAGAAGTAAGTTTGTTACTGATGATAAGGAAGGAGAGATGCATTATTTAATACATGAGGAAGGTTTTGAGTACCCCATACAATCAAGAGAAGATATGGAAGATTAATATGAATTTCATGATGCCAATAAATGCCAAGAAGAAGTAAGAAAACAACCATACGTAAAGGAAGAGAAAGATTTCTCTATGTATCAGTCCTATTAAGAGTTAAATGAGTGTTTAGGATGTGATTATGATTGTGATTATGATTTCTCATATAAAGAGTGCTGATGTGTAGGTGTATAGAGAGAAAATAAAATTACAAACATTAGAAAAGGCTCAAAGACATGGTTATGCGATGCATAAATGGTGTAAGAATCAAACTCCCAAGAAACAAGAAGTGTTGGTACAAGAACATGGGTATAAGATGCCTAAATGGCTTGATAAGTCAAATGACAAGAAGGAAAAAGTAAGGGTACGTAAGTAGGCAAAGAGTGAAGATGTGAGTTGTCACAAGTTGACACAAGTACCCAAAGGCATGAGGATGACACAAGTACATGGAAAGATAAACAAATTGTTTATGATGATATTTTTGAATCTTTTAATGATATTTTCATGAGAAATGAAGAATTTAAAATGTCTATGTGGACTAACATGAAACAAGGAGAGAGTTAAAAATAGATGGATGATGAGGGAAATGGTGAGCATGAAGCCTCACCCAAAGCCATAAATTTGTTAGACTAATCTCTACTAATGTTTTGAAAAGCCTAAATTTGTCTATGAAGCCTCACCCAAAGCCATATAGTATTGGATGGTTGAGTCTAGGGAGAAACCTTCATGTCACCCACCAATGTCTTCTCTCATATGCAATAAAACCTTTCCAAGGTGAGGTCTTATGTGATGTGGTCAATCTAGATGTTTGTGATGTACTCCTTGGTCAACCATTCATGTATTATCGACATGGAATATATGAATCAATAACTTGATGGATCACCCTCAATCTTGGAACATAGTGCTATAGGGTACCAGAGGTACCACCTTCCACATCTCTCTCTCTATTTAGTGCCAACAAATTTGTTCTCATGGTGGTCAAGCCACAGGAATCCAAAAGGGTTGATGTTGAAACCTTAACTACATAAATAATACAATAATATAAGTCAATAAATAAAAAACTAAATAATTTCATAGCCTCCCATCCATAGATTAATGGTTAGATAGAAATGGTGAACAATCAGGCCCTACATAGCTCCACAAAGCACAATCCATTCCAAGTATGCATCAGGAATCAAATCAAAACACAACCACCACACTTGATGAAAAATATTGATGAAATGGGGAAAATTTATTCTCAAGGAGGAAGGAATGATTCGAGCAACATTCTAGGTGACAATTCGGGTGATGGTTCTACCCCAAATGATGGCAGGACTTTTGGGAGCCATAACTTTTGCACCGTAGTTCCAATCAACTCACCATTTAAACTATTGGAAAGCTAAGAATGAGGAGAACGTGATGAGATAACATTGAGCTTTGATCAATGTATTTTTACCCCCAAAAACTCAATGTAATTACCCAAAATTTCAATTTTAGTAGTGCAGTCTAAAAATAGTAATTCCTCAAATTATGTATTGTTGTAAATCGTGGAAGTCAAACCACTTAATCTCCATCGAGATTGGTGACCTTCCACATCCTCCTCCTACCTTCAAAATGTGTATAAAAGAAGATGTAACCCAAAATGGAAATTAGAAATCTCTTCTTAGAGATAAACATATGTTTAGATCTGTAACTTTTTATGAATAAAACATCTCTTCTTAGAGATAGCATTATTGTTATTGTGTTGTTCTTGTTTCCTGAATTATCTTTCAACCAAAGCTTCTAAGTTTTGGATCAGTGAGATGTGTTTCTTGGTAGATATTTTTGAATATGAAGGTGATGCAAAGTGATTTGGATAATGGTTCATTAGTTTTTGTGGAAATAATAGATGTTTTATATTGTAATAATGTTCTAAGACTAGTTCTTTTTGGACTATATATCATAGTGGTTTTTTGGTGATTTGTAGCGATATATGTATAATATAATTTATTAACGTTATTCCAATATATAAAAAAAGACATTATTAATATGACTTTTTGATTATCATATTTTTAAATTTAGGTTTTAATTTTATATAAACCCTAAAATCCAATTAATAGTTTTGGAGTGCATGTTTAACCGATCAACCATTTCCATGCATGAATTTTATCTCTATTTTAAGATTTCCATTAAATTATATTACATGATATTTTTTTATTTTTATAAATTATTTTTATGCTTTATAATGCATGATAAGATACATGTATCCATGCACCTACAGTTAGTTGCAATTTTTATCTTTTTATAGATGTTAAAAACTCTTTATTTCATATTCTCAATTTGTTGTTTTAGTATGGGATGAATATAAAATTTCAATAAGAGAAATCCATTTTATTTCTTTATTTTTCACTCATTTTTTTAGCATAGATAATATATTATTTTAATTTCTTGAGCAACTTAGTATTATATTTAGTTAAAAAAATTTAATAGCTCTCAGTATAGTGTTAGAACTTTCATTTATATCATTTCAAGATGAGATAGTAAGGAAAATTTGGCCCCGATTCGGTGTTTTTTCTCAATAATTTAAAATTTAAGGTTCTCCCATAATTGATTTCCTTCAATAGATTCAAATTTTTGGCTCCAAACTATATAAAATTAGCATACCTTTTTTTAATTAACATAGAATCTAAGTATTTACTTAGTGAAAATAGGATGTGTAATTTTTTCATTGAACATGTCAATGAAATTAATAATTTACACTTTTATTGGAATCATTTTGGCTCTAGACAGTCTTGACTTTAGACTATTTTGGCTTTATAATATAATTTGTCTCTTTGAAGTGTGTTCACTTAGCATAGTTTTTTTAATATAGAATTTAATGATTAATACATGTAAAAAATATATTATTAGAAGTTTATTTGACATTATTTGACAAAACTAATAATACAGTATTTTATTTGAAACTATTTTATATATTGTAGAAATAATGGCTCACATTGGCCACACCTTGTATAGAGAGATACCATTCCTTTTGATGGCTCTATTGATTGGGGGAAAAGAAATGAAGAATGGTTCATAGATAATATTTTTTGTCCAAATAACTACCACAATGGTTTATGGTTGTTTAATTCAATATCAGGGACACATGAAGTAGTCAAAATTATATTAAGTATGAAATGTGTTTCTGAACATTTGATTTTAGTTCAAGTGGAACATATAAACAAAATTGGTCATTCATTCCAAGTCATTAAAATTGATTTAGAAGTGGACTTGTATACAAAAAATTGGCATGGTTCATTTTGGTAAATGACATAGGGATTCTTGTTATTCATATGGTTGGAGATTAGAACCTTATCTAGATTCAAAGAGATTTAGATTTGTAAAAAATAGTCAAATTATTTTCAATGAAATTTTGACTATGTTTAAATATTTTTATTGGTATGGATTTACTTCTTATATTTATCACCACTTGAATACAATTAAGGAATTTAGTAAAAATAGCATTCCATTCAAAAATATTTCATTTCATGAGGAGGCAAAAACTAACCACTCTAGAAAAACATTTAAACATAAATTATTTAGTAAAAATATTTAAATATTTAAACATAAATGAAAATAAATAATAAACAGTTTTTTAAAATAAAAAAAAATTACAATTTTTTATCATTTATTATAATTATTCTTATTAAATAATTGTATTTACATTTGTTATATTACATGACTAAATTGCCTAATATGGATTTTATTCAATTTTTAGCCCCCTCAGAATACCTTTGAGATAAAATTCACTAATTCAAATATCTGTGATAGCAAGTCACCTTTCCTGAATTTACACTTGTGATTATATCAATTAATTTAAACATTTATAACATAATAAATACCTGACATGGTCATATATAAAATACAATAAAGACTAATATAGAGGACACTCCTCTTTCAAGTTCATTAATCACATCAAACATTGAGTGTACATCGAGTGGGAATATATATTCATCTCCTTTGATGTCAACTTTAATGAATACTTTGAACCAAGGTGGGGCTTTTTGACAATCTTCATTACAAATGATTAAAGCATTGGAGGAAAAAATTCTCTCATTGAGAATAAAACCTAAAAGGCATCAAATGTGCTTGATTCACAATATGTCTTACATAACCATCTTACATTATAGGTATCATTTCAGCCCTTACCACCACACTTTGTGGCACTAAAATTTATTACTTATGATAAACATGAAGCATGATCCTGAACATAACTAAGAAATGAAACTCCTTGCATTAAACAAACTAAAGTATGGGGCCACTAAATTGGCCTCGTCCAATACAAAATTTAAGATTACTCCATATTAAAAAGTTAATCTAAATGAACCAAAATGTGATACTAATCAAATAATTAACATGGTAGCACCAAAATGAGCTATATTACAAAATGCACCACATAAAAAATTACTAGATTCACAAAACCTCTGGTGTTTATTATTAATAGGTTGGCTAAGTGTCAACTCATATATCTCCCTAAAACTATATAGGATGATATGATTAAACCTCTTCCATGAGGATATGATGAGAATGCATATTGTGATTTCCATCAGGGCCATAGGCATTCTACTAATGGATGCTTTTACTTGAGATATAAGCTTTGAGACTTATACGAGTCCTAATAAATTACACTTGATGGGTCTCCTACCATGGGTTTTGGATCACATCCAAGGGATCATAAGAATTATAAAATGTTGAATAATATGTTACAAGACCATACAACAAAAATTATAAAAGTTCAAATATGGAAATAGAAGTAAAATTATCATCATGAAACTTTAGAATTGATGGTAATTGTTTAGAAATAGGATATTATATAATATTAAGTGGAGTTTCATCCAAATTTTTTGAAGATGTAACACTAAGAGTATCTTTAGGAGAAATAAATGGTGGTGGTATATTTTATAATGCATCATCACTACGCATACTAGGCATACATAAAATAGATGGTGTCTTTCAAACATATATGTCCACTTTAATTTTTTATCCAATTTCTAAACCCAAAATTCCTCTTGGTCACTTTTATTTTTTTAGTACCATTATAACAAAAGCAATTTCTCCATTAAAATCACTAAGATAAAATGTGATCATCCACAGTTGAGCTCCTTATCCAATGAATATAGATACCCCCTGATCAAAACCAAAGGAGTTGTAGTTTTGACATAGAGATTACATGATAAGGGCTATCTCTTTACATGAAGAATGCAAGCCATGATAGACTAAAGTATTGCATGGTGATTCAGATCCCAGTTGGTCTCTACCCACAGTTACCTTAGATGAATTTATTTTGACAATGTCATGGGTTTGGGATAACTAGGTTTAACTATAAATTTACACTTTTTTGCTTTACATAATGCTCTTACTAATACATATATATGTCATGGTGTGTGTGTGTGTGTGTGTGTGTGTGAATATTTTGACATATTAAACTGATTGATATTATATATAAAATAATTATTTTATATAATATATTTTAATATTAATATTATTATATAATATAATATAATATATATGTTAATATAATTTATAAATTAGTATAATTATATATTATATATTTTAATATAATATACTTAAATTTTTATTATATAAATAATATATAATATTGTAATATTATATTACATTATATAATATATATATTTATTACATATTTTAAATGAATATTATATATTTTAATACAATATATATAAATATCATTTTAATGTATTAAATATATCACTTGCCTTCAATTCAACTTGGCTATTCCCTACGTGCATTTTCATTCAAAAATAGGTGATAATCCCCAATGAATTTGAAATTAAAATTTATTTTGAAATATGGGATTCATATAATTTAAACACAATTTTAAGAGGAACAAAAATTGCCAAACATATCTGACTAGATACATATTCCTAGTTTTTCTGAACATACACCGTAGAGCGCTGATAAATTAGAATAGAGCAGGTTATAGAGTGTCTAAATAATTGACCATATTTATTACTATAATTTTTGTAGATCCTTAGTTTTATGTATTTAATATTTAAATATTGTTTAATATTTTTCTCTATTTTAAATGTGTGATTTATTTGTCTTAACTTGGCTCTTTTATTCATTGTATACCACTTTATGTTATGAAATTACTGAGATTCCGATAGTCTACCTAGATTTTTGTTATGAAATGGTGGAGATTAGGATTTTTTATTGTTTACTTCTATTAATTATTAATTATTCCCTTATGTGTGTAAAACTAATAAGGATCCAAATGTTGAATGCGAGGGTAAAGTTGAAATTTTCTAATAATTATAATCAAATAATCTCAGTAACCAAAATATTTAATAGTTTCATATTTGAAAAATTATAAATAATCACTAGACCAACCAAAAGGATCAGCTTATAACCTCACAAGGACCTATTGATGTCTAAATGTTCTTTCCTCTTGAAATGATCTACCTAGGCTATTAATCTACAAATTAATTTTTTGTGAGTCTTGTGAATAGTTATATATGTACAAGTTTATGAATTGCAAATAAGTTTTAATAATATTTTAAGTTAATTTAATATATGAAAACTCTATGTTTTATTGATATAAATATACCCTACCCTATTTAATCTCTTCTTGCATGTTTATTTAGGGCATTTTTGGCATCATTATTTGGTCTAGACTATCCTTGTAATCTCAATCTTTTGTTTTACTTAGTGTTGTTGGTTGCCAACTACTTGGACCTACACATTATATTATCTCTACCATAGAGATAAATTAGACTTGGGAGTTAATTGACCATCCAAAATGAAAAGAGGTCATAGGATTCAAGTGGGTGTATAAGACAAAAACCATTCCTGAAGGCAAGATAGAGAGGAATAAATGAAGACTAGTGGTGAAGGGATACAAGTAAAGGCCCAAACATGATTAAAATGTGATTTTTTCACCCTCACAAAGGTTATAAATGGTGAGGACAACCATAGCCATTGCTTCTCAATACAAATAGAAGGTGCATCAAATGGATGTCAAGTCAACGTTCTTGAATAGAGTGTTATAAGAGGAGTTTTATGTGGGACATGTTGATGTGCATCTATGTCAAGGATATAATGCTAATAATAGAGTAATATATCTCAATTTTTTGTGTAGGTCCTGTAAAACTTTATGGCATAATTCAATTTTATTGGAATGATTATATGACTACCACCTTTAGCCTACAAGCATACCTTATTGTAGGGACATTAGTAACTTTATTGTAACACATTCTATTTGAGATTTACTTTTGTTTTTATGGTTAAAAATACTTTATATTTTTTCCAACTATTATTCAAACTCAAATAAGCAAATGAATATTTATAGTGAGTAGTAAACTAAGGTGATTTATGTCAAAACAATCAGAAAGGGAAAGAAGGGTTGAGTAGAAAAGAATATTTTCCTTGAAATAACAATGACAAATAAATTTCCTTTGGTTCTTTCTAATGATAGTACAAATAAAACTAGCATTCATGAAATTTTAGTGCTAGACTCAAAATTCCATAAATGCAGTGGTGACTCTAGGGTGAATAAAATTCACATATTTGATAAGTATGTCCTAAAAAATGGCTACCCATATTAAATTGACTTAAGAACATTTATTTTCATATTAGAAGAGAAATAGAGCATATATAGACAAATTTTATTAGAATAACATAAATCACAAACTAACAAGATGAATTAGAAGCAATATTATCAGTTTTAACCATTTGTCATTTACAAAGCTTGATAAATAATAAAATATGGAAAGAAATGAAATAGTGAAAAAATTCTTAGAATTATTATTTCTATTTGCATTAATTCCATAAAATTGTGTTCTAAAAAATGAGGGGGGAAACCCCTATATATATAGGCCTCTTCAAATTATTGATATGGTTGCATCTATTACAAATTAACTGAATACATGATAGATATCACTAGATATAAGTTCCTCATATTCTAAAAAAAAAAAAAAAAATTCCCTACTCAAAGAGGGAATCTTCTTACAACTTACTGATTGGAACTAGAACATGAAATTTATCAAATAAATAGTTTTACAAATGTATATTTTGATCTTGAGGTGCCAAATTGGGATTGTGTTATTATTGATGATGACAGAGCTCCCAATGTAGTAGAAGAGGAAAGTGAAACAAGAGTGGATAAAGAGGAAATAATTCCTAGTGTAATTGAAGAAGAAGAAACTCTTAGAGGGGATGAAGAGGAAGAAAATCCTGTGGTGACCTTCTGTGGTTGTTTATCCACCTATTTTTCATCTTCTATTTGTTCCTTCCATACCCCACATCACTTATTGTAATCTCTATTAATCAAATTCAGGCCTATGATGGGTTCCTTTAGTAGTTTGATAGTGAAATATGACATTGTATCATGTTTAGTTAAGATAGGTCTTACAATTTCATTGATTTCTCTTGCCTTCTCTACTCTTTTATTAGTTGATACTTTCAAGTCCACCATCTCTTGTCCAAATGTTACTTCTCGATGCAGATCATATTTCCTAAAATTGATAATGAAATTCTAGATTTGTGCTTTGAAAACATCCTTGTTGATGATGGTACCATCTCTATTTTTAAGGTGTGTGATTACAACCTCCTTACATAGATTTATAACTACATCACCTTGTTGATTAAGATACTGGCCCAAGGATATCATATCATCAATCCATTGATTTAAGGCTTTACTCCTTCCAATGATGTAGAATTGAGTAATGCTCAAATCTTCAATGGGTACCAAGTTCAGTTCTTCAAATTTCTTCAACCTAATCAGCTTAACCAAGTTGATCACTTTATTATCATAATTCCCATAGGTATTTTTTATCTTCATATTTTTTTTTATAAAACTCATCTCTTTTTACTTTATATTGAGCTAAAGTATTTAGGGTATCAAACATGGCCTCAACTTCCCATTCCACTTTGGTGATATTTTTTTTGGTAAGTTAGTTTTATTTATGTTATTCTAACTTAGTTTTCCTTTGATTCATCCCTTTCACCAATTTAGTGGCCAGATCACCATATGCCTTTAGCACTAAGAGGGTGTGTTCTACATATTTTTGTTACTATCCATACTTAGACTTCTTCTTGGTGAGTGAAAACAAGGTTTCATCAAACTCACATACAACTATATGATCTGGATGAGTCATTTTTATTTTGGTTACCCTTTTCATAGCTCCAGATTCCTTATCAAATTTTAGTGAGACCTATAACTAAATCTTGCCTTTCCACTATGGCCAAATACATCTCCTTTATCCAAGACCTATTTGATATATCACCCTAAGGCTACGTGGATGGTAGCAACTAAGGAGATAGTGTTAATCCTTATAATTCAAATGTTTGAGAGGTAATTATGGAAGTGACTAGTATGAAGGTAGAACTAGGTGATGGGATGGGAGGTATTACTTATGAGGACAAAAAATACTAATGCTAGTTGGAACACTTGCTGGGAACAAAGAAACCTATGGTATAAAAATATTAAGCCTCCCCTTGGGCAATTGAGGACTAAGCCTAACCATGGGCCTATGCAAAATTAGGGGTAGATTAACTATTATAGAGACATTTGAGGTTGATGACATAATAAAAGGATTGAATCTAGGAAAGGGTATAGTCATAGGCCTAACTAAAAGACTAATGAAGGGCTTGTAGGGCATTAAGTTCATGTCATTTTGTTTTGGTGGCCCATAGGATCTACCCCACAAGGAGCTATTCAAAAATAAGGGAGGCAAATAAACACAATATTGACTAGTCATACCTAGCTCCTCCTTGACAGGAAGTAGGAGAGGTAGATCTAGTGTAGAAGCTAATAGTACCATAGTAGGTGGTGTTACAACCTTAATCTAATATGAATGAGGTACCATTGAATATTCTACATGCATTGAGGCAATATTTTGAATCTAGGATAGGGTGTCGGTTATTGCTTCTAAAATAGAGACCTCCTCAGTGTGTTCCTCAAGATCACCTTCTCTCTACTTGTAAGATTATCTAACTTATCTAAGGTTTAGTTAGTCTCTCTTCTTTAATATCATTAATCTAAATTATATATGTGGATGCACCTACTTGAGCACTTTTTGAATTGAACTATTCATAATAACTAGCATCTTTAAATCTACCCCTAATAAGTGGAACATTAGCATATTTCAACCTTTGTTTCACCTCTTGATCATTTACAGCATTGATATAAAACATGTCCTCATCCTTAGACTCATGGTGGTAAGAAAGGTGAAAGTTTGACCTGTGTTTGATGCAATGGATAAAAGTTATGTGCTTCAGGTCCCATTGGCTATTGTCATCCTTTTCTAAGTTAAAATTAGGTCTTTATTTAGTAGCTATAATGAAATAATTCCAATTTTATATATGAAACTATCCAATATTATACAATTAAGGATGAATTAATCCTCTTATTTTGTTCTTACATAACCCATCCACCCCTATGTATAACTAATAATAAATTTCTCTCTCAACCATCTTATCTATCACTATAATGGGAAACATAAGGGTGTATATCTTGATTCCAACCACCCTCACAACTATGCAACCTAGGTAATACCAATAAGTTGTAATCTAGCATCCCAAATTATAAAAGTTATGACCAACCAAGGAGATCATTTTTTCATGATGTCCTACTCAAGGTTGTTCTGATTTTTTTTGACAATATGGGCATGGGAATTTCATGGATTGCCCTATATACTATGGGATTAAAAAATTTATATATGGCCCTCAACTCTTGCTTGTAATTATACAATCTAACCTTCGAGAAGGTATGAGGAAAAATCTATTTTAGCTTTGGGTCCCAATTGGTGAACTGAGGAAATTTTTGAGTGGCACAAATGGCATCTACTAAGTAGGACATCATGTAAAAATTATATCCCTAGTTGGTCATAATTTTTTTGATTTGGGCTGATAGATTACAAGATATAATTTATCCCAAAGGGGGTTATTTCCATCATCGACTATAGACAAAAATGGGATCCATTTTTCATATACATGACATGTATCCTCGTCCCTATGCAATTGGTTCATCATGGCCATTGCCATTCTTACTCCAATTCTAAACGATGTGATGAAAATTTGGCTAATTTTAGCTTTACATTCAAACTTCCCTTTATTCTTAGCCCAGTCCCTTAAAACATCCCTTATATTAAAGGTTTGAATCCAATGAGTCATAGTCTCTTGATTGTATTTAATCTTTGGTTTGAGAAAATAATAGTAAGACTAAAAGGATAACCCAACTATGAAAGCAATATCTTGTCCTAAATTTAAAGACTTAATCATATTATCAATGTATTTAAATTAAAAGAACATATGGTAGACTATGTCTACACAAGGGATTACCTCTGGGTTAAACACTTCTTTGTGTAAACCTATGGACTTTAGCTCTAGAATGCCTAGTTTGTCCTCTACCTCATTTGTGTCTTCTTGGCTATCATTATTTTAGTCTACAGTGTTCTGTACATGGTATAATAGGGCATTTTAATGCTTATCCTCAGTAGCCAATGTAATACAATTGAATATGGTATCCTGAAAGATGAAATTTGTCCTGTAAGAGCAGATGAATGATATTTGTTCATACTTATTAACTTTAGATACTTTATATTCATCCATGGTTTGAAATTACATGATCAATAAAATCTTGAAATTTGATTTAATGGTGGAGGGATATACATAAGTCTTAAAAAAACTCACAAAATGCTTTGAATAATAGCAAATAATAACTAAAGGTGAAATTATTATTTTGAGGAAAAAAGCATTAAACTCTAAATTCAAAATTTAATATGAATAATGTGAGTCATTAATGGCAAGTGTTTTAATTTACCTTGATTTAATTTTTGGGTGACTCTTTAATTTTAATTTAATGGCCTCAAAACTTTACTTTAAGAAATCAGTCAATCATCACCCTTTCTTTGTCCATGTTTCTTATCATCATAGGCTTGAATTTTTAGTGAAGTGAGTTAGATTTATATCCCCCAGAATAAGTCCCATTAGCATTTAATTTGTACCTACTATCAGTTATTTTTTAATAATTATATACCACCTAGGTTCTACTTTTGACATGTACTCAACACTTGTCACCCTCTTGGGAATTTTAACCTTTTATTCTAGATATCAAACCATTCAAGTGGATCACGTGATACTTTTTCAAGTATTGTATTTTGATTAAATCGATCATCATCAATTGTCAGATGAATCAACCCCTTTCATCCTTTAACTGATGTGTCCTTAAAACATTTTTTGTTTTTCCAATTGGCAAGTTCTTATTGGCTCACATTGTTTCATGGATTTGTAATATGAAATTATTGATGGACACAAATGCCATGACACTTCAATAAGTGTCATGTTTTAATTTGATTACATATTAATTAATTTTTATGGATTCTTTTGATTATATTATTACTATGAGATATGGGTCCATGTGTCTTTAGCCCATTACTCCCAACTACCACATGGATTCCACATCACATATAGCTACCTAAGATTAAGGTAATTACTCCTAAGTGTCATCTTGTCATATAATCTCTATATTATGAAATTGAAATATTGTATCTTAAATATGGGGCATGATTGAGTGTCAAGTGGTATGATGTGATACGATCACATTATCATAATAATTAGAAAATAATAGAAGCTTCAAAATTCCATGATTGGATGTCATGTGCCATGTTTTTATTGATTCATGGGGTTGTGAATTTTACAAATTCTTCATGAGCTAGAATGCCATGATAGGGTGAGAAGTGGAAAACTCCCATTGGGTCATGTTTTCACTTAGTTTTTTAAAGGTGAAAGGATATGCGATAAAGTATAAAACTTACATAACTAAGTCACCAATACATGTGGCATTGTCACATGTCATTTAAAGTTGAGTTATAATCAAGGCTATTTCCAAATAAAAATCTATGAAAGTTAGACATTTGTGAGATAAAAATAAAAGTGGCAAGCCTAAAGTTGTAAACCTCACACACAAAATCAGATTTAGGATTTAGTCTAAAACTTAATATTAAGGTATACCATAGTCCCAAATGTGAATTTTATCATAATTAAAGCTAATATATGATTTTAAAAACCTTGATTAAGCAACCTTGGTTGAGTTTTAGGGATCATACCTTGGATATTTGAATGTAACCCCTTGTAAGAGAACCTCTAAACAAGACACATTATTAGAAATTATAGTGAATTAGATATCAATGAAATATTCAAAAACACCTCTAACCTTGAATAAAATGGAGAATAAATTTTCAAAAAAGTCTTAAAATAATCAATTCACATTAATAAATAAAAATTGCATTTCCACTAAAGGTATTTTGTTTATTCTTTCTAAATATCTCTGCACATTCACTCGTATAGCCATAACTCAATTGTCCCCTCCATGCCAAAGTTATATCAAATCCCTTGTAATGACCTTTGAAATTAACATGGATGGTATTATAAGGCCCTTCAAGGTATATCTTAGGAGATACATTGAAATAAAAATCCAATCATGTGCATATCCAAGGTATCTACTAGGAGACCACTTGAAGGTAATACAAGGTCCTTCAAGGTATCACCTAGGAGATACCTTGAAATAAAATTCTAATTATGTACATGTTCAAGGTATCTACTAGGAGAAACCTTGAAGGCAATAAAATACCCTTTAAGGCATCTCCTATAAGATACCTTAAAGGGTATTGTATTACCTTCAAGAGTACCTTGAAGGTATTTCCTACAATATACCTTTCAAACATGCATAAGGGTATCCTTGAAGGTATTACAAGGCCCTTAAAAGTATCTCCTAGGAGATACCTTAAAAAAAAATCCATTCATGTGTATGTTCAAGGTATATACTAGGAGACCCATTGAAGGTACAAAAGACCTTTCAAGGTATCTCCTAGGAGATACCTTATACTTTTTAAACATGCATTAGGGTACACTCAAAGGTAACACAAATCCATTCAAGGTATCTCCTCAAAGATAACTTGAAATAAAATTCCAATTGTGTGAATGTTCAAGGAATGTTCTTAGAGTTTCCTATAATTTCTATAGAACATATTAATTATAGGGATAGCTTGTGCATGAGGAAGCAGAAAAGAATCATAATAGCATGAGTGAATTTATAAAATGTTTCATTTTATACACAACAAAAAATATAAAGATAAACTAACATGGTGTTTAAAATTATACAACATAAGAAACATAGCACAAGATAGAAAAAACTAAAATAAAATAGAGTAAACATTTCAAACTAGGCACACTTAAAATAATCTTAGGAAAAACATAATAGAACTAGTATATTAATCTATATCACACATCAAAACCATATTCCATTATATCAAATAACTATATATAGCTTTTTACATAGCTTTATCTCTTCATATTTTATCCTTCTGGCATACAAAAAGAAAGACTCTTGGAATTCTTATATCTATCACTTGGCTAACAAGGCTAAAGACATCCTAAATATCATATAGATGATAAAATTATAACCTATTCA
The DNA here is from genome assembly GCA_037957365.1 of Torreya grandis. Taxonomy (NCBI): domain Eukaryota; kingdom Viridiplantae; phylum Streptophyta; class Pinopsida; order Cupressales; family Taxaceae; genus Torreya; species Torreya grandis. The sequence continues at coordinate 2,005,535 of JARHVA010001217.1, read as the reverse complement.
CATGTGTCCATCAACTATACTCTTATGATTTTATGAGGCCTTGATCCACATCTAACACTTTCCTAGACTTAAACTATTGTTTCAACCTGAGATAAGCTTTAAACTTTGATCTCAGCTAAATTTGGAAAATATTAGCCTTTCACAAAAGTGGTTTTAATCTCTCCTAGTGCCATTTACCAGTTTCAACCCTTTGTGCACTACTTAGTTTCCATTTTAGGTTTTTAACTAAGTAACATACTTTCCTACCTCCCTTTTTAGTTTTCCATAGACTATCATAACCAAGTGGCCATCTTGGTTATGTGGGTCCAACGAACCTAGCCCCACTCCTAATGCTTATGACTATGTTACAAAGAAAAAAAATATTAAACTACAAAACTTGAACTACACATTTACCTACTACGGAGGTGGTGCCAAAGTTTATCCAAGTGGTTGTTTAGGTTGTGGTTGCTTAGAATGCACCTTTATATCTAACTTTCTCTTTTATAAAATTTCTTAGAGATCCTATGTTGGAATGAACTTATGTTCTTCTATGATATGCACAATAGCTGGTTTAACATGTGAGAGTTAATTCTTAAGCATTTTCCAATATCTATATAGATGATCTCTAACCTTGAATAAAATGGAGAATCTATGTTCAATAAAGTCTTAAAATAATCAACTCACCATTAATGAATAGAAATTTCATTTTTACTAAAGTTTTTTTTTTAAATTTTTAATTTATGATTATCTCTGGATATTCACTTATATATCCATAACTCATCTATCTCCCACACACCATGGTTATATCAAATACCTTGCAATAAACTTTTTAATCAACATGTATGGTATTATAAGGCCCTTCAAGGTATCTCCCAGGAGATAGCTTGAAAAAAAAACCAATCATGTGCATGTTCAAGGTATATATATTAGGATAACCCTTGAAGGTACTACAAGACCCTTCAAGGTATCTCCTAGAAGATACCTTGAAGGTAATTATATTACCTTCAAGGGTACCTTGAAATTATCTACTAGGAGATACATTTCAAACATGCATAAGGTTACCCTTGAAGGTATTACAATGCCAATCAAGGTATCTCCTAGGATATGCCTTGAAATAAAATTCTAATCGTGTACATGTTCAAGGTATCTACTAGGAGACAATTGAAGGTAATATAAGGCCCTTTAAGGTATCTCCTAGGATATACCTTGAAATAAAATTCCAATCATATACATGTTCAATGTATCTAATAAGAGAACCCTTGAAGTGTATTATAGTACCTTCAAGGGTACCTTGAAGTTATCTCCTAGGTGATACCTTTCAAACATGCATAAGGGTACCCTTGAAGGTATTACAATGCACTTCGAGGTATCTCCCAAATTTTAAATTATCTTAACAAGATATTATTCGATAAACACTCATTGAGATATATCAACTAGAATTACTATGACAAATTATTCATTAATAAAACTTAAATAAATCATAATAGAACATTTAAAACTACTATTTCATATATTAAACAACTAAGATACCAGATTAATGACAAGAAATGGAAGATACCACCATATAAATTAAAATTTAAAAATAACTTGAAGGATTTTTTAATCTATATTTGATGTCAAAATTTCTCTTCTTTGATTAAAGAGGGTGATACATTTTTTATAGGATTGGGATGGCACAAGACTCATCTCTCAAGAAAATTTTAAGTAACACTCAACATATCATTAGAAAAAAAGTTACAATAGGAAAGATTTCAAACCAAGGCTTGAATTTACTAGAGGGGATACCTATGAGGTGGAAACTATAAATGGTGGCACTTATGCACTAGTGACTATTGTAGTTGAAAATGAAATCATTGCCACTATAACTTAAGTTGTTGTCATAATATTTATTGTTGTTAAGGGGAATATTGAAATATATGAGCCATTTTTGGAGCAATGGTTGAAATTAAAATTGTTGATGGGGTGAGCATGGATGTCATGGCATTTTTGCTCACCTAAATTTGGAGGGAGAAAGTATGGTTAGCCTGTAAGTTAATTTCCACTTCTTCAAAGTCTAACATGGGTCTTTTGGAAAGTTGAGGAATTTTATCAATCAACTTTCTATGTAACTTTAGTGATTCCCAAGCTCTATGTAAAGGATTTATTCAATAAGAACCCTAATTCTAGAAAAACTCAAAAGTTTTTTCACTTTATTGATTATTCTATAATAGTTCCCTCAACCTCTACTCTAAAACTATTGGTAGATGCATAAATAAGGTATTCAAAAATGGATCCATGTACCAAATCTCTCTATGGAGTGACTATATTATTTATCCTTATTTATCATAAAATAACCATAGATTGCCTCTCCTAATTGATCAACTATAGGACCAAAGACCTCATGTCTTTTTACCATTCAATCAAGGCATCTCTCCTAGTAGTTACATAATTATACACCTAGGTAGCATTAGGGGATGATATCAAGTTCAAATGGGAATAATATTTGTTCTTAGATGCTTTTCTCAAAAAAATTATATTAGACTCCATGTTTTCATATTCTTTGTCTCTAGATATACATCTCCCCATTAGAGTTATGACTCCCCTTTTGCAGCTCTAATTATTTGGATGATATTATATAGCTTCATGACTACCCCTTATACATTTTCAATGATGTCCATAAAGGGTTTTATGGTGGTTCTTAATTTTAATTCTTTGATGGATTTATCATATCCTTTAAATATTTCCTTGATCACCCCCCAGCATAATCCATAAAGATATAGGGGTCCTCCTGGGATAGAGATCTCACATTAGAGGGATGTATTTTTCTCCTTTTAGATAGAGATAAGATATCTTCCCTTTTTTCCAATTCCACCTCCTACCCTTCTACCATGAGGGTATTAATTTTTACCCTCCTCATGGTCTTTTTCTCCTTATCAAAATGTAACTTGACCATTAGTTGCTCAAAAACTATAGGTTTCCCCTACCCTCTTCTGCCTATTGTAGCTTTTGTATCCATTATGGTATGTTTAAGGTTATTGAATGCTCAGTGGCTTTTTTAGGTTATATTAGAGTAGAGGATTGAGGATTACCTAGGGGGAGCATGGGTTTAGGTGAAGAGGGTATTATTTGTGTGAAAGGTGAGGTTGCTTGCCTCTAACTAGTGATCTTTTTAAGAGGTGTCATATCTAGAACTACCTTGCCCTTTTCTCTCCTTTTGGTTGGTCACCACAACCTTATAATTATGAGTTAGCTAGGTTATTTACATCCCCATTTGGGTGGATGGTTGATATGGGGTAAAAGGTGAGTGAAAATTAAGGTAGATACTAGGCTCTCAAATGGGACTCATTTTTGTGGTTAGGGAGGGTTAGTTGTGCTAAAGTAGAATTATGTGTAGGGAATACTAAGTAAATTTTGTAAGTGATCAGTGGTTGAGGAAAATTTGATCCCAATAGTAGTGGTAGTATTAAAATTAAGGAGTGGGATAACATGAATCTCATTCAAATAATTTAAATAATGAGGAGTTACAATATTGGTTACCACTATAATAGAAATTATAGAAGCTGAAGACAAAGAATAGTGGGTTAAGGTACTTACATGTTTTAAAAAGCAACTAGTGGAAATATTGTAGTATTTGTCATTATTACCTTTGGGTATGAAGTACATAGAGACACTCTCATTGATTTTCCACTTGTGGAAGCTATGGGTCTTGAATATAATTCATCCTTGGGGTCTCCCTCTTTTGGAAGTATCTTCATAGAAACTGAACTAGTCCCCAAAATCTTTGTATCCTTTGATTGGGCCTATTTTTATTCAATCCATTCATCCTCAAGATCACTCTCATTAGTCTCAATTATAGATATTAAGAGTTATGTCTCTAATTCACTCTTCTATTCTCCTTTATCTTAGGGTAATTTCTTTAGTTCCTCATCACTATCCAATACCTCTAGGGGTTTTGTTATTATAGAACCCTTCCTTCCCTTGAAACATTCCATTAATCCCTCATTAAGTGCCTCTTAGATAGGTTCACCACATGGTGAGGTCAAATGAGTCTTGGGTTTCCTTTTGTATAAACTCCATGGTGGGGGTATAAGTTTGTGTGGAAGGAAGTGGAGTAGTAACTAATGGAACCACTATGATATTGAGTGGAGATGAGGGGAGAGTGGATGGATGTAAACTAATAGCTGAGGTAATGAATTAAAGAAGATTAACTTCCTATTATATGGTTAGTGGAGTAAAAGGAAACATAGATAAGGTTCCATCAATCCCCATAGTGGTGTTTTTTGCATGAATTGGAGGTGAAGGTGGGAGAGGATAATTGACTGAGGAGAGGAAGGAAGGAAGACAAACTTCCTAAACTATGGTGAGTGGAGGAAAAAATAACATAAGTAAAATGCCACCACTACCCATGGCATTTGTGGTGCCTTATGTTGTAGAGGGTAGATAAAGGATTGTTACTATTTCAATAGTCATTATGATTACAATGGAGGGTAGAAAGGCATGCAGATTTTCTTGAGGGGGTGCCTACTCTTGTGTTACAATTTTTGAAAGGGACCCCTTAGAAGGCTCTGAAACCTAGTGCTCCTTTTTAATATTCTTTCTCTGCTCTTTGGTGGTTTCAATAGTATACTATATGTGCATGGCCACCACCATTGATATGGTGACCTTATTCATCCTAGTGTGGACATCTAAATAATTTAGTGCATTCATAAACACCTCATCATGCTAAGTTTGGATGTAATTTTAGTCAATATTTACCCTTCCTTTGAGTCTCTTTAGGTGTTTCCTCATATTCTCCCTAGGATCCCATTCTCTATAGGGTGCCCACTTGAAATCATAATGGGTTTGGGTTTTTCAAAAAATTTTGAAGTGTTCCCATTTGGTGTATTGAATCCTTCCAATACTAAAGGGAGTCGAGTGCACAAATCCTTTCCTCTTATTTCCTATTTGAACATCCACAAAGTTAGCCAATTAGGCAAGAATTTATTATTTTGCAATTTTGACTAAGACCAACCTAAGTAGATATATATGGTAGGATTTAGTGATATTTATCCTAAATATGGTATAGTTTGGATAGAGCTAATAATCCCCCATCTTTCCTATGATCTTCTTTATTTTATCTGAGATATTGGGCATAACTTTACCATAAATGGCATGGTATATAATTAGGTAGAAGGTCTTAGTAATCTTGGTCATGTTCCTCCTAAAATTGTGAATGTGGAAGATGTTAAACCTTTCACATATCTTGATCTTAGGGTACTCTTAGGAAGGCTCCCAAGGCTTGTTGAAATATGCATGAATAGTTCTAGTTATAGCATCCACCATGTAGGACATCATATAGAAGTTATGATCTAGGGAGTTATTTAGATTGGTTATTGTGTTGATGATGTTATAATTGATGATTTCCCCAATGGAAATTATCTTTTTTGAGGTGAGAATAAGTTATAGTAGGGGAATCCATAACTCATTAACATAAGTCATTTTATGGAAACTATATATTCTATTTAATAGGGCCATGGCAATTTTGACTCCATGTCAGAAAGTGGCTATGGGGATAGTATAAATAAGGCCTCTACTTGCAAAAGTATTTGGGTTATGGACCCATTTTCATATTTTAGTGGATATATTATTTTCATGTATCTAGATATTCACTAGGGTTTGATCATATGCTATCTTAGGGGTAGGTATCCTATAGTACCTTTCAAATGTTCTACCACTAATATGGGCCACTAGTGTGCTATTTTGTTGAAAGTGAAATATTTTTATATTAATTTTACCATTTTAAAATAAATAAAACAATAAGTCAATATATGTGATTACCTCAAGTTTAGCTACAATGTTAAGCAGACCCACTATCTTGATTGCCAATAGGTCATCTAGATACCTATATGAAAATGTAGAGAGTTGGTCCTCTGAACTACAAGGTTTGGCCTTGTTAAATTATTCCCAAATAGAAGATATTTTATTGAATTTGTGTTTGATGGAAAATTAATCAAACACTATGTCAATATATTCTTTTGTTCCTTCAATTGAATACACAAATGGAAGATCTAAACTTTTAGATGAGGAGGCCATGGTTATGTGTCTATGAAACTTTTGCTTTATGAGGTTTCAAACTCATCATTATAATTTTTTATTTTGATGGTAATATGACTATAATTGGCTCTAAAAATTTCATATATTACCTTTGGATTTACTGAATTTACCTAATTGAATGTAAAGTTATTCAAACCATGTGAATTAATGGTGTTAATGGTTTTGGCTCCTCACTTTTATTTTTTATATCTGAATTTCACTTGACTCATTAGATGGTGAGACTTTAATCACATTATACTCATGGAATGGTGACATTTTGATCATGTCAAACTCACAAGATGGTCCCACTTTATAGGATCACATTGAGACACTTGCTCGAGAGATTTTATACAATGCCTTTTCATGATTTAATCTTTCAGTGATCAAGATGATGAAATTTAACATGATATTTATTTCCCACTTACTTAAGGATTTCATATATTAAGTTCAATCTATCAATATTTGGGTAAATTGTATGGAGACACTTAGCATAATCTTTGAGAGTTGCTCACTTGATTAACTTGAAATATTTTTTTATTGTTGAAATGCCATGCATTCATGGGAGCATGCCACATGTACTTTACTATTTAGAAACGAATTATTAAGCTTAATGTCATTATTAAGCTTGAAGGTATTACAAGGTCCTTCAAAGTATCACCTAGTATTATCTTCAAAAAAACCTTGAAGTACCTTGTAATAGCTTCAAGGGTACTCTTATGTATATTTGAAAGGTATCTCCTAGGAGATACCTTCAAAATCTTGGGTTCACCATAGAGGTTCAAATCACATACAAGATCCCAAAATATAAGTAAATAATCATTTTCCATAATTTTTCTCAAAACACCCATTTGATCAATATCATTTTGTATACTATTAAAATACATGGTTGAGTGTTGACTTAATTAGCTATTTTTCTCTATGCAGTTATTCCACTCTTATGCTTGTGTAAAAGCTAAATCCTAGGAGATACCTTCAAATTAGGATGAAACAAGGATTTAAGTGTTTATTATATGATATTAAAATCTATTTTTTTTGGATTGACATAAATCATGTCATTAAAAAAAAGATTTATACATTACCTTTTTAACATTTTTAGGTTTTAACATATCTTCATGATTATGTTATTATATAAATAGAGTTTTGTCTCCTATATATAGGCATAAATTTTATTGATTTTATAAATAACCTAATTAAAAACTCTTCTCATGTCTTTTATGATTGTCTAGACAAAAAAAAATGTAAATTAATGGATTTATAATGTGGATATTATGTTTCTCTCATAAATAATGGCAAGGTCATTGGTGAAAGAATAATAGACAATGTTCTAGGTCTAGATGTTGACTCTATAGAATCCATAAATCTCAATTCCACGTGACATAATGAGGAAATACCTATTGAATGTGTAAGTGTTAATGTGACTAAATCTTTTGATCCAACTCTACAACTTCCATTTCCCACAACTTTTGTGGATAATTTGGGGGATGTAGTTGATAGTTTTAATATATGGAGCATAAGAATGATGCAACACATCACAAATAAGTTTTATATAGAGAATGATAGGTAAGAAAGATAAAATAATTTTAGTTTAGTTATGCATATACAATCATTTTTATAAGAAAACCCTGGCTTAGATTCATTGGTTTGATATATTAATGATCCTACCGCATTTTTTAGCTTGAGAAATAATTTTATTAGGGAAAGGGTAAATTTGTTGCATAAATGTACAAATCTTACAAATGATGAAAAAAATTACTTTTGGTTATGTTGAACTTTCACACCAAGGGGAGATTTTTGGTTGCATTATTATCCCAATGTTAGAAAATGAATTGGGAATTTACATAATGCATATTCGACAACATTATGAAACTTGTAGTTTAGAGGTAACTAAAAAATTTATCATTAGATGGCCCTATAACAATATAATAGACATTTAATGTAGAGGAATCAATTTACAATATATAAAACCAAAGGAGAAACAAATTAGAAACATATGGGATGTAGTGGATACTAAAGTCATTCCTTACATGACATTCCTAGTGCAAAGGCATCCAAAAAACTTAACTATGCCTACAACTACTCAGGATGAAAAAGAAATCAACCAAACACTTCATGTAGCCAATTGGAGTTTGATGAAAACATAGATAGTGAGATTATAATAGTGTATGCAAATAAATGTTGTACCAAAAAATGTTTTCAATTAGGATTATAATTTGAGATTATAAAATCTAAAAGGATAAAGTTGCTTTATTCCACCATAATAGATAGGAGTCAACATGTCTTGGATGCCCTTTCTGTTGATTTGTTTAATAAAAATAAAAACAAAACTACCATTGATTTTCAAGGTACAAAGATCTATGTGGAAGCTTGGATTAAAATATATGGATTGAAGAGAAGTAGATTTTTTGGAATCCAAAATTGTCACAAAAATGGGGAATGAAATGCATTACATGTTGGGAGGTTTTGAAAAAATCCACAAAAGAAGACAATGGAAGCTAAATATTTGTTGGACTAATTGGTGGATGATTTTGTAGATGTTTCTCCATTACTAACATTTTAGGTAGATATATATGGCTCATGAGAAAATGTTTGACATCTTCCAACATATTTCACTAAATATTTTATGAGGCACCACATCAATGCACAACTAGCATATATGGAATATGAGCCAATATCCTAACCAAAATTCAATAACATGTGGAGAACTAATTTTCATGATGTGACCATTTCCAATTTTGATGACTTCACTATGTGAAAAACATGCATATTTTTGACTCGACAAAAATGCTCAGGGTCCCTCTCTAGAGATCAAGAAGATCGTATCAATCATGAATTCATGATACACTCAATTAATATACTTTTTTCAAGACATATTTATTACACACATAAATGAATGTCTGAGTAATACCTTGAATAATGCCTCAGTTTCATTCAAGACAAGGTGGAACATCAAAAAAAAGTGTACAAAGTATAGTGATAAAAATCAAAGAAATTATCGATAGAATATAAGAGTTATCAATGGTAGGGATTATAACACATGGTCATGGTGTAGGTGGATATGGGAATTTATTTTACCATATGTTCTTGAAGGGTCTAAATTTACTATCACGTCATTGAATAAGTGCTTCAACAATATGGAAACAACAATGACAGATACTTATGTATCTTTACTATATAAACTTGGATCTTCAAAATATCCATTGTATGATGCACTTTTGTTTAATAATTGTTACCTTGAATTCAATAAATACATATAAGAAGCACAATCAATTAGTGCCTTCAATAAACTTCCTTATAGGCTATACCTTCAATTAGAAAACTATTGTGGTGACAATAATAACAAGTACTTCCTTCCATCCATAATTATATTTAAAAAAAATTGAACCTTATATGAAACTAATATTATATTTACAAATTCTCAAAATCATGTTTTTTAGTATGGGTTTGTGTTTTAATATTTATCTCTCCTTGTCTACAAAGGTGTTTTCCTCAATGTCCAGGTTAGATTTCTCCATGTAAGACATACCATGAAGACATCGATGGCACATTTGGAAACCTATCTAAATGTATAAAGAAGAAAGATGTATGGATTATGATAGAGATGATGGACAATTATAGGATGTGAAAATACAAGAAAATTAATGCCACATTTAATTGAAGAAGTAGTATATTTCAAAGACTATGTTTATAGTTACCAGTTGAAAGGAAGAAACAAAATAGCGGGCTTGACAAAAGGTCAATACTTTCTTCTATTCATAGAGCAAGGTCAGACCATTGTGCATTGTAAAAACTCTATGAGAGATAAAAATTGGTCCCTCCAATTAAATTATGGGGAACAAAAGAAAATGTTGAGCCAAATGTTCTAGAAGGTATTTCGACAAAAATATTTTTCAAAGACTTGAAAAATAGAGAAAAGTCACAAGACTCCATTGTTTCAAAAGTCTTAAATAGAAGTATAAAATAGAGTGAAAAATAAATTAAATATAACTTGAATATATATGTACAACAATTCAATGAATTAGGTTTATCTATAAATAGTAAGTGTAAGGGATCTAGAATATTGCTTCCAAAACATCCATGACATAATGAAACAAGGCATGTTCCCTTATAAAGTTGAATGTGATATTTTTGGCCTATAACTTTCCACAACATACCCACACATAGAGATATGCACAAAATGGTTCATTATAGGACCCTTGATTTTAGAGTGGCATCTATAGATACATATGTTGGTCCAAAAATCAAAAGAACAAAAATTTCATTTGATCCAGCTCAAGATGTGCAAAATAGAGATATGTTATTTGTTAAATTTGATGATTATATAGGAGTGAACTACAAAATATGGTATTTAACATTCTTATGTTTATGAAAATGTCTTTGGGGTTTATACCTTGAAATGTCCCACTTCAGCATTTGTGCATTAAGATTTGTTCTTTGGCATTTTAATATCAATAAATGGTCTTCAAATTTTCAAATTACACTTCATGCAAGCACCTAAGATTGTGTCGCATGGCACAATCTTAGTGACTCACTTGTGTAGAAGGATGACCAATCCAAACAAAAGTCTCGAATAACACTAGCACCTAAGATTGTGACATGCATCACAATATTGGTAACTCATCTATGTGGGAGATTATATTAATAATATAAACATCAAAGAGGTTCCCATAGACTTGAACACCTATGATTGGGCCACTTAGCACAATATTGGGGACTCTCTCACAAATACCAAAGTCAACATGGGAGAATTGGTTTTCGAGTGATTGACATGTGGCATGTGCACAAATACGAGATAAAATTTGAAGGTTGTGTGGATGTCACGTGAAGATTGAACAAATAGTGTACAATATAATCAACTATTGACACATGTTATACTAGTCATCTAGGTGATTTAAATCACATATCACTTGATTGCCCAATTGATGTATGAATTATTTTTCCTTAAAAAATAAACTACCTAGGGTTATTATTTATAAATTCATGGTCTGTGAACTAGTTTGAATGGTCATATAAATTATATTGAATATATTAGAAAGATAATGGGCCTTATAAATATTTTTTACATTTAGATAGATGTTATTTATTTGTAATAATTTTAATTAATTTTTGATAAGTCCATTTAATTATTGATAAAGCTCAATTTATTTTAACCAAGGTGAAAGAGGGGTATATTAGAAATTTAAATTATTATTTTTTATATTTTTAAATAATTTGGACTTAATACAAAATACATAATTTAGATAGATGTGATTTATTTATAATATGTCCAACTAAATCTTGATATAGTCCAATTTATGTTTGATAGTTATCAAAAAATTGATTACTAATTATTTTAAATAAGTTGTACTTATTACAAATACATTAGATAGATGTGATTTATTTGTCATAAGTCAAACTAATTATTGAAAATTCCAATTAATTCTTGATAAATTCTAATTTATTTCTAATAGTGTTTAAAAAAATGATTATTAATTATTTTAAATAATTTGAACTTATTACAAATACATTAGATAGATGTGATTTATTTGTAATAAGTCCAATTAATTCTTGATGAAGTCTAATTTATGTATGATAATTTTAAACTAATAATTATTTTTGATCATTTCAATTATTAAAAATAAATTAGATAAATGTTATTTATTTGTAATAAGTCTAACTTAATCTTCATATAGTCTAATCTATTTCTGATAGTTTTCAAAAATTTGGACTATTGGTAAGTCCATATTATCTAAAATTGTCCTTTTTGAGATATCAAATGCTTAACCTCTTCCACTAAGAGGGTGTTTCCAATAGTTTTATTGGTCAATAATGGCTTGCAAACATGATTTACATGATATTTACATCTTCAATACCATGTACTTTCCTTTTTAACATCTCTAACAAGGATTATAGAAGATGGGTTTGCTCATTGTTTGGGGTGAAACACTAAATTTTGTCTATTACTCAATATGTATACATGGTAACATGATTGAAACCCTTGCATATACATGTTAGCTTCTTGAATCATGTTTATATAATGATCTAAACATTTGTCTTCTCGGTCTCATCAACAAAACATAGAAACTTTATTATAGACTTATTGACATCCTTAAATCCTACTTAAAACTCTACTTGATCAATCAAGAAACCTTGAATTTTTATCATAAGTCTTGTATGAATGTCTTGAGATGATCTAAAATCTTGTTTTATCATCAAAAAATCTTAGAAACTCTATCTTATCACCTTACAAGATAAGGAAACCTTGTGTTTCTTACTCAAAATCTTTGACAGGACCCTATAAATTTGAGACCTCATATTTATTACTAATATATTTTACATTCAAACCTATAAACTAATGTTTCTTGCTCTTCGAGTTTGATTAAATACCTACTATATAGGTTTTAGGATCATGAAACCCTTTATTTTTCTCTTGATCAATCATGGTGGCCTTGTAAACTCTAATTATAGACCTATTTGTTTCTTTAGATCATAGAAAACTTGTATTCTCTACCTATAGACCTATTGGTTACTGGAATAAAATATCATTATCTAAGCATCATATACTTATGGAAACATTAAAAACTTTATCTTTGGCATGAGAAACATGTTTACACCATCAAACAAACTATCAAATAAGTCTGATGTGGACCTATTAGTGGGGGTTTTGGATCATGAAAAAATTGAAATATATGGAAATATACTCACAGACCTGTCTGTGGGCTTAGATCATGTTCAAAAACCTTTTATTCTCCTGATTAGTTAAAAATAATTGTAAACTCTACTATAAACTGATATTCTAGATTTTGGTGAATCTAAAACCTTATCTTTACATTTCACCATCAAGAAAATTATCTAAGAAGTCTGAAGTAGACCTTGATGAAGGTTTTTATATGCTAAAACACTTTTATTATCATGAAAATGATCATTAACATTCTAAACTTTAATAAAAATGTGTTGGTGTCTTTAGATCATGCTTGAAATCATATTTTTTACCCTAAAAACCTACAAATTTTATGTTTCTTGCTCAATATCTAACTCTTAGACCTGATAGACCCTATGGAAACTTGATAATATGTTGAAAACCTATTTATTTTCATATTACCTTTTTTATTATTTATAAGGGGGTTGCACTCTTTTTTATTACCTCTCTAAGGCTTAAAATAGTTAAAATAGGTTACCACAAGTTTAGGGTTTTAGTATGAACTTTTAGACTATTTGTAAGATTTTGAGAGGTTTTTTGTGAGATCCACGTCTTTCCTAATTATATTTATGTTTATAAACCACCAATAGATATGTTAACACCTACCAAGACTCCTCCAAAGCATAAATGTAGTGGAATATTGACTAGTTTTTACTTATAACCCCTATAAATCTATTATTTTTAGTTTGTAGACCTCATTTTATCTCCTCAAAGACCTAAAAATAATAATTAATGATATTTAACACAATTTTTATCTTCATTAACCCATATTCTTTGCTCTAGATCCTTGATAGGACCCTATAAACTACTCATAGACTTGCATATCTGGTTTTTAACATGTTATACAACTCATAACAACATTCTACTTATTTTAAGGTCAAAAACTTTCATGAATCATTTTTATAACCTTTTTTATATTTATAAAACCTTTTTTCATGCTTAATATATTTTATGGGCCTTTGAAAAATTAATACAAACCTAAAACTATTCATTTTTATTATTTTTTGGCTCATGAAAGCTCTATTTTGATGCATATATCTCATGATAACGTTGGAAACAAGTTTAGACACTATAAAAGATCATGAAAACCTTAATATTTATATTATAAAATATTATTCAACCACATTTCATTCTCTTTGGATCTTGAAAGGGTTTAATAAACCTCCACATAACTGCATACATGCTTAAAATTTTCTATTTTTCTAATAACAACCTCATAGACACTTTGGAAACATGTTAGCTATTATTTAACTACTCATCATAATGATGCATGGCCTATAAAATTGTTTTAATAGACTTACACTCATCTTTTAATACCTTCATGAAGATTGATATGGCACTTTTGTATGTAAGAGAGAGTAAAGGTTGAGAACCCTTCATGAAACCTACATTGAACTACCTTGGAAATAATGGAAATTGATTAAATATTTTTGAATGATAGCCTAAAAATGTTCAATAGGATTGATCATGGTCTTAACTAAACTTTCCCCACATTTTAATCTTTAAAATATCCTTGAGGAGGTAGAAATAAGGTGAAAAAGTAAGTCAAATATACTATTTGAACAATTTGTACAGACTTTAAGGACTTTTGAATGGGTTTCACACTTATAAATGACCTTTATGTCCCTTTTTAAATGTTTCACCATTTTTCATGACCTAATGACTTGATTTAAGACCTTTTTAATAATTTTTTGCATTGATTAACATATTTTAATGCCTTTAGTCATCAAATAGACCTTGACAAGGGCTAATATGACCTCATGACACCAATATGCTTATTAGGCCTTAAAAAAATAAGAAAATTTATCATAAACCCCAAATAATTCATAAAATACTTAATTTTTACCTAAGGAGATAAATCATGAATGTATTACTAGTTCATGCTTGGTTGGTCTAGGCCTAAAAATCTTTTTCCTAGCATATTAGGTGATGAGGGATCAAGGATACTTGAAAATTCAATAGTAAGATAGAAAAAGGTTTGAATGATTGTGTGGGATCTAAAATATACTTTATTATTCAATGATTAATATTGATCAAATTCACTATATCACCAAACACAAATTAAAAACTATGATTGTTTTCTAAAGGTTTAAAGATCCTTAAAACCCTTGGTTGTGGGTACCTTAAAACCCTCATTGATTTGTCTTAAAAAGTTTGTGGATATTTTAAGGGAGATTAGTCCTTTTATTGTAAATCAACTAGGTTAAATTTGTATGGATGGCCTAGGAGGTGGAATATCTCCTCCTCTTATTGAACTTTTGTACTATAATTTGCTTCTTGTTGCATTTTATCAAGTAGTGTTTCTTAATGGGAAGATAAACCCACTTGCTATAACTTCGTTGTATGGTGGATGTGTAGAAGACCTCCCTCTCTAGTGGATACTTTGGTGTGTAGTACCTTTAGGGAATTCACAATATAAGGAGATCAGCATTTGAGATTCATTTAACAACACCTTTGAATTGTAGATTATGGGACCCTTAAAACCCCTAGTTGTGGGAACCCTTGAAACCCTCATGTTATTTTGCCTTAGCTTGGTCATGGGACCTTTACCCTCCTTTAAAAGTTGAGGGAGCCTTCAAAACCTCATGTTTCTTATATTTTCTTATCATGACACTTTTACTCCATTGGTTTAAGATTGAGGGAGACTTCAACCCCTCTTTGTTGTACCTACAAGTTATAGGATCCTTAAAACCCCTAGATGTGGGAATCCTTAAAACCCTCATGTTCTCTAGTATTTATATGGCAGTTGGTACTTATAATTTTCTTGTTACTAGTTGGGGAACTATTATATCCCTTTCTATAGTGCTTGGAAGTTATGGGAATCCATTACCCTCTTTGTGGTTCCTAAATGTGGGTTTTGTTGGGTGAATATTTTGTCAATCAACATACTGATCAACAAAATAGGTCTGATCAACCATAGCAGGAAGATTGGTTAGCTAGGTGTGAAACTTTATGACATCAATCAGAGACAAATCTCTCTTCTCATCAAGGGGAGGTTCCCTATAGATACCTAAGAGCTATATACAATATATATAAGTAGAAAGTAAGACACAGGGGTAGGATAAACCATCCATCTCTCTTTTTTCAGAGATGATGCTAACAAACAAGGAAAAAATCCTGGGTGATTGGTGAAGATACATCTCTTCTTTCAGAAGTAACATTCAGCCAAGAGCCAGATCCCTTCCTAAATAGTAGAAATCTTGGTGGAATGACAAAATGAAATTCTCTTCTTTCAGAAGTGTTCTGCAGTAGGTAGCAGGAATCTTTTAGGTAACAAATAACTGGTAAAGGGGGTGCTAAGTGACCAAAAAATCAAGAGAGAGAAATGAATAACAATGGGGGCACCATGTCATCCTAAGGATCTTTACATAGGAAAGGAAAATGCAAACACACTGAAGGTACTTATGGGGGCACAACGTCATCTCACAGTTAACCTTCATGACACCTTCCTGATCACCTCCACTAGTTCTACTTGTTAAATCAAATGGACAAGAAAGCTCCTAGGAAATAGACATACAAACAATCTCCTAAGATAGCATAAGTTATAATAGCACAAAGTCTACAAGTAACTTGTTTTCTCATTCAGATAAAATAATATGAATTACAATCTAAGCTCAAAGTCTCAGTAATGCCTTTTAATTTGGGCAGAGTTTTGCTTCTGATAATTAAAAAGGTCTCCCTTCCAATGACATAAGAGATTACAATATATAGAGGCCTAAGGGAGGATTGGCACTTTTTCCCAATGAAGTGACCCATTCAGCGCATTCAATGCCTTGGATGCATTCTTGGTCTTGTCAAGAAGGGCCATGATAGAGCAGGGTGGCTACCTTTACTATGGCATGTCGATTCATCTCTAGTGCCTCTTCCTTAGCCTGAATCACTCATTTGTTCACTTGCTTAGCTATGCAACTATCTACTCTAACTTTACCTCCAAGGGGACAAACGGATAATACTTTTAATGTTAGCAAACCCTAGATATCTACTTGACAAATTGCTTCACCTATTGGTAGTAACTCCTACTGAGTTTCCCTCATTATCTCTTCCTTCTCTGAACCCTAGCCTTAGAATTTTTTGAATGCATCTAGGTTCATCTCTTGAGTTTGAAAAAATCAATAGACACTTAAATGCAGTTGATTTGGCTTTCGTGGGTCTTTCCTCTATTAAAGGTTAACAACTAGCCATTTTCTTTAAATTTGACATTCACGGGCTTGTCATCCTACCATGATGCAGGTGAGGACACATGGTGACATCCATGATTTTAAAATAGGATTATCAGAATAAGCTTTGAAACTATTAGAGGTTGAGGGGGGGTGCGGATGTAGACAGATGGCAAGTTCCACTGCACTGGGTTGGGACACACGATAGGTTCCACTCTATGAAGCTTCATTTGAAACTACATCTCAGCATGTGACACTTGGTAGTATCCGCTACTCTTTGAGGCTCAAACCTTTCTTGAAGGGAACATGCCCTTTGGGGTCTTTGATTTCTCCAGTGGGCTATTGGTCCTTTGTTTCCTTGGCTCTATGTGCCTTTATATTGTGAGTGCCTCTTTCTTTTGACATGTGGCACCTTCCACAAGAATAGGTGAGGACACATGGCATCTTCCACCTTCTTGGGCCTTTATGACACTGTAGAAATGTTTGGGGATCAGCCACGCTCTTGTAGATGATGACACTTGCCGGCATCCACCACTCTCTATATGGGAAACGTGGCATGGTCTGCTGCTCTTAGGAAAAACATAGTGAAGCCTTCCATGGTTGCCACTTGTCACCCTCTATGAAACTTAGAAAGAAACTTTACCGAAAGGGACCCTATAACTTATAAGGAAGTCTGAGAAGTGAATGTCGACATGTGTCATATTCTGCTAAGTTATAATGCCAACATGTGGCATGGTCCAAATATTTTTAGCAATCATGTGGACATAAACATGTGGCTGTTTCTGTGAGTTTTCAAAAAGGGACACATGGCACCTTCCACCACTTCTCTAAAACAAAGCATAAAGGGGCTCAGTCGATGACACTTGGTAGCATCCACCTGACTCTTTATTTTGTGTGTGTCTCTTTTCTTAACTAAGAGAACCTTTGAACCCATGCATTGAACCAATTGAACATTGAGCCTATTAAACTAATGAACCAAAATGGTTCAAGGTTCAACGGTTCAAGATTTTGAGACTCATTAAGTGCTTGAGGCTGCAGAACTTTGAAATGGTTAACCTTTGAAATGCTATCAAAGTGCTTAGCTCTTGTTGATGACGTTTGAACCTTTGAACCCATTGAACCCATTGAACCGAAATGGTTCAAGGTTCAATCCTTGTCTCGATGCTTGTTGACAGGCCCTTTTTGATTGAACCAAAGTGCTAACCCAAACTTGAAGGTGACCAAGTACTGGAAACTCACTCTTTTGATTGAACTCACTTGTAGAAGCCTTTGAACCTATTAGTCCCTTTACCAAAAAGTTGAGACAACAACTGGCTCCTGTTGGGGAACTTCCTTCAGATGATATCTCAAAATAGCTGAGGGGAGTAGAAACCAGAATCTCCAGTGCCTTGAAGTGTGCCATTGGGCTATGGAGTCATGCTACCCAAAAATAAAGGCTCTAAAAATGAAAACAAAATAGAACAAAAGACTATACAAATATACATATGTATAGGGGAACTCATCGAATACTTCAAGAGTTGAAGTGCTTTAGATGTTGCCCATTGTGAGGTAGAGAAAAGAGAGTGCCATCTTGATACTTCAATAGGAAACTATTTTTACCATTGAGATGATGAATAGTAAAATGGCCCCTTCATAGGGAATCAAACTTTTTGTGCATCCCCTTTGGTTCTCTCTTCTTGTCCCACAACAGGACTTGATCTCCAATCTGGAAATCATGATTCTTTGATTTTTAGTTGAAGAGATTCTTCACCAGAATTTGATGGGTGGCAATTCAGTCCACCACTACAGTTCTCTAATCATTTAGCTTAGCAAGGCACATGATCCTCTTCTCAAGTGATCTCTCATACGTTTGATCTTCAATCACCTTAGCCAATTTCAATGCTGGCAATTCCAAGGTGAATGGTATCTCAGCATTTACACCATAAATAAGTTGGAAGGAAGACATACCAATTGCTCTCTTTAGTGTAATTTTTTCCACCCATAGAGCATCAACCAATGCCTTATGCCAAGTCCTTTGGCTGTCATCCACCAGCTTTTTGATGATAGTCACCAGTTTTTTATTGCTTGACTCAGCCTGTCCATTCCGTTGTGGGAAGTAATCAGAGGAATGGGAGAGTGTAATTCCATAGTAGAAGCATAATTGAGTAATCTCTTGGGAAGTGAAGTAGGTGGCATTGTCAGTGATAATTTTGATTGGGACCCCAAACTTGGACATGATGTTTTCTTTGAGGAAACTACATACTACTTCTGAAATAACATGTTTGGTTAGAACTGCTTCCACCCATTTGGTGAAGTAGTCTATTACTGTAAGGAAATAATCATGTCTAACACTTGACAATGGGTTCACAACACTAATAAAGTCAATTCCCCATTACTAGAAAGGCTCCTTTATGACCACTGGTTTGAGAGGCAAGGTAGCTAGCTTAGGCCATCTGACAAACTACTAGCACAGTTCACATCTCCTGACCCACTTATGCATCTCAAAAGAGAGTTGGCCAATAGTACTTGGCTCATAGGATCTTATGGGTAGTCACAAGGGTATAAAATGTCCTCCATAGGCAAAATTATGGAAGGACTTTAGAAGTCAGCTTTGGTGCTCCTTGTCCACACAGTAAAGGAACACTCCATCAAGGTGCCTCTTGTATAGGCCATTGTCCCAAAGGACAAAATTAATAGATTTTAGCTTGATGGTTCTCATTTCTTTATAAAATAGGTTTGCAGGACATTCACCATAAGTAAGGAAATGAGAAATACCTGAATACCACTCATTTGTGGTGGAGACAAAGAGGACTGTAGGTGAGTCATCCACTTTTGGTTCTTCATGTTTAGTTCCTCTTGACTTGTTATCAACAATCAATTGTCATAGCCCCTTTCCATGCACTAGCTTCATTAGCTTGATTATCAGATCAGACTCCTAGATTTTTTCAACCCAATTTCCTCTTTTCATCCCAAGCTCCTGCTGAGTTAGTATAGATTTCACTGTGGTGTCAGGGACCAAGGCAGTAACTCAAGAATTGAGGATGTAGAAATGAAATTGTTTCACAACCTTCACTATTGTTTAAGCGTGCTTCTCCATATTTGAGTACTTTAGCTCATGAGCTTTGAGATGATAGCTCATGAAGGAAATGGGAGATTCCATACCTTCTTTATTCTATTGAACTAGAATTGCTGAAAGCATATGCACTGAAGCATAGCTGTAAATGGTGAACTCTTTGATATAGTCTGGGCAAGCCAAAATTGGAGCATGGGCAATGGTAGTCTTGACATCCTCAAAGGCTAACTTGCCTTCTTTATTCTAGCTAAAGGTGGCTTTTCCCTTCATCATGTTTACAATGTGCCTAGTCTTCTCGGCAAACTCAGGGATGAACCTCTGTAAGAAATTCACCTTCCCAAAGAAAGAGTGAACAAAAATCTTGCTTGTGGGCAAGTAAAGTTCTTGGATAGACTTAAATCTATCTGAGTCAATCTTTATGCCTCCTTTGGACATAATGTGTCCAAGAATTTTCCCCTTTTTTACTCCAAAAATTGACTTCTTTGGGTTTACGGAAATGCCATTCTAGCGGCAGTGTTCCAACACTTGTTGTAAATGGCTCACATGATCTGGGCAATGCTTAGAGAAGATAGTCAAGTCATCAAGATAAACTATGATGAACTTAACCATCTCATCTTTGAAGGCAAGGTCCATTTCTCTTTGGAAGGTGGTGCCAACATTTATCAAGCTAAAAGGCATCCTTTTATACACAAACGTGTCCCAAGGTGTGGTGAAAGCGGTCTTATGCTAGTCTACTTCACCAACTTCAACTTGATTATATCTTAAGAAGTCATCTAGCATTGATAACATCTCTAAGCCCATCATTATCTATAGCACTTAATCCATGATTGGCAAAGGATAATTATCCTTTAAAGATGCCTGATTCAAATTTCTAAAATCTACACAAAGGCTATTTTCACCATTCTTCTTCCTTACAGGCACTATATTGGCAATCCAAGTGGAATGATGGATTGGGAAGATTATCCTGGCATTTAGCATTTTTTGAATCTCTGATAAAATAGTACCTGATATTTTTAGATTATAATGCCAGGACTTTTGCCTATAAGGTGTTGAATCAGCCTTGAGAGGAATGTTGTGTCAAATTTCATCAGGCTAGAGTGATTTCAGGTCAACATAGGAGTATGCTAGGACATCCATGTATTCGTTGAGAAAAGTGGTGAACTTGAAATTCTCTTTAGGAGTACAAAATTTCCCAATGTTCACCATCTTGGGGTTTGCCTTGGTTCCCAGATTTACTTGATCAAACTCCTGGGAGGAGCTTGAATCCATTTACTACTTTTTGATGAATCTATCATGCTTATCAAACAAATTCTCAAGGGAAATAAAGCCTTTGAGAATTTTATTCCCTTTTAGTTGTAAGAACTCCTCACCTGTGCTTGAAATTGATTTAGGAGTCAGTTTGGGCTCTTAAAGTTTACTGCCTTCAAAATGTAGTCATTTGAAGCTGTCCCTTTACTCCAAGAAGGCAATAATTTGATTGTCATGATTGAATACCTACCACTGACTAACATTATCAGGCATGCTTGGTTTGAAGACCAGCTCAATAGTCTACATATCTCCTTTAAAGTCTGGGTGGGGGATCAAGAGGGTGTCTGAAATAACTAGTGCATCAACCCAATCATTGAATTCTCTGGGAACTACAGAGATGCTAAAAGCATCAAAGTTTTTAAGTTGATCCCAGACTAGATTATGGTAGTAGTGAAATCTTTCATTCTTGGTTTGATACAGGTTTATCACCTAACAAACCACTAGTTTGGTGTCTCCTTTAGCATGAAGGAACTTGATTCATTTGTCTCTAGCAGCTTTTAATCCCAACAACAGAGATTTATACTCAGCTGTGTTATTAGTATTGCTAAATTACAACTTATAAGATGAAGGAAAAACATCTCCTTGAGAAGATATTAACATAACCCTGGATCCTGAACCAGTGGAGGAGCAACTACCATCAAATTCAAGAATCCATACCTCATTTGATTCTAATTTTCCTTTGGGTTCTTCTTTATTCTGAGAAGGGGATTCTTCCACACTCATATTGGGCTCAGCCAATTCCTATATTATTCCACCTAACTGCATTTCTAGGTTGTCACTCATAGGAGCTTCATCAAATTCCTCATGAACTTCATTTGTGGATAGAAAGTAGTTACCCATGCCTGAAGACTCAAACAAGATTTGAGCTTCATGTGTTGAGGTCTGAGTGACTATGTATTTTGCTTCCTTTTCAGGGAGTAGCCTCTTCATGACACCTTTGACTAGAATCCTTGCCTCTGATAAATCCATACTCAATTCATCACCAACATCCCTATAGAAATTCTTCCTAAGAAGGATACCATATGATGCTGGGACGTCTACTACCAAGACAATCATGATTCTTTTGTTTGGAAAGGTAGCAAATGCAAATTGGGTGTCTTTTATTTGCCCCAATAGTGGCACTTGCTTGTTCTCCATGGAGAATCACCTACCAAACATCTTGGTTAGTGTGAGATCAAGGGATTCAGCTAATTTAGTAGGCATGACATTATCTGAAGCTCTAGAGTCAATAATGCAATTATTCAGCTACCATCCATTTATTAGCAATGAGACATAAAAAGGTTCAGTCCTACTAGGAGCGGTAGGAGGGGAAATGACAAGATTGTTCTTGGTGGATGTATCCTTAGGGGGATCATGAGTCACTTTAGGAACTGCTTGTTCGATAGGGACATTCTAGTTTTTAACACACTGAACCAATTTATCTAATTATTTAGGATGGGACTGTAGGAATTCAAATTTAGACATTTAAATCTTGGTTTTCTTAATATGATCAGTTATGTCAAATGTTGGAAATGAACTAGGTACGAAGGATGAGAGCTCATCTTTTTGAGTTTTAGGGGGGAAGAACTAGACTGCGAGTTTGAAATAAAAGGTGTAGGGGCATTTGGGGTACTTACATTTCTTGCAATCACCAAGCCCTTTAGGTAGAAAAGGAGAGTGGATCCCCACTTAGCAATTGAAACTGCTAGTTGAGGTTGCTCCTCTATTTTCTCTTTATCAGCTTGTTGAGCTAATTGATTCTTAGACTAGGTGAATACAACATATGACCCCTCAGCTACATTGCCTTTACTCTTGGGTTCATCTTGATAGTTCAGGGAACTAATATGGGATTCGCCAGCTAATTCTTCTTCTTCCTTAGTGAAGAGATTAGCGTCATCTTTAGGATTCAACTTAGGCTGGGATAAGGAGTCCAATTCAGCCTCAAGATATCCAACTGCTGAGTTAGTTAGAGGTGCATCGAGGGTGAGATTCCTCTGTGGAGGAGGAAAGTGATTTTTTTGTCCCTAATTCCTGGTAGCATTGCCTTGGTATGCCTAATTCTGAAATGCCCTCTTGGGTATATCTATGTATGTAGGAGTAGATGACATTCCTTGTGCCACTTGTCTTCTAAGAGCTAGCACTTCATTTTCTAGCTTTTGCATCATAGGATTAGTGGTGGAAAAAGGGGAATATTCTAAAGAAGAAGAAGAAGATTTACCTCTATTTGGTTCCCTCCTTATATTTCATACTAAGATAAGGTCCTCTTCGACTTTGATAGCCAAATCCTGAGTAGCTTTGAGATTTATGTGACCAGCTCTTCTTAGCAGAAAACTCACTTTAGGCAGTTGTGAGTTAATGAAGAAGCATTTGAGGTTTTTAGGGGTCAGTTGAGCAAAGCAAGAATTTGGTTCCTCAGCTTATCAAACTTTGCTATGAAATCCCTCATAGGCTCTTGGGGCTCCTTCTTCATTTGCATGAGCTGGGCCAACAAGGCATGTTTATCCTCTGTAGGCTTGAATCTATCCTTGAATTTGGCTTTGAGTATGTCCCAATCAATTACTAATTGGGCTTGTAGGTGGTAAAACTAGTCTGTAATAGCACTTTGTGTTTCCATGAAAAGCCTAACTACCACATCCTCAAATTCTACGCCTATCACACCATAGGCTATGCTGAAGGCAGCAACATGTTCATCAGGATGGAGTTTTCCATCTCCAAAGAATTTGGGGAAATTCTTTCTTGAGCTTTGTGGAAGTTCATGTAGGGGTGGATTTAAATTAAGTGGGCCAAAAGAGTTACCCCAGGGGCCTTGAGCTGCCATGATAGGATTATTGAAAGTAGGGATAATAAATCTAGGTAGAATTTAGATGGGCAAGGCTTTGCTAACCACAATAAAATTAGCTTTGACTTGTATTGGTGTCCTATTACAGGTAGGAGGGACACTCCTAGATCATTGAACTTGAGGTTGGGGAAAAAGCAAGTTGAAATCTCTTTGTTGTGCCAACTCAAAGACAGGATCAACAACACCTTGAGATCTCTGGCTTCTATTATAGTGTGGGGTTGCCAAATTATGAATCAAAAATGGAAAAGGACTGGTCACACTTTAGTTTAAATATTGAGGCTTCAAATTGCTTGTCCTTCCCTAGTGGAGTCACCAAAAACTATTAGCTGAATATTTTGTCAATCAACTTACTGATCAACAAAATAAGTCTAATCAACCATAGCAGGAAGATTGGTCAGCCAGGTGTGCAGCTTTACTACATCAACTAGAGACAAATCTCTACTCTCATTAAGGGGAGGTTCCCTATAGATATGTATGAGCTATATATAATATATATAAGCAAAAATTAAGACACAAGGGTAGGATAAACCATCCATCTCTCTTTTTTTAGAGATGATGTTGACAAATAAGGAAGAAATCTTGGGTGATTGGTGAAGATACTTCTCTTATTTTAGAAGTAACATTTAGCCAAGAGCCAGATCCCTTCCTAAATAGTAAAAATATTGGTGCAATGTCATAAGGCACTTCTCTTCTTTCAAAAGTGTTCTTCATTAGGCAACAGGAATCTTTTAGGTAGTAACCAGTAATGGGGGTGTTGAGTGACCAACAACCTGAGAGAGAAAAATGAAGAACAATGGGGGCACCACATCATCCCAAGGCTATTTACATAGGAAAGGAAAATGCAAACACACTAAAGGTACTTATGGGGTCACAATGTCATCTCATAGTTGGCCTTCAGGAAACCTTCCTGATCACCTCTACTAGTTATGCTTGTTAAATCAAATGGACAAGAAAGCTCCTAAGAAATAGACATATGAACAATATCCTAAGATAGCATAAGCTATAACAACACAAAGTATACAAGTAACTTGTTTTCTCATTCAAATAAAATAATATGAGCTCAAAGTCTCATTAATGCCTTTCAATTTGGGCAGAGTTTTGCTTTCGATAATCAAAAAGGTCTCCCTTCCAATGACACAAGAGATTACAATATATAGAGGCCTGAGGGAGGATTGGTACTTTTTCCCAATGAAGTGACCCATTCAATGCATTTAATGTCTTGGATGCATTCTTGGTCTTATCAAGAAGGGCCATGATAGAACAGGATGACTGCCTTAACTATGGCATGTCAAATCATCTCTAGTGCCTTCTCCTTAGTTTGAATCACTCATTCATTCACCTACTTAGCCGCACAACTGTCTACTCTACCTTTACCTCTAAGGGGACAAATGGATGGCACTTTCAATGTTAGCAGACCCTAGATATCTACCTAGTGAACTACTTCACCTATTGGCAGTAACTCCTACTGAGTTTCCCTCTTTGTCTCTTCCTTCTCTTGACCCTAACCTTAGGTTTTTTTGAATGCATCTTGGTTCATCTCTTGAGTCTTCAAAAATCAATAGACACTTAAATGTAGCTGATTTGGCTTTTGTGGGTCTTTCCTCTATTAAACATTAACAACTAACCAATCACTTTAAATTTGATGTCCATGGGCCTATCATCCTATCATGATGCAGGTGAGGACATGTGGTGGCATCTATAATTTTGAAATAAGCTTATCAGAATAAGCTTTAAAACTGTTAGAGGTTGAGGGGGGGCATAAATGCAGATAGGTGGTGAGTTCTACTGCACTAGGTTGGGACATGCAATGGGTTCTACTTTATGAAGCTTCATTTGAAACTACGTATTGACATGTGACACCTGGCATCATCCACTACTCTTTGAGGCTCAAACCTTTCCCAAAGGGAACTTGCCCTATGGGGTCTTTGATTTCTCTGATGGGATGTTGGTCCTTTGTTTCCTTTGCTCTATGTGTGCCTTTATATTATGAGTGCCTCTTTATTTTGATATGTGGCACCTTCCACAGGAATAGGTGAGGACATGTGGCATCTTATACCTTCTTAAACCTTTATGACACTATAGAAATGTTTGGGGATTAATCAGGCTCTTGCAGATGATGACACTTGCCGGAAACCACCACTCTTTGTATGGGACACATGGCACGGTCTGCTGGTCTTAGTAAAAACATAGTGAAGCCTTCTGTAGTTACCACTTGTCACCCTCTATAGAACTTAGGAAGAAGCTTTACCAAAAGGGACCCTACAGCTTATAAGGAACTTTGAGAAGTGAATGCTGACATGTGTCACATTCCACTGAGTTACAATGCCGACATATGGCGCAGTCCAAATATTTTTAGTAATCGTGCAGACATAGAAACATGGTGGCTTCCATGAGTTTTCAAAAAGGGACACGTGGCACCTTCTACCACTTCTCCAAAATAAATCATAAAGGGACTCAACTGATGACACTTGGTAGCATCTACTTGACTCTTTCTTTTATGTGCATCTCTTTTCTTAACTGAGGGAACCTTTGAACCTGTGTGTTGAACCGATTGAACATTGAACCCATTGAACTGATGAACCAAAATGGTTCAAGGTTCAAGAGTTCAATTTTTTGAGACTCGTTAAGTGCTTGAGGTTGTAAAAATTTGAAATAGTTGACCTTTGAAATGTTGTCAAAGTGATTAGCTCTTGTTGATGATGTTTGATCCTTTGAACCCATTGAACCCATTAAATGGAAATGGTTCAAGGTTCAATCATTGTCCTAATGCTTGTCAACAGGACCTTTTTTATTGAACCAAAGTGTTGACCCAAACCTGAAGGTGACCAAGTACTTGAAACTCACTCTTTTGATTGAACTTGCCTGTAGAAGCCTTTGAACCTATTAGTCCCTTTACCAAAAAGTTGAGAAAATGATGAAATTGAATGTTTCAAAACAATTTTTTGGAAAGGAGAGGGATAATTTTGGCCATGCAGGACCAAAATAGTCATATGTTGTCTGAAAAATGAGGAGTCATTTTTTAGAGACAACAGGTTTAATTGTCAAAAACCTCACCGTGGTTCTAGGTCCCTTAAAACCTTGGTTTTACCCTATCAAATAAATAAACTATGCATATAGACCACTAACCTCATTTCTAATAAAAACACAATCAAATATAATAAAAAAAGATAAAACAAAAATAATTTTACTTATAAATATATAAAAAATCAAGTTGAAATTAAAATAAAGAGATTTTGTATTGGATTTATCCAAGGTGATAATAAAAACTTCTTTAGTGTTAGATTAAATTCTTGGTCAAATAATATAAACCACTATCTATTATATTTTATCCAAGGATGAAGGTTTTTTTATTTTAATGTCAATAATTTATAAGAATATGTATGAAATCCTAGGATAAAATTCAAGAAAACAACAAGAAATGTTCTAAAAAGTAGTGGGTTCACCAAAATGTTTAATCTATCATATTTGAATGAACTCAAATGGATAGATCTAAATGATTAAAATTTAAATTATAATGGATTTGATAGTGAATACAATAGGCTACTAAATTTTTTAGAATTTAAAACTTTCTAAAAATAGTAAATAATCCTAAGGATATGTAAACTCCATAAAACATATCTTATAATGGTTGTGACTAAAAATTACGTGGAAAGATTTATGTACTATGTTGTGACTGACTAAAAGGATTTAAACTATGTTGGGATAAGTATAAAAAATGAGGATAGGACTGTATTGTGGCCTTGTTTTGTTGACTATAGTTGTATCCTAGTTGAATTTTTTATTGCTTTATTGATATGGGTTTGTGAAACAATTTACAAGGATCAACTAATTTATTTTGTGTGCCTATATTCCATGTGGAATAATTTAAAAATAAAATATCTTATTCTTTCACAACAAATACAATATAGATAAAATTCAAAAAGGGTTGAATAATTTTAGGGGAATAACCAAGGTACTCTAATAAAACCTCATGTAAGAAGAGTGTTGCCTATATAGCCCAAATGGTCCTCATTCTTATATATTTATCCCTCCTAAATTTGAGTTTGTAATTTTGAATGTGATGATATTTTCTCTTTTATTTATTATTACCCTTTACATAAGTATGAAGATGATGTATTCAAATTTTGACATGTAAATGATTAATTAATTAAAGAGATAGAGAAATTTTTATATCCTTTTTTATAATAGAAATCAATTCTTAAATCCTATGTGAGGGAACCATTTGAAAATAATAATGGTCATAAAATATACCGTTGCAAACATAAAAAATCACACACCTTATGAAAGTTATGCTAGGATAAGTTTACATTAACTAGATAAGGTCACAATACAACCTTATCCTTGTAATGCAACATCATCCAAAAAGACTAAAAATAATAAGATAAAGATTTAAAATGAAGATTTGTGATCCCTGATGTGGATATAATAATAATAAGATATAAATATTAAATGCATGAAATTGATAAATAAAAGTGAGAATCCTAAGACTTAGACCAGGGCATGCCAGTAAGACATTCATTTATCAACAATAAACAATATAATAAAGACTATGTAAAATGTATATTTTGAATGAGCTTGTGTCAAATTTGGGTGTCTACATAAAGAAATGGTATAATAGTCCAAAACTTTGGAGTCTTCATATTGAAGTCAACATAAGTTGAAGAATAAGGACAAATGGTCTCTTCAGGACAACCAACAACTTCTTTGAACAAACTTATTTATTATTCTCTACTTTATTTATTCTCTTCCTTGTTTTTTTATTTTTTTATTGTAGTTTTCATAAAATGATTGTAATTTTTAAATATTTTAACTTTATGAAATGTTTTTTGAAAATTAAGTCAATAAATAGAAGACTTTTTTAAAATGGAAGTAGTTGTAAGATTTTATGAGGTATTTATAGGAATTTATGAGGTAGTTATACATTTTTTAGGCTATATATTCATAGATATCCATTGTGTTTAGTAGTTTTTGACAATAAAGAAAATTCATAATTTTGAACTCATTCAGACTCTTTATAGCCTTTGTTTTCTATGGATTGTGTCCTTTTGATCCCCAAGTGCAAGTGGGATACATGTGTTACATTAAAATTGAGTTAATTTAATATAATTCATATTCACTCATGTACATATTCAACATTAATTTTCCATGAAGGTCTAAGTTATCCAAATCATGCCAAGTGTCAAAATCACATCTCTTTGTAAATTCATAATTTCACAATCAAAACATTATGATTTACAATTTTTTGACTAATTTAGATCATTTCAAGTGGCCACAACTCACTCATTCACATACTCTTAATCAATGGAGCATAAAAATTGTAATAAATTATATGGTTTATGGGTCTAAAATATATTTACAAGATGTTTCATATCATGATAGCATTAATTTGCAACATAGAACCTAAGATAAAGGAACATTCAAACCCTTTGCACCATGCCACATGATGTCTTTTATTAATGTATTAAGGTTATATAGTCAGAGAGGAAAGAATAATGTATTTGATATGTTTATTTATGTGATTTTTCGATTCAATCCAAATATGCCACTTGTCACCATCTCATTTTCTCACAATAATAATAAGTTTGGCATTCAAACACACTTATAAGGAGAACATCATTATGTGAAATAATTCCATGTGGCACAAATATAATTTAAATGATGTGATAACATCTATGTGATAAAATCCTAGTTTTTTAAATAAGTTGTATAGCTTAATAATTAAATATATTGTATGTCTAAAAATAAATTGACTAAGCAATTCATTTCATATTATGATATGAATTGAAGATAAGGGTCTCGGTTAGATTTACATATGATATATACTACATACCCTTATATTTTCTCCTATATTTTTGACATGTTTGTTACATCTGTATGTTGTACATCAAGTTATACACACTACACAATATGCATAAAGTGATGCATGCTCAACATACAGAGTAGAACTACACAGGTTACATAATTTCTCACCAATCACTATAATGTTTATTTATATATTTCCAAAAAATTGATATACTTTGTGAAAATATAAATCTTCATTAGGTTTTTGAAGATATATTATGCTCATGTCAATTTAATACCCATACTGGGTTGTTAATATTTAACACATATCTAAATGGAATATTGGTAATGAATATTGAGCCTACATTGAATTAAATTAAATGAATATTATCTACCTGAGTAAGCCCATAATTAATGTATATTTTTAAAGGGGAATAGGTGGTTTATTTTTTCATTTAGCCATTAAATACTTATTCACTATTCAATCTTTATGCAAAACTAATACTCTTAGTATGCTTCATTATTCAAGCTCTCTCAAAGATTTTAACAATAATAATGAGTATAAGTAGTTTGTTATTCCATAGAAGCTAATCAAAGTTATACACTACCTTGGAAACCCATAATATTTTCATGTTATGTAATTCACCTATGGAATAATATTTTTAAAAATTATAAATATTATAATTGATAACTCATATTAAAATCTCTGAATTCTAGATGGTAAATTTTAGAATGTATTCACTGAAATATAAAATTTCAAGATGATATTTGACAAGATATTTTTAATTTTTTTTAGAAACTAAGATATGTGGGGATTTATGTTATATTTGATTTTTATTTTCACTTTTATTTACACCCTTTGAGGAGATTCTAAGGATATTCTCATCCAATTGGCACAATAGAATCACTTCTAGGCTTGTGGGCAGCCTAAGGAATGAAGTGAATCTCTAGATAGGGCTAGCTCCCTTGATGTACCACTTGAATACAACTACTACTAAATATTAAGGTGGAAAGGGATAGAAATAACTAAAATTAAATATAAAATAATGGAGGTGATACACCAAATATATTGATGACATCCAACCACATGTATATTGCTCTTAAGACCAAGCAACAAACCAAACATACACTTTCTAAATCTACAATTTCTTGCATCAATGTTACATTGTGAGGTCAAGATGAACATCTAGGATAGGAGGACTAGACAAGAGGCCTTGAATGGCACTGATGAAGAGATAAAATCACTTAGTCCTTGACATATATCAATAACACTCCACATTCTCTGTAAGAAGAAGTTTTCCAACTGGAAATAGGTTGTAATAATGAGTTAGCATGTTAAGGAAACAAGAGTATCACTTAATAAAAATAAAACATTAAAGTAAAAAAACTAAGTACAATCATGAAAGAGGTAACACTTAGTCATTTTATTTATCAAAATCTATAAAATTGAGTATGGCTTTACCATATTCAGGTGGAGCATCCAATACAATGCCAAAATGGCCAACTCTTAGAGAGAGAGAGAGAGAGAGAGAGAGAGAGAGAGAGAGAGAGAGAGAGAGAGAGAGAGAGAGAGAGAGAGAGAGAGAGAGAGAGAGAGAGAGAGAGAGAGAGAGAGAGAGAGAGAGAGAGAGAGAGAGAGGTACAAGGGTCACAAAAACACTTTTAAAACTAATAATTTTATTTATACATGCATGGGAAGAGGATATGGGTCAAACCATGCAAGGATAGGAGCTATAAATGACAATCCAAGTCACCAAAGTTATGCAAAGTGGCATAAAAGATCTTGTGCACAAAAAAAATACTTTAATTATTGGGCATATTTTAATATATAGTAACTAATTTGGATTAATTATAATTATTATAAATAAATTTATAGACATCATACATTCCTCTCCATGCATTGGTTTTATGCCTAGTCTTCTATAATCAACTAAAAAGGAGCCATCATCATCTGATGTTCTAAAAACTACCCTTCCATGCATCCTTCACACTTAACCTCTAAAATTCCTCTATTTATCCTTTAAAATCCATTTTAGGGAGTTAATGACACTTGGAAAACTTATCCATGGCCTTAGACCTCTCAATTTCACCTTAAAAGGACATCTAATTAAAGTTTCCACATTTTGCATCCTTATGTTCACTATGCCAATTTTGATTGGCTGAAAGGAGAGATTTAGTTTGGAAACTTAAAAACTTTTAATTAGGATAAAATTACCATATTTATTTATAATATGTTCCTATTTTCCCATCAAACTTTATTTCACCTTCTAAAACATCATAGACCCTAAAAAACATAAAAAATGGTGAGAAAAACCACATTTTGCATAATGTCTGTATAGTTTTGTACATATAATTTTCACATGTGGGGTACCTATATAGTCTTATAAATCTTAAATTATGTTTCATTTCATTTCTACCCCATATGGATACTCCATTTTAAACATTTCTCCAATCGGGTCCTTAAAGAGGGTTTCTTAGGGTTTGGGGTAGTTTCTAGTCTTAACATTTGTTCATAAAGAACAGATGTTGGAATTCTCTCTAAGTTCCACTAAGGTATTATTAATTACCTTCTACATCATCTAAAAATATATTATCTTACCATTCTAAGGTTCATTAAAGTTTTAAACATCTAAAGTTGTCCTTCAAACTCCTTTCTTGCATTATGTGAGGGTCTAAGTGTATTCAAGCCCCAAAATGGTTTCTTGGATACCTCCCATAAAAAATAAAAGATCAATACCATATTTAAACACCCAAAAATCATGTTTAAATCATCATAATATCTCCCTAAGAGATAAAATTTAAAAGACCTCCCTCTTTGGCATTAGGCCTAGACTTGTTCCATAGGTTTGTATGTACCTTGGTGGTTGAAACCTCTTTATTGGCCTTAAAAACCTTTGATATATATCAAAAACATCATATAAACCTCCATGAATATTATACAAAACATTATAATTCTTTTAAAATTTTGAAATTATAAATTACCCCTCATGAGGGCTTAGGCTTATACCCTGCCTAGTTACCCTACTTACAAACCTTGTTACATATACCACCCTATCTAACTTACAACCATATAAAAAGATTTTAAATTTTTTTAATATGTTTATACCAGCTTATAAAATCATA
This sequence comes from Torreya grandis, assembly GCA_037957365.1. Classification (NCBI taxonomy): domain Eukaryota; kingdom Viridiplantae; phylum Streptophyta; class Pinopsida; order Cupressales; family Taxaceae; genus Torreya; species Torreya grandis. The sequence goes on along the minus strand of JARHVA010001217.1, from coordinate 1,972,590 downwards.
TTTGAATTTATTTTGACTTCTGGTCCACCATTTTAACCCATTTTTCAAACGTTGTAGGGTTCTTAAAAGGGAAAAGTGGCCTGTTTCTAAGACAGAATAGAGGCATGTCACCTTGATTTTTCATAAAATAAAATATTATAGGGTGTTCATAAATTTATAATTATGATCCATAATAAAATTTAGATCTTAATTCTAATTTTTAACCTTTAACAAGACCCAGATTCTAAGACTAAACCTTGTCAGGTAGACTATGTGCAGGGTTTGAATCATTGACTATGTTTTATCACTTAGAGCCCATTTATTTAATTTTATTTATTTTATAGAGAATTTTAAAAGTATAAAAACAAATATTTACTTGGTTAAAACTTTATTTTCACTTCTTAGAAAGTCTATGATCCATTTTTCTCCTTTAAATCCAAAACCCTACCTTGACTGCAATAGTCTTGCCTATAGCTTATTTTCATTCCCTTAAGATTGAAATAATGGTTTGAATTCATCTTAAAAACACATTGGAGTCACTTTTGGATGATTAAATTAATATTATAAATTTATATCATATTTCTAATTCTCAAATAAAACTCACCTAAACCACTACCTATCTCAATCTAGATAGGCCTGTAGGTGGTGATCTTACCCTATGTATAGATAGGGGACATGCAAAGGAGGTCTAAAACATACCCTATAACCTCCCTATAATGATATAATAGGTTTATTATACCCATTAAACCATTTTAATCCATTTACATATGGAATATAGACCTAATTTTCCATTTGGTGAAGAAAGGTCACTCTTTGAGCTCAGTCTTGTAGACCACATTGAGGGAATTTAGTGTGTTTGGGAGCCACTTTGAGACCCTCAAAAACATGTCACTCTTGAATTTTTTGACCTCAAACCTTGGAATAAACCTATTTAATATTATATTAAATCAATTCCAATCATTTAAATTCCTTAATACTTCTTGTAAACTTATTGCAGGGTACCAGCCAAAACCCTTGGGACCTCTATTTTCCTTTTTCTGAGACTAAAGGCCTGAGGATATTCTCTTTAGTTTTTAAAGTGTTTATCAACTTTATTATTCCAAGCTTCCCATTTTAAAAATTCCACCAAGTAAAAATCGCATGCCATGACATCAATTAGGCTTTCCCATCATGTTTCAATTCTCATAATGGTCTTTTCAATTCTCTGCCCAACCACTTGTAGGTGGAGAAAACTAAGCCTACAGGCATCAAACCTATCAAGATGTTAAGGAAAGGGTTAAAATAATTATAAATTATCTATTAAGGGTTAAAAAATTATCTCAATCCCTTCTCATGAACCTTTCAAATCTCAAAGAAAAGAAAACAATCATCAAGGTCATGGTGACATCATCATATGACCCCTGTATGTGTTAATTGACTGTATATGGGAAGTGAAGGGGAGCATGGATAATAATGGGTTTATGAATGGATTAAAATCAATTTATAACATAATAAAACTCTCCAAAATCACCATTTACACCCAAATAAACTTGAAACAAGCTCCATCACTTGTCCTTTAACATGGAAAAACTACTTGACCATGTGAATAGAGCAGGTAGAGGTATCTTATGACCTTTTGATGCATGTGGAATGGGATTATAAATGATTATAGTAAATGATAAAAGGATTATATTTTAAATATGGAGTCAAGTAAACTTTTCAAACATGTTGGAGACACTAACACAACTCCCTGAATCCATCACAAAGCATAAAACCCTTGCAAATTGAAAAGAACTCATAATGCAAACTAATGTACCTTCCTAAAAATTAAGTTGGTTAGATAATAAAACAAATTTAAACATTAAAAAAAGTTTTTTAATCATTATATGTGTAATATAACAAGATCTGGAAGGAAACTCAATAATTGGGTTGTATGGAATTGCTCAAAAGAGACCAAAACCTATAAGGTACACAGATGAGCAGGCAGTTTTGGAAGCTAAACTTCAAATGAATGATTAATAAAGCTTATGAAACCATTATTAAAAATTATTATATGTATTTTAAGGTATAATATTGTATAATAACCTCCTAAAGTAATTTTTCCTAAAACCATATGTGTTGTTTACACGAGCAAAAACCTACAAGTGACTTCACTATGCCAAGGAGGAAAAGAGAGATGAACAATTTTGAGCTATAAATGTCATACTTAGGTAAAACAAAATTTGTATTTTAGTTTAATAATATTAAATTACACCCCCTTGACCCATCTCACATGGCACACTTCCCAAGGAGGTCATCCAAGTGCCCAAAATTTCTCCTTTCACTAAGAAACTATCCTTTCTTCTATATAACCTATAATTTATAGTTAGTGATAGTTAATACAGACCTCCTTGGACAAATGGTTCATGAGATAAACATTTTTTACTTTCAAAAATCCAAATAAACCCATATAAAGTATTAAATACACCATTTAGACCTCTCAAAATGACTTAAAATGATAAATGGACCTATGAAACAAATGAACAAAGCTAGTACAACACTAAATGACCTTCAACAACCTATGAAACACTTTATAACATCTATATCAATGCCCTAAATGCTTGTAAAATGAATTTTTTACCTATAGGTTCCCCAATTTGACTAAAAAGTCAAATTTGGTCAGCAATTTTAATATAATTCTTGTGTAAAAATTATTTTTAGAACCTACGTACAAATAAATAATGAAATTAAGCTATAAGCAGTAATTTATCTTCCAATATATGTAATTAATTAAAATTTATAGGACATTTAGTTAGATTATTATGAGATCAAAAAAAAATGTGTGTTTGTTGTTATGTTGACTAGTCAAAATTTAGAATGAAATTGTAATACTTCCTTATTTATTTCATTAATCAAGGAATTTACAACCATATCTAAATCTGAAAAATCATTGGTACATATAGTTTTCAATTGGATTTGTAATTGCTAATTATGAGGAATCTTCTAAATATATAAGGAACTATTATTTTGTATATTTTATGATTTGTGTGTTATATGTATGCATTTAAATATTATGATGATATTTGATACCAAATTTGAGTAGGTAATATTCTATGGTAGTCCATGGTTCCTTAAGGAATAAATTTCATTCCATTAAATTAAGCTTATATTAGATCTATGAAATTAAATACTCATTTGTGTTAATAGTTTATTTCTATTTAGTGAAGTTTGGAAATTTAAGAGTTTATTGCAATGTGTATATTTTTACAAGTGCCTTAAAAAATATGATCTAAATGGATTATTTTTGCATTTTATTTTATCTTTTAGGGTTTATCATCAATAATATGATAAAATATCTAATATTTTATCATTAATATGATCAGATGTGTGACAAAAATCTATCCTTGATGTTTTAGGGTACAAAGAAAAAAACTCATAAATGAACAATTTAAGAAGTGAATCATTCACCAAAACCGACCACCATACTTCATAATGAAAAACACAATAAATTATTAAGAAAATTAGACTAGAAAACAACATGTTAGAATTGTATCCAAAGAAACCCACTAGGAACCATAAATGAAATCCACTAATATTTTAGATAATTGAGTATGTCTCAAGTAATTTATCCCCTTAGAATATGATAAATCATTCATAAATTTGTGATGCTTAAAATTTAAGACCATCCCTTGAATCCCCTAGAATTTCCCATGCATTAGGCATTGAATATTCTCTTCCTATAGAAGAGATAAATAATACTTACTTTAAAATAACACTTCTCATGAAACTTCTAACCATGGAAATTATAACTGGAAATACACATAACACAAAACTACATTATAGAAGTGAACCCAAAAATTTGTATTACATTGAATTACTTTGTAGTTGAATATCTTAATTTTGATAATTAAGAATTAAACCAAGGATTCATACAACCTCCATGTATAAATTGACTAGTACTAAGATGTTAATAACTTTAAAATTAACATATTATGTCAAGGTGTGGGAATGTCAACCTCAAAAACCAAATCCTATAACACTATCAAATTTAGAACTCATAATTATAATCATACCATGTCTCATTATGGGAACATGGAAAGAACAAAAATAAGTTAGTTAAGGATAAAAGTATCATTAAAATATATTTTTTTGATTTAAGAGACAACTTTAAAATAACTTCCATTTGTCATATCATAACCTTCATCAACATTAACCTCCAAGGTATAACACAAAACCTTGGTTATTTTGGTTGGAATTATCAAGTATAATCACATTACTTACTACTTTGGGGATTTATTAGATAATTATTTTTTACACAATTGTAAAGTAACTTTGTGTATATTCCTCTTCAAAGGCCTAGGGATTAATATTTTTTAGTTTTTCCTCAAAATATGCAATCCACCATTTTAAATGGTAATTACAATACTTAAAAAATAAATAAATTAAAATGGGAAAATAATATGATTAATAATAGATATAAAAAATCACACATCTTATGGAGTATCAAAGATCACTATTCTAACATTAGATACTTGTCGACACATATTAGATTTTAAAATGGCTAAGTTAGTGTTGCACACACTTCAGAAATATTTAAATATTTATCAGTTTAACTAAAACTTTGGACCTTATTATTGTAGGGTTTATCAAATAACATTTTTAAACATGAAAGTTTTTAAAATTATTACCTATACATTGGTACACCATAATAAATATTATAACTATCAACTAAAAATTAGTTTAAAACTTTATTATTGAAACCTTATTTACCAATGTGTGCATCTATATTAAGGATGCAATAGTGAAATAAAGGTTTAAGAAAACATATTATTGATTTATTTTAAATTTAAAAATATTGTATGGGTTGTGCCTTGACCATACTCAATCAGGTACTTATCATGATGGATTGATCATTTTAGTTGAATCACAAAAACTTCAACACAACATATGGATTTGTTTCTTTAAAAGTTTGTTTGATGGCTCACCCAAACCAATTTAGAATATGTATATGTTTTTTTTAATAATATTACTCTTACTTGTTCCAAATGGGTGTCTTCTCATTTTGAACATGATAGAAATAATATGAGAACCAAAGGCCTATATTCTTATCTTGACATGTAGAATGGGCAACCACCCATTATGAATAAGATAAGAATATAGTTAATTAATTTTTATGTATAATTATCATATGCCCACTATGAACAAGAGAATAATATTGGCCTATAATAAATAATCTAACATTATTATCTTTTTTGGAATGGGCATGTGTCCTTTCTACACAAGATAGAATCCAATATTATTATCTTATGTAGAATGGGAATTTGTCCATTATAGATAATGTAATAATATTGTCCTATATAACTTCTCATAATAGTTTTATAGACTTGTTTGTAATGGGAATGTGTCTACACAAGATAATAATATATGCCTTTGTTGTTAATATTATTCCTATCTTGTTTAGAATGGGTAATTACCCATTCTAAACATGATATGAATAATATGAGATATAGAAGAATTTATTCATGTCTTTTGTCTATTAGACACATTCCAATTATGAAAAAAATATGAATATTATCAATTAAGAATATAGTTTATTATCTTTTGTATAATGGGCACATGCCCATTCTGAATAAGATAGCAGTAATATGAGAACTAGAGGCATAAATTCTTATCTTATGTAGAATGAGTAGTTTCCCATTCTAAATATAGGAATGTTATAAATTATGAATACATTATTATTATAGTTTGTATCATGGGTTTATTTAAATTATAGATAAGATACGAATAATATGCTTATTAAAGGCCTACATATTTTTATCTTAATGTGTAAATTATGGGAAGATGCCTATTCTGAACAATATAAGAATATGGGCCTTTATTTCTCATATTATTCATAATGGTAATCTATCCATTCTTAACTAGGTATAATATGAACAATAGAGGCCAACATTCTTATCTTATATAGAAGAGGTAGATTCCCATTACGAAAAAGATAAGAATATTACCAGTTAAGAGCCAATATTATTATGAATAATGGACACATGGCCATTATAAATAAGTCTATATTAATAATATGATAAATATAGGATAATATTATTTTATATTTATGTATAATGGTACATGCCCATTCTAAAAAAGATAGCAATATTGGCCTTTGTTGTTCATAATGGGCAGTTACCATTTCTAAACAAGATAAAACTATTGGATTCTGATAAAGAATATAATATTATTATCTTGTATAGAATGGGCATGTTACCATTATAAAAAGGATAAGAATATATGAATTTATATCAATGAATATTCCAATATTCTTATCTTGTGTAGAATGGGCACATGCCCAATATAAACAAGATATAAATAATATGAGAAAAATGGCCAATATTTTATCTTGTGACTATTATACACAAGATAATTATATTTAGTTTTTTAATTATATTATTCCTATCTTGTTTATAATAGGAAATTTCCCATTCTCAACAAGATATTAATAATATGAGAACTTGAGGCCTATTTTATTATCTTGTGTAGAATGGATAATTTCCTATTTTGAATAAGGCAAGAATATTATCAACTAATAAGCCAATATGGGTTGATTCTCAAAGTTGGGGAAAAAAGTATGACATTTCCCCAAATTTTAAATTTTTTGAAAAGGGCATTCACCCTTTGAAAAAGGGAGTACACCCCTTTTTTAAATTATTGATGCTTAGGCTTGTGCCAAAGCCTAAAGGGTTTATGCCCTTTGCAAAGGGCATATGCCCTTTACAAAACATAAAGGGTATATACCCTTATGTCTTTCCCATTTAATTTTCTATTTACATCTCAAATCCATTCCATTTTTATCATTTTTTGGCCTTTGTATTTCTCTTTTAGATCCATGTGCGTGATTGTATTTGCATCACACTAATGGGAATTTGGCATTCAAGTTGATACCTTGGGTATGTTGATTTTTAAATTTAAATTTTTCTATTTATATTTATATTTATTTATGTAAGTAGGATTTTAGGTTTATATTTACATTAAATTCTCTTGAATTTCCTTAAAAAACATGTATTTTATTTAAATATATATACATAGTTGAATGATGGATCCATTGCATGGAGAAAATATTAGACAAAAATATGAATGATTTGATTTTGCTCAAGAATAAGTTCAATTTTATGAAAAATACAATTTAAAACATAAACAATTACAAATAATCATCAATAATTTGCATCACTCCTCATCTGATAGTGCACACATTTCACTTGCCAATACATTGGAGACTATTCTTAATGAAGTGGTAAATGTAACTTTTTAACTTGGTGCAATGTTTCATCAAAGAGAGGCCATGAAATAATTTTATTCTAAAAAAATATCATATGAACATGTTAAGAAAAAAATAGAAAAAGAAGCTATGTGTACTTTTGTTTTTAGGCCTAGAACCAACCAACCTCCACTGAAGAATTGTAAACATGTTGGTATTATTTGGTATGTTCATAAGGAGATGAAAAATAACTTTTGGGATAGGTGGTGGATGGTGTTTTATGAGCCTTCATGAAAAAAAAATGAGGTTCCATTATACTTTTTAAGAAAATTGTATTGTGAATTTGTGTTGTAATAAATTCCAAACTATTTTGACATGATGACCTCCCAAGGTAGGGGAGGGGGGTCTTCATTTGATATACTTGGTGTTAGGTGATACCAAAATTGTTATAATCAATCTAACAGAAATAGAAGGACAATATCACATGCCTATATTCCTAAAATTTTAAATTTTAATGTATATATGGACACCCTTGAGGTGGTTACGAGTCTAAAACAAGTTATGATTGAGCATGGTATGCATATACTAAAGACTTTTGCTCAACCTATAGGTGGTGATAATGATAGTGGCATTAATGGTATTGGTGGAAGTGGTAGTGGAAGTAGTGGTTTTGGTGGTTTTAGTATATTTGTTACTATCCCTCTTATTAATCATGTTAAAATTCATGTTCATCATTACACATCATATGAGAAGAAGTATATAGGAACTCCTATTCATGTGTGACATACATAGATTACATCTATGGAGACTAACATGCAAGATCATATGCCACCTATAGATGGTTTAAGATCTCAAGATACTAGCATGTTAGAGCATATTCCACCTGTAGATGCTTCAGTAATAGATGACACTAGCATGCCAAACACTATGCCAGATGTATAGATTCACCAACTTCTCTCAGGAAACATCATCCTATTATGCATGAGTTATCAACTTCAGCATCTATATTTGATACATATTTTTAATTTTTATTATGTTTTTTTATGTTTTTAAAAGAACATTAGGTTTATTTTTCTAGTATGTGTTTACTTAATTGACTAATTTATTTGACTAAACTTGTTATGTGTTTATTGTATAGATGATTGGTGCTATTTTGGGTAGCTCAAAAAGCCTTGACTCTATTTTAGGGCCATAATTGGCATGGGTGTACCCTATAAATAGGTTTGAAAACTTTTAAATTACATATTTATTTATGTATTTTTATTATCCCTTGAACAAAAACTATATTTTAAGATATATATTATAGTCATAGATTTTCATCATGTTCATTAGATTCACACATTATGCATTTATTGGTTTTATAGATGTTGAGGGGTGTTATGGTCACCCCTCATGGATGAAAATAAGGTTTTCTTGATGTTCGAGCTACATCTGAGGATGCACTATCTCCATAGTAGGTCATGATTTAGGTACAAAGATTGGTGAGAACACATAGTAAAATTGTTTTTTAGCTTCAAGCATTGATTTTCTATGTCATATTTACATAAATGTATGAATATATAGATATAAATATATATGTATGCTCCATGGGATTCTCCATCATGGGTGTATATGTGATATTTCATCCCTTTAAAACCATTTATATGGAATATAATGAGTGTATAATCATTTTGGAAAAAAAAATCTTGAAAAAACTATCATTTTCAATATACAATTTTAGTGCATTAATTTTTATATTTCATATGTTGTGCAGACACAAAAAATTTTAGAGGTTTTGGATGAAATAAGGGACAAATCACATGCTAAGAGGAGAGTCTCTCCTTGTATTGAGGCATCCAACACCCTTGACTCTACGTCTATGCCAAAAAAGTTTCAATTTGTTTAGAGGCTATGAGGAGTAGGAGAGATAGTTATTGTGATAGGAATCTAGTTGTAGGCATAATCGATTTTGTATGCTGATATAGCCCACATTGTATGCCTATATGGCACATTTTGTCTATGTACATGTTATGGTCAACATTTCTTCTTGATATATCTCCTATTGTTTATGTTTAATTATGACATATAACTTTGCATATACACATATATACTATTTGGCAATATGATTCCTTTACCTATGCATATTTTTTATCTTAATCATTTATTGTTTGCACATATTTTTGGTTAGTGATCATTATTACTTCATATGTGGATTAAAAAATTTACATTATTCTCTAAGTTAGGTGCTTCATCATTATGTATATTTTACATGTACATGTGATATTTACTATTAACTTATTTCATTTACATTTAATTACATATCAATTTGCAAATATGATTTAAGTAGACATGTGATCAATTTTAGGGATGTAAATATTATAAGTTGTACTTGATCATAGTTGGTAGGAGGTCTAGTGATGTGAAAGAATCATCCATCAAGGTGTATATAGTGTGTTTTTTTGTAATAAATATACTATCATGGCTTCAAGTTGTTTGTAATAGCTAAATTAGGGATGTTTATATTTTCCATTCAAAATTAAATTAAATTTTTTAGTAAGGAGTATTTTATGTTCTTGGAGAAATTCATTACCTATTAAAGTTGCATGACTATTATAAAATCTCATTTATGGTCTTGTGGTCTCGAAATTCATAGTAGTTTATTGTAATTCATGACTTAGCATTAAATTGATTATGTTTAATGTCTTTTGATGTAAATGAAAAACAAATACCTGATGTAAATAGAACATACACTTACATTATGCATTCACCTAGATATGATCTTTAATTTTAATCTCCTCTCTACTTGGTCTAATACTTTACATGGATATTAGGTCCTTTACTTATCCCTTGGACACCCTTACTCATTCTCAACTTCACTAGGTTCATAAACTTCTTACCTACATAGTCCTCTTCTCTCTCTACAAGACATATCACCCTTTTATCCCTCTGCACTCTCTCCTCTTATGCTTAACTCTACACTCTAAAGTTCATCTAGGCCTACTCTTAGGCTTGATTCACTTTTATCTAGGTATCTAGTCATATACCTCCTTATTTATCATGAAATCTATCTTCCCTTCTTTAAATCTCATCCTCTCACACACATAGTGAACTCAATAGCTTCATTCATGCATATCATTCTCACTCTCTCTTTAAATATTTATCACTCTTATTCTTCCCATGAATTTTATATTTCTTATCATCATCCCCATAATCTCATAATATACTCTCATAACCATATTCTCTTATCTTCCTCTAAGCTTGCTTATTCTTTGTAATAGTTTCAAGGCCTAAATATCTCATTCATGGTTAAATGACTCTATAAATCCTTTATTTAATATAGGAACATGTACCTACTCATTTTATCTCTTACATATATCCAATTCAACAACACAATCCTCAAGTTAGAACTCCCAACTCAACTACACCTTCTTCAAGCCTCCTTCTCTATTAGCCCTCAAAACATGTAAACCTATAAGGTATGAATAATAAAAATATTTTATGAGAATAAAAATACATTTTCAAGTACCCATTATCCTTATTCAACTCCATTCCAATTTTTGCGATCTAACTCTCCTTGCAACCCAACTAACTCAACTCACTCTTTTGTAAATTAGGCCTCTTTAGGTCTTATATAATGACACAATTTCAAAAACCATAAAGTATGGAATTTTAATAGTAAAAAATCTCATTATTATTCAATAAATTGATAAGTTACACTATATTCTAATATTTTAATAATTTTTAAGGGTTAGAACAAAATATATTCTAGTTACAATTTGAAAACCCTAGGTTAACCTTAGATAGGCTTGTGCAAGGCTGAAAGGATAGAAAATTAGAGAGTTTGTTTATTACAACAATTATTTAAAATTTGAGACATTTTTAAGGTATATTTACCCTTTCTTAAACTCATCCAAAAGTTTACAAGCCTTGATTCAACACCAAACATCCATCCAAGGCATATTTGCAAAGTTTTGTGCTAATACAGGCAAGTTTTGAGACTTCTTGACACCATCCTCATATTGAAAACATTATTTATTCCTTATAAAGATATAATTAATACATACACAACTTAACTTTCATGTTTAAAATTTTATCCTTATTTTTTAGGTCTCCAAAACTACTAAAATTCTATTTGACAATTTTTTTTGGCAAGAACAATAAGATTTTTTAAGATAAATAGTCTTGTAACTCCCATTACTCACTCCTCGTAGATCTAAATAACTTAAAACTTATACAATAATTTAATTACATTATATAATATATATCATATAAATTTTAGAGTATTTAACTAGATAAATCACATGATACAAGGGTTTTAGAATGGCTTAGGGTTTCATGGTAGCCTACTAGCTAAGAGCACCAAAAAAGGTCTTATTTGAAGTTGGAATCATTTTAAACCCTCATTATTTTAAATATATATATATATATATATATATATATATATATATATATAATAACCCCTAAAAACTATTTAAATAATTTAATAATATTTACCAACAAAAAATGTCTTCAAAATACCAATATTCCAATATTGTAACATGCATATATTACCCTGCCTAGTATGTAAACATTTTAATAAGGATTCAACCTGTAAAGAATACACAATACATGAAAGTATTTATGTTAAATTATATTATAAATTATCTTATAAATTAATACATTGGTTTATTTTTCATAAACATTCTTAATATTTCTAAATCAACACCCTCTTACAACACTCCAACTCATCTCTCATGCAATAATAACCCTTTATATGCTAAAATATCTAAGAAACTTCATTTTTATTACCATTATATGGTTACATGGAAGTTATACTTGTCATTTTTTGGTATATATTGTATTTATCCACTAAATTCATGTTGAATGACCTTCACACATATTTTTAAACCTACTACAAACAATAATCTATCATTACACCCTGCATTACTCCTTCACACATTACATAAACTTGTATTTTGGAATATAGACCCTTCATTAGTCCCTCCAATGATAAAAATTTTATATTTATATTCTTATTAAAGGTATTTAAAATCTCCCTCTTATTGAATTTAATTCATATCAGGTAGTTCAAATCTTTACCATGCTTACAGTCCCTAATTTTGGTTAAGATCCTCTTCCAACTTGAATCACACATTACAGAAGAACCATGAGGGATAGAGACAAGATGTAAGATACCACACATGAATGGATGAGTCATATAAGAAAGCCTTTTATGATTTTATCTAACTAAAAATGGGTGATATGTGGCAATAAGGTTTTTATCACAATAAAATCTCTCAAAATGGGTCAAAAGTTTGTCAACAGGGGCTATATGTTGTGTCTCATTATCCTAATTTATGAATTGTCTATGAAAAAACATTTGAATGAGAATTTTAATGATATTATTATCATTATTAAATATTGATCATGTCATGGGAGTGAAGGTTATAATTGATTAGATGCATCCCTTAAGAGATTCTCCTCATCCCTAAGTGTGCAAACTGAGTGAACTTTCATTGCATGTTACAAGAGAACCATGAGGGATAGAGATGAGACATTAGATACCATACATACACACATGAGTAATATAAGAAAGGGTAGGAGTATTTTATCTAAATTAAGATAGAAGAGATGCAATAATGAGATTTATTGCATAGTCAAATCTCTCAGAATGGGCCAAATTTTAGTCAGTGGTGGCCATATATTGTGACTTGTTAGCCCAATCAATGAACCATTTATATAGACATGTTCATATGATCATTTTAAGGATATAAAAATCATTGTTTGGTCTTAGTCAGGCCCTAGAATTGAAGGATGAAGTTGATCAAATGCATCCCTTAAGAGAATCTCCTCATTCTTAAGTGTGTAAACTAGGCAAAATTCCATTTCACATTATAGGATAAATTTGATCACTAAAAATGAGCCATTAGCTCCCACAAATGCACATATGAGTCCTCAAATAAATCCTATGAATATTATCTCTATCTCAAGATGGGTGAGATGAGGCAATAAGGTTTCTATCATAGCAAAATCTCTCAAAATAGGCCAAACATTGGTTAGTGGGGGCCATATATTATGACTCGTTAGCCCAATCAATGAACCATATGTGTGGACACATCTAGATGGTTTTTTTATGGTTTTTTTAAGGCTAGAATTGATGTTGTTCATTTTTTATCAATCCCAAATAATGAAGGTTGAATTTGAATGAATGCATCCTTTAAGAGAATATTTGCATCCCTGAGTGTGAAAACTAAGTGAACTTATGTCATGCATTGTAAGAGTACCATGAGGGATAGAGATATGTTATCAGCTCCCACACATGAATAGATGAGTCCTCTAAGAAATCCTAAGAGTATTCTCTCTAACTCAAGATGGGTGAGACATGGAAATGAGGTTTCTCTTGTAACCAAATCTTTTAAATGGGCCAAAATTTAGTTCACTAGGGTCGTATATTATGACTTTTTAGACCAATTGATGAACCATCTATGTGAACAAATCCAAATGGGAATTTTAAAGCTAGAATGGCTATTTTTTGGTCTTGATTAGGCCCTAGTAGTGAAGTTTGTAGTTGATCATATGTATACCTTATGAGAATCTCCTCATCTCTGAGTGTGAAAACTAAGTGAAATTACATTACACATTGTAGGATAACTATGAGGGAAAGAGATGATCCATTAGCTCCCATAAATTCATGGATGAGTCCTATAAGAAATCAAAGGAAGATTTTCTCTAACTCAAGATGGTTGAGACATGACAATGAGGTTTCTCTCACAATTAAATCTCTTAGAACAACCCAAAAGTTGGTCAATGAGGGTCGTATATTATGACTTATTAGTCAAATTTAAAATCATCTACGTAAACACATCTAGATTTACACTTTAAGGCTATAAAATGATTATTTGGTCTTAATAGGGCCCTAGGAATAAAGGTTTTAGTTAATCAAATTCATCCTTTAAGATAATCTCCTCATCCCTAAGTGTGTAAACTAAGTGAAATTCCATCATGCATTGTAGAATAACTATGAGGTCTATAAATGAGTCGTTAGCTCCCACATGTGTATGGATGAGTCATCTAAAATTTTCTAAGAGGATTATCTCTAAATAAATACAAGAAAAATATAGCAATTAGGTTTCTCTTACAACTAAGTTTATTAGAATAGGCCAAAAGTTGGTCAATAGGGGTCATATATTGTGACTCATTATACCAATAAATAAACCATATATAAAAACACATCTATATGGGTGTTTTAAATATATAATGGTCATTGTTTGATCTCGATCAGGCCCAAAGAGTGAAGGTTGTAATTGATAAATGCATCCCTTAAGATAATCTCCTCATCCCTAAGTGTGAAAATTGAGTGAACTCCCATTGTGCATTGAAAGCTAACTATGAGGAATAGAGACAAGCCTTCATCTCCCACATATATAAAAATAAGTACTCTGATAATTTTTAGGAGTATTTTATCTAACTAGAGATGGGTGAGATATTGAAATGAGGTTTCTCTCATAGCCAAATATCTCAGAATGAGCCAAATACTGGTTAATGGGGGCCATATATTGTGACTCATTAGACCAATAAATGAACCATCTACATAGACACATCTATATGGTTGTTTTAAGGCTATAATAACCATTTTTAAGTCTTTATTAGGCCCCAAGAGTGAAGGTTACAGTTGAACAAATGCATTCTTTAAGAGAATCTCCTCATCCATGAGTGTGCAAACTTAGTGAACATACATCATGCATTGTAGGAAAACCATGAGGGATAGAGATGAGATTTCATCTCCTACACATGCATAGATGGGTCATGTAAGAAACCAAAGGAGGATTCTAACTTGATATGGGTGAGATACGACAATGAGGTTTCTCTCGTAGCCATATCTCTTAAAAGGTCCAAAAATTGGTCAGTAGGGGCCATATATTTTGAATCATTAGCAATAGATGAACCATCTATATAGACAAATCCAAATTGTTGTTTTAAGGATAGAAAAAACATTTTATAGTATTAATTGGGTCCTAAGAGCAAAGTGTGTAGTTAATAAGATGCATCCCTTAAGAGAATCTCCTCATCCCTGACTGTACAACCTAAGCAAACTTATGTCGCACATTATAGGAGAACCATGATGGATAGAGATGATTTTTTAGATCCGACACATGCATGGATGAGTCTTGTAAGAAATATATATAATATTTTATTTAACTTGAGATGGGTGAGATGCAGTAATGAGGTTTCTCTCAAAGCCAAATCTCTCAAAATAGGCCAAAAATTGGTCACTGGGGCCCCTATATTTTTACTCGTTAGCCCAATCAACAAACCATATACATGGAAACATATATATATATATATATATATATATATATAGTATTTTAAATACTATAATAATTATTGATTAGTTTTAGGCATGCCTTTAGAGTGAAGGTTATAGTTGATCAGATGTATCCCTTAAGAGAATCTCCTCTTCCTTGAGTGTGCAAACTAAGTGAACTTCCATCATGCATTATAGGATAACTATGAGGGATATAGATGAATTTGTATATCATACACATGCATGGATTATTATTATATGAAATAATAGGAGGATTATCTCTAAATCCATCTAAGAGAGATATGGTGATGAGGTTTTTCTCATAGCTAAATCTCTTAGAATGGGCTCAAATTTGGTCAGTGGGGGTCATATATTTTGACTTGTTATCCCAATCAATGAACCATATATGAAAACAAATCTAGAGGGTAATTTTAAGGCTAGGACATCCATTTTATGGTCTTGGTCATGCCCTAAGGGAAAAATATTACAATTGATCTTATGCATCCCTTAAGATAATCTCCTCATCCTTGAGTGTGAAAATTGAGCAAAATTTCATCATGAAATATAAGAGAATCATGAGGGATAGAGATGAATTGTTAGCTCTCACACATGCATAACACATACTCTAATAAATCCTAGGAGTATTAGCTCTAATTTAAGCTGTACAAGATGCAACAATGAGGTTTTTCTCACAATTAAATATCTCAAAATGAGACAAAAGTTAGTTAGTGGGGGTTGTATATTCTAACTCATTAGCCCAATAAATGAACCATATACATGGACACAACTAGATGGTAATTTTAAGGATAAAATAACCATTATTTGGTCTTGGTCACACCCTAGGAGTGAAATTTGTAGTTGATTAGATGCATCCCTTAAGAGAATCTCTTTATACCTAAGTGTGCAAACTGAGTGAAATTTTATCATGCATTATAGGAGAACTATGAGGGATAGAGATGAATCATCAAATACTATATTACCTATATGAGTCATCTAGGAAATATTATAATGAATATCTCTAATGCAATCTTGGAAAGATGTGGCAATGAGGTTTTTCTTGCAACCAAATCTCTCAAAATAGGCTAAAAGATGGTCAATAGGGGTCATATATTTTGACTCATTAGCCCAATTAATGAAACATCTATACAGACACATCTAAATGGGAATTTTAAGTCTATAATGGCCATTTTCTATTCTCAGTCACTCCTCATGAGTGAATTTTATAGTTTATCAGACACGTCCCTTAAGAGAATCTCCTTGTCCCTAAGTATACAAACTAAGCAAGATTTCATCGCACATTATAGGAGAACTATGAGGTATAGAGTTGAGCCATAAGATCCTACATGTGTAGGGATGAGTTCCCTAATAAATTTTGGGAGTATTATCTCCAATTCTAGACCATAATTAAGGCATAAATAAGACTATTCTTTTGTTTTCTTGAAAGGACAAATAGAGAGAAGGTGAAAACATGTTTACTTGAGGTAGATAACATTAATATGTATTACTTTTTTAATCCTCTTTGTTTCAAAAATATAATATTATCTACACATGGAACCAACCACGTGAAGGTGGAAGCTCATCTGGTGCCACTTACCTGCATTAAAATTACTAGTAAAAAATTTAAACATAAATAAACACATAATGAAAAAATAATTGAAAATTAAAATACATTAAATCAATTAAGTTAATTATATTAATTTGAAATACAATATAAAATTACCAATTTAATATAATTAACCTTCAATATTATCTTTATTTTTAAGTTTTCCAAGAATAACTTCATGGTCATATTCACACACTTTCCATAAAATTATATTATGTGGATTTCTATGGTATTTGATCATTTGAATATTTGTATAAATAACCATATTTGAATAATTAAGTACCAACCTAGGTGTTGAAAGTCATCAAATAAAAAATGTTTATTTTTTTTATGATAGTACCTACGAATCTAGGTTCATATAACCACTACGTATCTACTGGGATAAATGAGCTCTTCTCCATAAATAACATTTGTGTTTAATTTTTTAGGGCCTCTACATAATGACATAAGTATTAGTTTTTTCCCTCATCATTATCCTTAGATTCAATCAATGCAAAATCTTTCCATAAATTTAAACTATAATAAAATTATAATCAAATCTAGCAAAAAATAAAGATATCACTAATATCTAACTAAGGTTGTATATTTAATTAAAGAATAAATTATACCTAGTTACACAAGATTTGAGATGTAGTCAAAGTTACATGATGATGCAATCTCATGATCTATCAATTTTTGGAGTGAATGGATACTCTTTGCAGATGATATGGGTCTACAATGCCATTTTTTAACCCATTCTTTTGACTAACATTCATTCCAATTAAATTCCATACATGAAGATCAAAAACATGCCATATCCCTAGTATTAATAGTCTATGAACTTGATTTTGAGCTTTGAATGGAGTGGAAAACACTTAATCCAAGTACCATAGTACAATCTTCATATATCACCTTGTGTTTTTCCTCTAATAAACAAAAGAGTTTTCACATATGAGAATGTTTATATGATCCATGACAAATATTTTCATTACACCAAGTCACAATACTTGAATCATCGATCAAATTATCACCATACTTGAGCTTTCACTAATCTATTTTAAGGGATATTTTTACACATGTACTTAAACCATCATGTTACCCTTTTTCCATGCCTAGCCTTAATGCAACTCTAGAAAATTTGAACCCCATTCTTCTTATGTGTTCTGATTAACTAGTAAAACATTTAAGAATTCTTAAATTACCCTGTACAATTATCTGACCAAATTTTGTGTGTATCAAACATGATTTATATTAAATTAATATTATATAAAATATCTCAAAATAACCTTAGACAAACGTTGGAGAATGTGATCTATCATCAATCATATAAAAGTGGTACTCCCTCAAAATTGTTATGTTTTTATCTATGCTATCAAGTACATGTCTAAATGTAATATGAGTGAAAATTACAACTTGAATTGAATTATAGTATTGGGATTGAACCTTATTTTGTGGTTGTAGTGTGTATTTATCAATAAAGTCCACAACTAAAATAATGGTGCCAACTGGGAATTTGTCCTTGCATACCTTGAATTGATTATCTACCATTTTGATTTGTGTGTGTGTATTGAATATTGGTAGATAATATTCTTATTTAATTAAAACATGAAATCAAATGCAAAAAATTTGGTTGTAACCAACTCACATATTGATGAATATTTTCCATCTTTTACCACATACTTTATAGATTTTTACTTCTTATAATCAACTAGTTGCTTTCCAAATTCATGTAAAATTTCTTCATGTATACATCTCATAAAATTTGAAAAATCATCATAAAAATTATATATTCCATATATACATTGTTTGGTGAAAATAAATTGGATTATTTATCTCAATTTCTTAGGTGGGGAAGATACCACACATTCCTATAAAATTTTGTCAGTCTATAAAGTACAATGTATATGATGAAAAATATTAAATTGCATTGAAAATTTAACATGTACCCTAAAAAAACATGTGGTGCGTGCTTGGTTTATTTTAACATATAAAGTCTTGCACATCTCAAATGAACTTTGGATAGTTATCAATTGGTCATTAAATTTTTCAATAATTTTTTTATAAAGACCTGTTTGGGTAATGTTTGAGAAATGTTTTGCATGTGTCTCATGGTTTTTTGAGAAATTTATTATTTTAATAACATATTTTACATTAGATGAGACATTTGTTTTTTCATGTCAAAAAATTTCAATAAAATGTCTTTTTCCTTCAACTAATACCTTATCTTTTCATGGGAGTCTACCACTAAATGCCCAATAATTTGTAAGTGAAGGGTCATCAAGCCTTGTTCTTATTTTTATATCATTTATTATATTTTTTGTATTTAAATTAAATGATTTACTTGTTTCACTAAGAATTCAAGCTTTAGATATTGACTTACTATATATTCCATTATTACTCATCTTGCCACATTACTATTTATTTTCTTATGTTTATTGCCTATTGACTTAAATGCATTAAATAGATTATTTACTATTGTACTATTTATTCCCTCCATATTTAATGTTTTAAAACCTAAATTATGCATCACAGGGTGTATTTTTTGCATTTTCATTAACTGGACAAATAGTTGACATCATTTTGTATGGTTTTTATTCTCAAATGCATAGTCCCATACATGTTGAGCATGATGTTGAACTGATCTTTTTAACATTTTACCTTCCATAGGTTCTATTATTTCTCATCTATTTCAACCAAATACCTTGGTTTTCATATTATTATCCTTGTAGGTGTGGGTGTAGGAGCTATATTTTGTATTAAATTAGGTGGTGTTACCACTTCAATCATAGTAGGGATAATAGAAGGTTGACTATCTACATTAGACCCTATAAGGAAATTGAATTATTCTTCATTATGAGACACATTATTTGAGGTCATTACTTGATTTTGATCATCATAATACTCAAAAACCTCATTATTAATGGATGTTTTATTATATTTTGATTGTAAATATGTTTCATCACTCATTACAAATTCATTACTTGCTTCCTCTAAATTTTGAATTTCATCATTCAATAAATATTGATTGAGTTATTTTATCTCATTTAAAGACATATCTAAACTAAATTATATATAATTGGGCATGTTATTTTCATTTAAAACACTATCTATGTGGAGGAAGTACCTTCACCTTCCCTAAAAGCCTTTATATATGCTCTCCTATATGCTTATCTTTTTCTTTCTTTTTATCTTATCTCTTTAATGTCCTCATTTGTTATTTCTTTGATTTATATTTTGTGATGACTTCTCAACCCCATTATTTATATTTACCAAAATAATCAAATTATATATTTAAACTTGAAGAATTTGTAATGATTTAAACAAAGTGAATGGACAATTTACCAAATTTATATAGTTAAAGTAGAAACACCATCTTAAAGTTTGAAAAAAAAATGACCAAATGTCATGGGAAATATAAGATAAATTCATGAATCAAATAATGTGTGCATGCTTTTGAAATCACGCATGCCATTTTTGATCCATGAAAAAATGGGAAAAATAATAAATAGGGTGAAAATTTGGTTTTCAAAGGGCATACTCCCTTTATAATTTTATAAATTTTTTTTTGCAACTTTCCATCCAAAATTACCTCAATTTTAGGCTTGGGGGGTCTTGAACCTAGTCCAAACACTATCATGAACTAACCAATTTTATTTCTACAAAATTTAGGAGTTTTTTCATCTTTGTTGACATATCTAATCAGGCAAATTTTATTATTTAAAAAAATATTATATGGGTTTGTAGATGTTCAAGCGTAGTTTTAAAATATATAATTTATTTAAATATTAGAATATTATTTACAATTATTACTTAATTTCTACATAAGATACATCATTATGGAATATATACATATCATCACAAATTCCCTTATTACTTTTTTAATATTAATCAAACATTTCTAAAACTTATATCTCAACAATCTACACATTGTCAACTATGATGAAAAAGTATTTTCATGAAGTTAAGGTCAAAAGGTTGTGTTTGTACAATTACAATTTAAATTTTATAGTTGTCTTGAATTGTAAAATTATTTAAAAATCATATATAATAAAAAATAATAAAAAATATTCTCAATAATCTTTGACATATTGCCTATCTATATATGAAGTTTCATACAAAATTTCTTCTTTTACTAAAAAAAAGTGTGTCTGTATACATGCAATATCCTTATCTTTTCACAAAAAAAATCCAACCTATTGCCATAAATGCATCTATTTTGCACACATTTATCATCTTGGTATTGAAAAAAATCATATGTAGAAATTAAATTTAAAATTACATAATTATTTTCTTATTTAATTGTTAAATTCTTTTTCAAAGTGTCTCTAACATTCTCTCCAAGTTCAACTATTGTTATTATAAGAAAAAAAGTGTCGCTTTATACCCCCTCCCCTTTTGTCCCCTATTATCCTACCTCTACCCTTTTTTTTTTCCTTTTCAAGATGAGAATGTTTCCATTCTATACAAGATTATAATATAATCCTTTATGCCAATGAGATATAGAAGGGTTGGTAAAGTGGGTTGGTTGTGCCCATCCCCACCCAAGTTTGAATTTCACAAGGAATTTATAGGTTAGATGTGGACATTTGAGTTGACTTAGTGGTTTTAGTGGTTGTTAGTGTCTTTTTGTGTTGGTTTAATGGTTCTCAAGGATTAGGCCTCCTAATTGTTCCCTAGATATAGTTTTTAGCTTTGGTCAAAAGCTATCCAGGTAGGGGTCCCATCAACCTTGATATATATTTAAAAATAATAATATAATCCTTTATTCCTTATGTAAACATGTAAAAATTCCATGATATAATATTTAATTATTATTTAGAATAGATGGCTACCCATTTTGAATGTGATATGAATATGAAAAATAGAGGCCATTATTCCTTTATTTTGTAGAATTAAAATTTTTACATTCTAATAGGATTTATATGATAATATTGTAATATAATATTAATAAGTATAAAAGGAAATTTGAACAATTTATTATAATTTCTTTGGATAAAGATAATAAAATTTATGTGACAGTGAGGACTAATGATTATAAATTACATTTAAGAATATGAATAGAAAGTGATAAGATAAAATAATGAATATAACCATAACTAATGGATGTTATGAATGTGAAAGAGTAACAAGTATGAAAGTAAAATAAATTTCATATAAATGTTTTTCCACAAAATAATTTTACATAGACACAAGATTCAAAAGTTAAAAGAAAGATAAAATGAAAGAAAATAAATATGTCTATGACTAAAAATTTAAGAGCTTACAAAAAAATTAATAGATAATATCACAAGTCATATATTACATATAATTCCATTATAATTATTTTAAAATTTTGGATTATTGAGGTTTAAGTGCAGGGTTAATTCGTAAATATAAAAGGAATCAATTTTCTATAATTATTTTTCCACAAAACTACATTAGCGGACAGAAAATAGTCAAGGGTGAAAAATAAATTTAAAATTAAAAGAATAATCTACAAGTATATTAAATATTTAAATTAAACTACTTTAACACATAGATATATATCATTTCACTAAAAAAACATGAGTAATGTTTCTATGAATGTTTCAGTTAGATTTAGTTCTAAAAAAGGAAACCAATTTATCACAATTGTTTGAATTGAAACATTAAAAACATTTTTTTTCATTATTCTTTGTATTGAAATTAAACATAATGATTAAAAAGTATAAATATAATAAATAAATTTAAACTAAAATAAAGATTTATTATGCCACTTTAGACTTTGATGATATCATTTCTTCCTCTTTGCAACTGGGTTTGTCTTTCATTTGAAAAGCCTA
Source organism: Torreya grandis (assembly GCA_037957365.1). Lineage (NCBI taxonomy): Eukaryota > Viridiplantae > Streptophyta > Pinopsida > Cupressales > Taxaceae > Torreya > Torreya grandis. Next base: position 1,949,764 of record JARHVA010001217.1, on the reverse strand, counting down.
TGAAAAATCCATTTGATATTATAGATTAGTGCTATAGATGCAAATAATTATGTTTGAATCCATGAAACTAAATATGTCTTTTATGTGAACACCTTTTCCAAGTTCTATGTGGTATTGTTAGAACCAACCAATGCAAGTATTTATGTTTGAGTTACTTCCCTGAAAATGAATTTGTATGTCATGTGAAAAATATTATTTCATTTTGTGTGGTAACTTAGCCAACATTTAAAAATCAAGACAATAGAATTAATGGAATTTATTACTTACTACATAAATAAATAATGAAATAAACACCAATCATTAAATTGTAAAACTTTATAATGATTTTATAATTTATAAATATTGCCAAAAATATTAACACGTAATTTTCAAAGTTTGAAAAATACACACGACATTAATTGATGCACCTATTTTCAAATTTAATAAAAATTCACCAAAAACATATGAAATTAAAAAACCTAGATAGAAACTACCTAATAATTGACCAATTTTGTTAAATTAAAAAATGCCATGATTTTTTGTAAAAATTGAAAATATCAAATTTTTACATGATGTTATAAGTTTTTGAGTTATGCTATTGAACATCTATAAAATTACATAAAATATATTTTAAATGTCTATAAAGTATATCAAACCTAGTGGAACATTGTCCTAATAAAATACACGTCAATGTCAACACTCAAACAAGTAAAATCATATTAATATAAATAAAATTAAAAGTATCATAACTTTGAATTATAAATAAAATTAATTAAAATGGGTATATTTATAACAATGAAATAAATATTTATGATAGTATAACTATTTTTCCATAATTTACTCTGACCATTAAATTAATTGGAAATTAAATATAAATAAAATTAATAGTTTTTTACCATTGTATACGAAGAAAATTGCCACTTTAAAATTTATGTTGTGATTGAATAGTAATCCATTTATAATTATTAATATAGTAACATTTAAAATACTAGTGACATTTAATCTTAATTTGTGGACATTAAAGAAAGTACAAATTACAGTTATGTGGTAGTAAATATAATCTATATGACACCATTAAAATATTATAAGGTATATTAAGTAAAATTAAACCATTAAAAATGGGTGTACGTCGAATCACATATTGTATGAGAGTTGTTAAGAATGTAGGCCTTTTTTTAATTGAATAACACCATTAAATAACATACTAAGGAAATTTTGGGTTCTTATTCAATTGAGTCGGTGCTCATAAAACATTCATATGAGACTAAGCACCATATTTGTTTGGAAAATTGAGATTGATTGTGAAAGAAGATATATATTATCAAAGGAAGGTTAGGGAGACTATTTAAATTGAAAAAATATGTGAGAATATTAACAGGGATAATGGACTTAGCATTGGAAGATATATGCAACCATTAATTAATCACATTAAGAGTAAATGAGGTAGGAGGTAGGTTAGAGGTAAATGAGTTAAAAAGACAAATGTTTTTTTTTTTTTTTTTTAATTTTGGTGTGGTAGAGATTATTTCACCTAACATGTCCTTTAAGGTTTTGTTGGGATGATAATGGTGTAATTTTGTAAATGATGGTCAAATCACTTTATTTTTTAATTTTTTATTCATATTTCCATATCTTGGTATGTTTTTTTAACCATTATTCGCTTTTGGCCTTTTATTACTATTTATTATGACTTTAACTATTATCATTTCCTCATAGCCTAAATATTATGCACTTATAATTTGTCCTTGAATATGAAGACACAAATTATAATTGAAACATTGAAATTCATTTATTTAAACATGATAACTCACATATTGTATGAGAGTTGTTAAGAATGTAGGATTTTTTTTAATTGAATAACACTATTAAATAACATACTAAGGAAATTCTGGGTTCTTATTCAATTGAGTCGGTGCTCATAAAACATTCATATGAGACTAAGCACCATATTTGTTTGGAAAATTGAGGTTGATTGTGAAAGAAGATATATACTATCAAAGGAAGGTTAGGGAGACTATTTAAATTGAAAAAATATGTGAGAATATTAATAGGGATAATGGACTTAGCATTGGAAGATATATGCAACCATTAATTAATCACATCAAGAGTAAATGAGGTAGGAGGTAGGTTAGAGGTAAATGAGTTAAAAAGACAAATGTTTTTTTTATTTTGGTGTGGTAGAGATTATTTCACCTAACATTTCCTTTAAGGTTTTGTTGGGATGATAATGGTGTAATTTTGTAAATGATGGTCGAATCACTTTATTTTTTAATTTTTTATTCATATTTCCATATCTTGGTATGTTTTTTAAACCATTATTCCCTTTTGGCCTTTTATTACTATTGATTATGACTTTAACTATTATCATTTCCTCATAGCCTAAATATTATGCACTTATAATTTGTCCTTGAATATGAAGACACAAATTATAATTGAAACATTGAAATTCATTTATTTAAACATGATGGACCAAAAAGTGGTAGTTCAAACTTTGTTCTTCATAATAATATGCATGATACAACAACATATTTTAATTTTTATTGTTAAAATTAAGTTGGAAATAAATTTGGGCATGGCCAGTAGACTGATCAGTATTAGATGAGTCACACATTAATCAATTAAGGTCTATATATTTTGTATAATAAAAATTTTAGGATAAGAAATAAATGTGATTTCAAATAAATGTGCCTTTTCCATGTTCTTATCTTATAGTGTTGAACATTATCATTGATTAAGGAGGATATTATTGAGCATTGTCATTGAGTGTTGAGATTTGATATTTAATGTTGTCATTGAGGTATGTACATGAATAAATTCTATTATGAAGAGAATTAATGAAAGTAATATCTAAAGAATGATAGTAATATCATTAAAGATCATTGATTAAATATAGGTTAGTACAACAAGTGTAAAGCATCTTTTAATGCTTTGTCTAGACCTTGTGATATGGTATTTGTAGGTGGAAAGATGAAATGAGTGAGATATGAAGAAGAATTTATGTGCTCTAAAGATTTGTCTAAGTAGTTTTGAAGATGCTCTAAATGAACTATGAAGATGAGAATGCTCTAAAGAGATTGCTCTAAAGAATACCTGATAGTATTTTATCATGAGAGAGATTATTTGATGTTGTATATAAGGTGTTGATGACCTTTTAAATGATTGACATGTCAGTTATGAAGATCTATAAATGCAGCTTTGAAGATGTTATGAAGATCTCAGTCAAGCTCTAAAGATTTGTAAGTAGCTCTGAAGATATTCTATTGAAGTTCTAAAGGAGAGTGAGTGTATGAGGTTGCTTTATCATACACAAGAGACATTGAAACAAAAGAGTTTTAAGTTGAAGCTTATAGGGTGGGTATAAGGTCAAATTCAAGGCTTAATAAGACTTGTAGATCAAGGCTTAGAAAGTAAGAAGAGAGATGGTGGCCATATGAGCTAACAAGACTAGTTTCCATGACATGAGTGAGTAGATGAACATTAATAGAGGTGATTCAAGTTTTTTTAAGTATGTGAATTAATTTTGATATCAAGGTTTGGAAGAGAAAATCTTGAAAAGTATTTCAAGGTTTCTTGAGTGCAAAAAATGAAGAGTTATCTACTTGAGAAGGTTTTCTCAGTGCTCATTAGCACGTGTAGCATATGATGAGATCTTAAGTTATTCATGGTATATGAGGAAGGATTCTAGATAAAATTTATAATAATTTGGTTTCTGTAAAGAGGATATAAGTTTTATGAATGATCGTTAAGACTAGAAGATAGTTTAAACCCTCATACAACCCTAACAATGACCTAATATTGAATATCTTATTATAAAGATATCATAATTGTTTGATATGGATATACAAGTGATTTTATGTTGAATTAAACTCTCCCAGGCATCTAAAAGTGTGATTAGTTTCTCAAGTGAGTGAGCAAACCCTATAAAAAATTGCTTAGCTTTCATAGATTTGTTGTAGTAGATAGAGATGACCGAGTTAACAATGCTAAGTAGATGAAGATCTAAGTGTGAGAATTTTCTTTTTTGTTCATGAATATTTATAGATAGGTTCTAGATCTCATGTGTGTAAATTTGGTGATAAAAATTGACCAGTCGCTAATAGACCTAGTGGTGTAGACAACAAGTAAATTAGATAGATGTGAGAAGATGTTTCTTGATGTGTTTCCATAAGAGAGTGATGCATTGAAATGCATGATGATGTTTTTTGGGTATTTAATGATCTATAAATGATTTTTATAAATTTTTAAGTTAGTATAATAGGTTAAATAATTGAATTCAAAATGGCTTATCTGATTGAGTAGAGTCTTTGTGAGACAAGTCTTGAAGATTGGTCTATAAGACCAATATTTTTCATTAGATCTCATGATATGATTAATTGAGGTTTCTTTGAGGATGTTATAATATATTTTTCATGAATTGAAATCCATTGAATATATTCAATCATGTGTCAAATTTTCATGTTTCCTTGTCTATGTTTTGGAGTTAGTTGGCAATTCTAAGTGAACATCTTACAGAGAGGTATTTAAGCCTATTTACCTTGAGTTGAAGCATCATATAAATTTGGTGATTACCCTGAGGTCATGAGGTTTATTAATATGTAATTTTTTTCCATGTTTTTTTTCACAAATTGAGTATATTCCTTAGTTGTTTAAGGTAGAGTTTTTGTATATGCGCAAACCTTTTATATGCAGTGATTTGAGTAAGGGTTCAAGTGGTAGTTGGACCTAAAAGGTTTTTTGGACCTAATGTAAAGTTTGATAAGGTATATTGGAGTGGAATATGACTTTTTACTACCATGTGAGATGTTTGGATATGCTTCAAAAAATATCAATGGGTAAGTGTTATTAAGAAGGCATATTAGAAATCCATAGGCCTAAAAGAGGAGTAATGGTTAATTAATGTAAGGACAACCTATTGTAGTGAATTATTCATGATTAAGACATGTTATTTTAATATTATAATACTTATTCATATATAACCTAAATTAATTGAATATGATCCAACCTAGAAGGATATGATCAAATGACTTATATAAAAGCAAGGCAATTAGGCCTATTTTGGGTGTGCTTAGAGAGTGAGAGCATAAGAGGATAAGAAAATGATATAGATAATTTTTAAGTAGAATGAGGTCATGCTGACCATTATAAAAGTGACATGAATATTTAATAGAGTTTTTTCTTATTAAGATAAAGGTCAAAAGGCCTAATCAAGCCATGAAGAGGATTAGTTGAGCAAAAAAGGCTAAAGAATAGTTTGAGAGGGATAGAAGTGAGAGAAGAGCTAAAAGAGAAGATCATCATATATTGTAGAAGAAACAAGGGTTTATAAAGGTGATCAAATAATCAGGTGTTTATGTTGGTGCCAGTTCATCTAGGGGATTGGTGTCTCCTTATAAGTTGGTGCTTACTAAAGCTAAGTGGGTACTTGGTAAATTAGGGATTATTTCTCCTTACTAGGTTGGTTCTTAGCTAAAGACTCTATCAAGTTGGTGCTTGATATATTTGGGTTGGTACTCTAATTTGAGTGGGTACTCAACTAAATATTGATTCATTGATTTATATTACTATAGCCTAAGATATGTTTTAGTGGGTTTTATTCTCCATGGTGGTTTCCATGTATATGTTGTGTTCATATGTTTCATGCTCTTTTGATTTGATGCTTATGTTTGCTAAGATATAGATGTTTGTAATAATTATTCATGCATGATTAAGTGGAAATGAATGAAACTTTTTGAATACTAATTCACCCCCCTCATTCATTTTATTTCCAATAATTGGTATCAGATCAAGTCCTTTGGAATAGGTTCGATAGCCTAAAAGAGATCATAATAATCAAGGATGACTAGTCAATAAAATCAAGAAGGTTTCTCTACCATTGAGGCTCTATTATTTAATATATCTAACTATGATTATTGGAATGTCAAAATGAAAATATATTTAATTTCATAAGGACATGATGTTTAGAAGTCAGTTATGGATGGTTATATTGTACCTCTAATTTCACCAATAGGTACAATAGGTAATAAGGCTAATGAGAATAACTCCAAGGTAATTAATGCCATTCTATGTGACCTATTAGAGGTAGATTTTATAAAATTAATGAAAAGTGTTTAATCTAAATATATATGATAAAAATTGAAGACCATCTATGAAGGAGACACCAAGGTGAATATGGCCAAGTTACAAACCCATAGAAGATAGTTTGAAAGTCTGAGGATCAATGAAGATTAAACTATTACATCCTACCTACTAAGGGTTGATGAAGTTATAAATATCATTAGAGGACTAGGAGAAGAAGTGAAAGAGTCTACTATTATTCAAAAGGTATTGAGATCACTAAATCCTAAGTTTGACTCTAAAGTATTTGTAGTAGAAGAGATGTAATATTTAGACAAGCTAGAGATGGATGGGCTTCATAGCATATTGAATGCCTATGAGATGAGATCAAATAAACGAAGATGTCTCAAGAAGGAAGATGATTTCAAGGTTGAAAATAAGTCAAAGGACAAGAAGGTCAAATATGAGGTATGTTTAGATATTGGTGATGATGAACTCATAGCTATGTTTCCTAGAAAGATAAGGTTTGGCTCAGGTAAGTACAAGGGTAAGTTACCCTTGAAATATTTTAGCTATGGCAAGATTGGTCAATGTAAAACCAAGTGTCCTAATAAGGATAGACCTAAGCATAATTACGAATCTCATGAAGATGATATAAAAGCCTATAATTTTGACAAGAATAAAAGATACATTAAGAAGAATGAAGGAAAATATCATTCAAGAATAAGAAGAATTTATATACCAAATAAGACAACTCATCTGATATAAGTGATTCAGACACATCTAAAAATAATGGTGATAGGAATGAATATGAAAATGACAACAATTAAAACTTGTTCATAGGCATAGAATCAGACAATGACGTTAGTTCAAATGGGAAAAATATCATAGTTGATGTAGAATCAGATGAAGAGGTATACTATGATAGTGAAGAATTTGAATTGGATCTTGAGGTAGAGATAGATAAATATTGTGAAGAAAAAGAATAGGAAACTGAAGACATTAGTTTAATATTATGAGGAATAGATTAGATTGATTGAATAAGGATTGAGAAAAAATTTTAAGGAGTATGAAGAGATCATCCAACAATTTGAAACCTAGATATAGATTATGGAAACAATCCTAAAGGATAAAGAAGAAGATTAAAACATATATGAAATTGAAATAGAATCTATAAGAGTTGAGTTAAATCAAGAATCTAATATAGTGAAGAGATTTATGAAGTTTGAAAAGAGCATTGAGGCTCTAGATGATATTTTAAGTAGTCATAAGTCTACAAATGACAAGACATGTTTGGTTTTAAAGAAGACTAAAAGAAGGCAGCTCAAGTCATAAAGAAGACTATTAAAGACAAGAAAATCAACATTAATAAACCTATTAGAAAACCAAATGCTACAAGTTATGCTAATTATTTTAATGGTTACTATTTTACATGTAGTCAGTTTGGTCATAGAGTAAGAGAATGTAGAAGACCCTCCAAGAATGAGTACTCATGGAACTATGGAAGGAAAAGTAATTGGTCAAAGGGATATCATAGTCATCATAAATTAAATGATATACATAAGGTGATCTATTATAACTATCATAATGTATGACACATTACAAAATTCTATCCTAACAGAGTTAGAAGGTCATCTAGTCAAGATAAGAAGGTTCATAGTCATACCATTAAGAAATGGATCAAGAATTTAGACTCTATATATAAGGTAAATATGGAGTAGAAGACTAAAGAATATAATTATATAAAATATTAGATTATAGATTGTGATTTCTCAAGTCACATTTTAGGAGAAAAAAGAAGTCTTGGTTCTCATGATTGATTAAAGAAGTATCAATTAAGAGTTGACTAAGAAGAAGGATGACAAGGTGAGTCATGATCAACTAAAAAATGAAGGTGGAATATTTTCTACTATAAAACATAAATCAGAGATGAAGGAATGTCAAGAACACTTTTTATCTGCATGTCTTGACAAGGTAGTCAAATAAAAGAAAAAGGATGACAAGGTGGATGATGAAAAGGCCAAATCAAAGGTCAAACCTATAGAGCCCATCAAGTCTAGAAGGATGCTAAAAAATATGCATCCTAGTAAAGATGTGGAGATCTAGGAATCTAATAAGTTCATATTTTTTATTGCCTTATGAAAAATGAGTGGATCCATTAAGCTTCACGGATATATTCTTCTATCAGTAAAAGTATGAGGTTATAGTCAAAGAAAATTCGAAGATAGAATGTAGATAATTATTATATAAGAGGTAAGATTTTGATATTTATTTGTATAATTGAGCTTGATCGATGAAGACCAAGGGGATATTTAATTATATAATTGGTATTAATAATGAGATAGCTATGTGTATGGTCAAGAGTTTGGTATCTTCTTCAGCCATGTCAAGAAAGGTATGTGATCCTGAGTTTCTAGTTCTTTAAAAGAAGATATGCTTTCTATAAGGGGATCTTGGTAGCTCTGTATTCTTTGCCAAGAGAGTGATTGCTTTTGATATGCATAGAATTAACGAGATATTGTACTTGAGATGATTCATAAACTCTATTTTTTGATCTTTTGATGAATTATCTAAGAGAGTGATCTAATTAAGAGAAGCTTCTTAGAATGGTTGCCATAAGTGATTGCCATAATTTCTAAAGATTGTGTGCCATATAGTATCTTTAAGAGATAGTATCATCTCAAATGGAGAAGAGTATGATTCTAGTAGTTGCATATGAACCTTGATGTCTATCATTAATAGAATCATGGTGTATATTAGGTTTGAGGGGGATATATTCAAGCTGTTAACTAACCCTGATTTGTGTTGAAGTGATCATGTAATGTAAGTTCATTTTGAAAGAGATGATATTTATGGAATACATTTGTCATTAATGTTGAAGGGGGAGCAATATCAAAAAAGATGAGAAGGAGAAAGATCAAAAAAGATGAGAAAAAGGGGAAAGATCAAAAAGGGAGAAAGAAAAGGCAAGAACCAAGTCTAACAGATGATAGCCATCAAGAAGTGGTTGATAGAGTTTTTTTTAGTATGTTTGACATCAATGATAAAGGGAGATATTTTTGAACATTTTCATTGATTAAGAAGGATATTGTTGAGCATTATCATTGAGTGTTGAGCTTTGATATTTAATGTTGTCATTGAGGTCAAATATTATTATGAAGATGCATGGTTCTTTCATTGATGTCAATCTAATATCATTGATGTCAAAGTTTCTTGTGTAAATTATTGGTCAAGTAATCCTTGAGGTATGTATATGAATGAATTCTCTTATGAAGAGCAATTTTGTGAAAGTATTAACTGAAGAATGATAGTAATATCATTAAAGATCATTAAGTAAATATAGGTCAGTACAACAAGTGTAATGTATATTGTAATGATTTGTTTAGACCTTGTGAGATGATATTTACAAGTGGCAAGATGAAATGAGAGAAAACCAAAGAATAAGTTGTGTCCTCTAAAGATCTATATAAATAGTTCCAAAGATGATCTGAATGAGCTATAAAGATGCAAATTATCTAAAGAGAATGCTTCAAACAATACACAATAGTATTTAAGCATGAGAGATATTGTTTGAGTTTATATATAAGGTGTTGAGGATCTTAAAAATGATTAATAGGTCATCTCTAAATATATGTATATGCAGTTTCAAAGATGATATAAAGATCCTAGTTAAGCTTTGAAGATATGTAAGTAGCTCTAAAGATATTCTATTAAAGCTCCAAATAAGAGTGAGTTTATGAGGTTTCTTGAGCATACATAAAAGACATTAAAACATAGGAGAGTTTCAAGGTTAATCTTAAAAGGTAGCTATAAGATCAGATTCTAGGCATAATAAGACTTGCAAATCAAGGATTAGAAATCAAGAAGAGAGATGGTGGCTAGATGAGGTAACATGATTAGTTTCCATGACATGAGTGAGTAGATGAACATTGAAAGAGGTGATTCAAGTTATTTTAATTATATTCATGAATTTTTGATATCAAGGTTTGTAAGAAAAAGGCTTGAAAAGTATTTCAAGGTTTCTCAAGTGCATAGAATGAAGAGTTATCTACCCAAGAAGGTTTTCTTAGTGATCATTGGCACATGAAATATATGGATGATATCCTAAGATATTCATGGTAGATGAGGAAATTTTCTATCTCAAATTTACAAGCATTGGTTTCTATAAAGAGGAGCTAAGTTTTATGAATGATCGTTAAGACTAGAAGATAGTTTAAACCCTCATAAAACCCTAATAGTGACCCAATATTGAAGATCTTATTCTAAATATCTTAGAATGGTTTGATATGGCCAAAAAAGTTATTGGATGTTAAATTAAACTCTCCCAATCATCTCCAAGTGTGATTGGTTTCTCAGGTGAGTGAGCAGATCGTATAGAAAAGTGCTTATCTTTTAGAGATTTTATGTAGTAAATAGAGTTAACCAAGTCAATGCTACTAAGTGGATGAAGATAAAAGTGTGATAATTTTATTTTTTATTCATGAATATTTTAATATATGTTTTAGATCTTAGGTATGCAAAGTTGATAATCAAATTTGACTAGTCGCTAATAGACCTGGTGGTATAGATAACAAGGAAATTAGATAGATGTGAGAAGATGTTTCTTGATGTATTTTCATGAGAGAGTGATGCATTTAAATGTATGATGATTTTTTTTGGGTATTGAATTATCTATCCATGATTTTAAGAATCTTGTAAGTAATATAAGAGCTAGAATCACTGAAGCCAAAATGGCTTATTTGACTCAGTAGAGTCTGTGAGAGAGAAGGTCAAAAGATTGATCTATAAGATCAATAGTTTTCATTAAATCTCATGATCTGATTGATTGAGGTTGTGTTGATGATAAAAATTGTTTCATCAATGAATCAACCCATTTGCCTATCATGAAGGTCAAGTTGGAATCATACCAGTCTAATTTTAGGGGTTCTAAAGGCTTATTTAAGATCCTAAAGATGTAAGGGGGTTTTATTATAAATTTTGGAAAAAAAATCAATAAATTATCTAAGTAAACTATTCCATTATCAAAATAAAAAATCTATGATATAAATAATAATTAGTTAATAATAGAAATTTTTAATCTATTTTATCTGATAGGGAAAACCTATTAATTAGACAATCTCTTGAAGAATAGAAATCTGATTCTAAACATATATATGTATTAAAATGAAATTCTTTATTTTTAAATGGTTTAGAGATTAATTAAAAAGAGAGAAAGGAGATCAAAATAAAACAAAAAAATAAAGGAACAACAAACAAAAGATAAAATAAATAAAACTAAATAGAAAATAAACTAAACCTAAGAATGAAGGAAACTAAATAAGAAAATCTATGAAAAGGAAAATCTAGCAATAGAAATAAAAATAAAACAAAAAATAAACTAAGATTAAAGCTTTTTAAAATCTAAACTATTCTAATGACAAATAATCAGGCTAATACTAAAACTTAAGAAAAATAAAATAGTTAACTAAAAGAAAGACATGAAATAAAGATAAAACAAAGAAACTAAAATAATAACCGTCAACTAGAATAATGAAAATTAAAACAAACTAAAGATAATTAAAAACTAATTTTAACTAAAAGTGAAAGTAAACTATAAACTCGACTAGGAAAAATATAAATAACAATCAAATAACAATGCAAAGACTAGGACATATCTAAATTAAAGAATATATATAAACAACTTTTAATAGTCTATAAAGTAACAAAAGTTATTAGGAAAACTACTTAAACTATTTTAAACAAGACAATAAATTAGAACATATCTAATAAGAGAAAAAATTTAGAAGAAAACTCAAAGTCTATTATATTACAAATAGAGTTAATTATTTACAAAAGAGTTACAAGTCCCAAAATAAGAGTCATCTTAGCATAAAGGATAAATTTTTAAAAATAAATTCAACAATCTTTTGTTACAAAACTTGAAAAGACAACTCAACAATTGAATAGATCAATGAAGTGTCAAAAAGGTAAAATGATCATCATTTTCATGTTGAATACTTGAACTCTATGCATAGGACTATAAATAATAGTCATCAAAAGATATTAAACTTAAAAAAATCTAGATAATTAGTAATAGATGATAAATATAACTAGATATACCTATTTCACATAAGTGATTACTCAATCATCAGATAAAGTACCATTGGGACTATCTATAAAATTTGTATCATCTCAAAGAAATTACATCAAAAGAAGAGATAAATGATTGACTTTAAAAAATACTTCAGTCTTCAATACATGTTGAGCTTCTATCTTCAAATGAATGCTTGATCTCCTTTAATATCCTCAACTTTAGTTATGAAATAAGTTATAAATAACTTTAGTTAGTTATTAGTTAATGTTAACTAATTGACTTTTAACAAATTTAATTAATTAATTATTTAATTAGTGTGAGGATAAATTATTTAATACTTTAAAGTCTTAATTTGATAAAAAAAAAATTAATAAAATATGCGAGGCCCTAATCTTAATGGGTGGGGACCCAAATTAATTAATAATATAGTAGGATACATAATAATCATAAAATAATAAATCAAAAATTAATAAATCCCACTTCTATTTAAACCATATCACATTTAAATTAAACTTAAGCATATATAACCATACTATACTCTGAATTATTGATCATACTATATCTCTCAAAATTATCAAAATGGAAGTATCATACTAAAATATCAAATTGTATGAAAAAGCTTAAATACTTAAACAAAAATTATCCTTTGAATGACCAATAATCATTTGATTCAGATAAATTTAATTATTGATTTTTTTAGTTGATTAAGACAAACATTATATTCCATTCTTGTCATAGGGAAAGGCAATAATCTAGTCCTTGTATCAGATGTGTCATCATCAACTTCTAGCTTAACCCTCTTATTCTTCTTAAGCTCACTAGTTGCTTTAAGTTTAGTTTCTTTCATAGGAGAAATCTTTTCAATAGCCTGGTCTAAAAAATCTATGGTTTTCCTTCTATTAATATATCCTTGGCTCCCTATGTTTAACCTCTTAGGCCTAAAAATAGGCTCATTATGTGTTCTCAATAGACTTAACTTTATACATTTTCCACCAAGTTTTATACTAGATGGAGTAGGTGTGTCTGAAAGAGTGACCACTTTCCTAAAGTCCTTGGCATGAGTAGTTTCTATTTCAAGTTGATTATTGGGCAACTGATTAGCTGGAAGTGGTTCATCAACTGGTTCTCCTCTAAACATAGGGGGCTATAGTTGCAAGTAAGGATCATGCTCAGGATGATGCTCAAGGAAATGAGAAGAACTATTTTGGTATTGAGAATAGGCACCAAACTTTTGACCTCAAAAACCCATATGAACTTTATAGACTCTATAACTTCCAAAGCCTCTTTGGATAGGAAAAGTATTTAGAAAATTCCAAAAATCAAGGTCAGATGTGTCGAAGTGAATAGACATTCTTGTGCCCCTAGGAGATCTAAGCCCAAAGCATCCAACATAAAACCTAGCCCTATTATAACCTCTACTATGGCTTAAATGATTACCACCTCTATTAGAATTCTTTCTCTAACCTCCATCATTGTTATTTTCAATAGGCTGATCCTACCTAGTCATATTGATATAAGAAAAATCTAAAATAAATGCCAAATTTTAAAGCTCTGAGACCATGATTTCATTTGCAACATAAATTCAAAAATAAAATTGTATGAATGCATATGAATCATAGAAATATTAATTTTCATGATTCAAACATATTAAAATATAATTCCAATTTCAAAAATTTCAACCATTCGAGGACCTATGTATACTTATTCATAATCAACTATTTTGAAACATGTAAATTGATCACATCATATACTGATTTAAACTACCCAACTTATGCAAAAATATTTTGTATACCTTAACCAATCAATATTCTAAAACTTAAATCATTTTATAAAACATATTTGCATAATAGCACAAAAAATTATATTTTGCCATTTTTATCTCATCATAGTCCATTCAATATACTACAATTTTCAAAATCATTCAAAATATTCTCACATCAAAAATGTCTTGATTCTTAAAACACCATAACTTGCCAAAAACCATAAATTATTTCATGATTGTCATTTATATGGACCAAATTTCTAGAAAACATTTATGAAACTAATCAAACCTAACATATATAATTAAAAATAACTATATATCACTATATCATTGCAACCTACTTGATTTTAAAACCAAATTCATAACCACTTTGGACAAACCCTCGTAACTCAATCATTTTATCTAGACTGAGAAACAAAATTTCCAAATATGAAAATAACTATCAAAACAATGATCCATTCTAAACTACTGCAACTATATCCATAATAAAATACCATCCTTCAACTAAAAAAACTAGGACCAAAAGTATCTATAAATTGAGAAAGATTTTCACATTAAATATGGAGATGAAACCTAATCCAAACCCTATGCATGGTAACTTCATCTTTAAAAACAAGTCAGGTATAGAAAATAATCATAACACAACTAAAATTTCTCTTAAAAATTTCAACCAAAAACAAGTGCATGTTAAAAAAATTTAGATTCATGCACATGTGAGACTATCTCAACTGAAAAACATCAAAACTGAAAGATATCACTTCTATTAAAAAAATGCAAAATACCCATGATAGGAATTTGGGACCAAAAAGTGAAAACTTTAAATAAAAACTTATTCATGACTGAAGATAATTATTCCATGCAAACTCTCAGACTACCCAACAATCATTTATTCATGCAAACTTGTCACTTCACAGACAAAATTCAACCATATATTCATATACCATAGCTTTTCAAATTTATTCAAACTTCCAAAACTCCCATAGAGAAATATATATTCCAAATTGAATATTTTTTTTTTAATTTCACAAAACTTCATATTTCCACTGTAAAATGAAACATGCATATCTGGATTTGAATCCAACTCTTCTTTATAATATGCACTCAGCTTGTCTCTATAACTTGAATGACATCGCACCAAAACTATGCTTCTACTTAGAGCTTGAAAAGTGATATAATAAACAAAAAAAACATATCTTTTATTTGACACCCTCTAAGTTGTAACTAATTGATTGACATGCTCTTTTCTCATTGGTTCACATTTACCAATCACATACTTATTGATTCCTCTAAATATTTTTATGGCCTACTAGACTTAGAAATATGCTAATCTTCCTACCAAAACCTTCTCTAAGTATCATGATTTGAGGTGATCAATTTGTAATCAATGCCAATATGCTACCAAATCCACCATCATCTTGAAGTATCGAGACATGCTTCTAAATATTAATGCTTATGCCAAATTGACCAAGCTTTGATGGGTCATATCCCATCATATGCCAACTCAGCCACCAACTATGATATGTTATTCATTAGGATTTATTCATTTACTAATACCACTGATCAACCTAAGTCACTCAAACAAACCCTTCAAATCTATATATGTCATTTATATTTAGCACAAGTCATGTTGAAACCAATTGAAACCTTAATACTATGTGATAATCATCATGACCTTAGGAAATAAATAATATGATAGGCATAAATCCCTTTAGCATGTTTGAAGAAACCTTAACCAAAATAAATTAATAAGAATGTTCCTGAAAATGATTATCATGTTTTCTAAAATACTGCATGTCACTAAACTGCTCACCAACCCAATATTTTTGCTGAAAATAATGATCATCAGCTTTGATTACTTATTAAATTTTGAATAATTAACCTAGATTGATAATGAAATGATTATGTATTTGGGAAATCAAGTAATAAAATTGAATTGTAGCCTATATGAGGAGTGCGATAGAATCATCTAATCTAAAGGAGCACATCATATTATAACACCATCATCTATTTAGTTTCAATATATATCAACTAAAAAGATTATTATAAACTAACTGAATTGACCAATTCGAGCCTTGAATACCAATTAAACTTACTGATACAAGAATGAATCAATCAATTGAGCACCACTAAACCATTAAAATCAAATTGAATCATCCATTTTAAAATTGTAATATCACTTTAAATAAATCATCAAAATGACTAAGAATTGAGAAAAAATAAGTCTACTACAACTGTCAAATAGTTGAATAATATATGCATATTTTATTCATTTATCCACCATACTTTTTGAAACCAATGAAACATAAATAAAAATAATCGACTAATCATTATAATTTCATAATCAAATATGCATCTACAATATCATCAATCAATAGAGTCCCCAATATAGTTTTAGTCTTTATGACAAAATCATCACTATGACAGTAAGTATATATTTAAAAATTTAGGAGTGTAGAAAATAGGCATAACATTAGTGACCTTGCTAGTCAATTTTGTGAAACAAATTTGATTAACAATAGATTTTCCTATAATATATATTACTGATTTTGCCTTGAGAATGTGATCCAGAAAAACCATTTCTCAAGTAGCTATGTGTAAACCCCTTAAATGATGAATTTAGTAAGGGATGGAGTGTTTGAATAGTATGGCATAAAGAAAGGAAAAATAATTAATAAGGAAATTTGGGTTGGATGCATAAACAACTACAAAATCCTTAAGAACAAAATCTGAAGATGAAATAACACTCTAACAATCAAATATAAATCAATCATATTATCATTTATTACAAATCTAAATTTGTAAAAATATTTATAAAAATAAATAATACTTACAGCATTCTTCACATATTCTTGTACTCTGCCTTCATAATGTGATCTTTCTCATCCCCCAATACTTCATTGATCAACCAAAAAACAAAGAACAACAAGCAAAATAAAAGAAAAAAAACAAAATCAGAAAAGGAAAATAGAACAAAAGAAAAATATAAAATAAAGAAAAAGAAAAAAATGAATAGCTAATTATGAAATAACTTAAGATGATGCCCATTTATTGAATAACGTAGCCAATTTCCTTCAAGATCTTTAAGATGAAAAGTATATTTACTAAGAAATATAGCAATTCTTTAAATTCCAAGCCATAATGCATCAAATTTATGGTATTTTCTAGGATCTTCATGATCTTTATCCCAATTTAATACTAAATCACCAACCTTAAAATTTTTATTAAACACCTTTTTATTGAAAAACTTCTTTAAATTTTGCTTAACTTTTTCTAATTTTTGTAATGCAGTTGCTTTGAATTCATCAAGTACTATCAAATCATGTAACCTTTGTTCAATTAAATTTGTATCTTGAACTATTTATTGTAAGGCAATCCTTGCCAAAGAAATATGAAGTTCTATAGGTAAAGTAGCTTCAAATCCATATGCTAACATGAAAGGACAATAACTAATTGCTACTTTAACAATAGTTCTATCAACCCATAAAGTTTTGAAAATCTTAAAATGCCAATTCCTTTTATTATCATAAACTAACTTTTTTAGAATAGAAATCAAATTTTTATTAGTGGACTCAACGTGTCCATTTCCTTGTGGATAATATTTTTATGAATGAATAAAAATGATAGAATATTTTCCTAAAAATTTAAGAATTCACTTGAAACAAATTGTTGTCCATTATCATAAATAATTTCATATGGAACTCCAAACCTAGAGAAAATTGATTTTCTTAAAAAAAAATTACTTCACCTATCACTGAACTTGTAAGAGCTTTGGCTTCAGGCCATTTGGTGAAATAATATATGTCTATCAAAATATATCTATGACCTACAAATGAAGGTGGGTGAATATTTGAAATAAAGTGAATGCCCTATTTAGTAAACAAATTTTTAAGAATAACTAGATTCAAAGGCATCGTATGTAATTTATCCCTTCCAAAAAAAAGTTGATAAGGCATACAAGAATAAACCAATTTATAAGAATATTGGAACAAAGTGGACCAATAATAACTAGTTCTTAAAATTTATAATCTATTGTTTTTGTAGCATAATGTCCACCACAATTCCCTTCATGACAACTCCTAAAAAAGTTGAGTTTGACTATGAGTAAGACATCTTAGTTAAATACCATCACAATTACGATAAAACAAGAAGTTCTCTAGTAAACAAAATTTAACACTTTTAAATGTAAAGAACATATTTCTTTATTATTTAGGTTATTAGAACAAGATTGATTTTGAAAATAAGAAACCAAATCATGATACTAGTCATCTTCAGCCAACAAATAGTCCCAATCATTCATTTCATATCTAAACTTAAAAATTTCAAAAAATTTAGAAACTTTTATAGTTTTAAAGCGAGGTTTTGCATTTAATTTTTTATCAACTAAGAAAACTAGAATGTTAATATCTAAGGTAGCAGTTTCAGCTAAGTGTTGAGTTAATTCGTTTCTTTTAATAATTTTTGAAGTTTCAAATTCAAGGTCAAATTCTTGAATACATAAAATCAACTTAGCAAATCTTCCTTGAATAGTTGGTTGTTTTAAAATATATGATAAAATAGGTACTTAGATCACACAAGAACCTTATTTCCCATTAGCAAATATCTAAACTTAATGAAAAAACAAGAG
Organism: Torreya grandis; assembly: GCA_037957365.1. Lineage (NCBI taxonomy): Eukaryota > Viridiplantae > Streptophyta > Pinopsida > Cupressales > Taxaceae > Torreya > Torreya grandis. The sequence continues at coordinate 1,931,272 of JARHVA010001217.1, read as the reverse complement.
AGAATAAATTTTTCAATGAGAGGGTACCTAGTTTTTGCATCTTTTAAGACTTGATTCATATAACCTATAGGTTTTTCTTCATTATTTTAAAATTCTTGAGTAATTATAGATCTTATATACTTTTTTGTAGTGTTAACACAAAGGACAAAAGCTTTATTCAAATCAGGCTTGGTAAGGACAGGTACACTTACAATAGCATTCTTAATAAAATTAAAGACTAAATTAGTATTTTCATCTCAAATGTAAATCTTATCTTTCTTTGATAACAGCTATAATAGGTTAGATTTATCAGTGAAATCAGAAATAAATTTTCTAACAAAATTTATTTTACCAAAGAAAGATCTTAAAATGGACTGATCTTTGAGAGGAGGTAATTCTTTTATTTCTTTAACACATTTAGGATCAATAGAAATACCTTATTTATAAATTATATGTCCTAAAATTTTTCCTTTGGTTACACTAAAAATAGACTTTTTAAGATTTAGAGATATGTCAAACTTTCTACATCTTATGAAAACTTCACAAGGATGATCTAAATGTTTCTTTCTTTTCTTGGAATGAACAATGAGGTTATCTAAGTAAACTTGAATGACTATGCCTATCAAATCATCAAAATCAACATGCATAGCCCTTTGAAAAGTGACTCCTGCATTCATTAAACCAAAAATCATTTAATTGTAAGCAAAGGTACCTCTACACATAGTAAAAGTAGTTTCATGTCTATCATCATGATTTATGAAAATTTGATTATAACCTTAAAAACCATTTAATAAAGACATCATTTTATATCTTGCAACCTATTATAGAATCTGATCAATACTTGGTAGAGGAAAGTTATCCTTTACACTTTCTTTATTTAAATATCTAGAATCAACATAAATTCTTATATCACCATTCATATTTCTTAGAAGAATTAAATTAGGCACCCATTTAGAATATGTTATAAGAAAAATGAAACCAACATCAATAATTCTATCTAGCTCTTTGTTAATGGTGTCCTCTAACAAAGGGATAATTCTTCATATTTTATATCTCAAAGATTTGATAACTAGATTAATTGGAATGTCATGTTTAATAATATCCATATCATAACCTCTAAGATCCTCGTAAGTCCATAAAAATATATCAATAAACTCTTTGAAAAGTTTAATAAATTTAGCTTTTTCATTTTCAGTTACTTTTATCCCTAAATAGACGTACTTAGGATGATCTTCAGTATCTAAATTTATAGGAATGCTTTCACCTATGATCCTCCTTGATGAATCTTTATCTCTAGTGATTTTGGTCTAGTCATTAGGTGAAAACATATATTTTAAACTTACTAAACCAATAGGCAATTTGTTAGAACTTAGTTGTAAATAATCTCCACAATTAAGTACATAATCATCATGATCAAAGTAATTCCTATTGAGAAATGAATCTGTATATTCATGACAGTTGAAAATTGACCAATTGTCCTTTAAATTAGTAATCTTGAGATGAAAAAATTTAATTAAGGGAAAATCAATTGTGCGTTCAACTTCACTCAGAGTAAGATTAGAAGCATAAAAAGTAAGTTTATCTACTCTTATATTAAATTCTTTAAGAATATGGGTGATATTTAAGGCTTCAAAATTCTCAATTAAGGCCTAAAATTATTTAGTATAATGATTCAAATAGGTTTGATTAATTATATATATATATAATCTATCTCACTATTAATTTTGAGTCTCTAAAAACTTCTAAATATTTAACAATCAATTCTATAGATTTCCCTAATCCCAAACATAACACTTTAAATTTTACTGTGTTAATAGTGTTTTCAAAAGACAATTTGTAAGCATAACAAAATATCTTACCAATGGGAGATATGAGACAAATACTACCACCACTACCTTATTGAGAACAAGTTCCATCAAAGTAAATAGACCATAAAAGATTTTTTTTAAATACTTTATCATGTTGGTTTTCTAGTTCATCAACATTCAACAATTCATAAGTCCTAATACCTATTTCTATGTAAGAAATACTAGATGAAGAAGCAGATTCAATCAGAGTGCCATAAAAATCCTCTCTTTTAATAAATGCAATCTCATTATTAACTAGAACCTAAGTCACATCTTTACCAACAAACACCCCAATAGCATTTAACCAATCTCTTCCTAATAGCATCACATAATTACTAGGAATATCTAATACTTAAATATTGATCATACATCTAATACTCTCATCATGTGCAATCTTAATAACTATGTCGTAGAACTTACCACAAATTTTAGTTTATCTAGTATCAAAACTAGTAAGTTTTCTGCTATCTACTTTATAAGAAATACCCAATTGATCAAAAATATATTTAAGCATGATATTATTTGAAGCACTAGTATACAAAATACAATTATGACTTATTTTATTGCCAATCTTAACCATGACATAGAAAGAGGGAATATAATTAGTAGGGGGATCAAACTATTGGGCATAGATATGTTTAAAATTATTTTCCTTTTGTAGACTTGCATAAGCTCTTGGATTTTTAATTGCCTCATTAATCTTATCTAATTATGTATGAAGACTATAGTCTGTAACAGAGAAAATAAAAATTTGATGATTGACAAATCATCAATTATGTTGTAAGTCTTAGCATCAATTTGTCTAAAATTCTTAGATTTATAATGTTGATACTATGTGTTATTATATCCAGTTGTAAAAGGGTATTTTTATCATTATCATTATGAGTTATTTTACCTTTATCATTAAAATGAGGTTTATTATTTAATGATTTATTATTGTGAGGAAATTCATAATCCTTATTCCTTGTATTTATAACATAGATATTTTATTTTTCTGATGAATCATCAATAGAATTTACATCATCTATTGAATCTTTAGTTATTTTATCTTTTCCATGTAAAAGATATTTCTTAAACTTAATAATAGCTTGACATGTTTCAATATTATGATCAAGCTCATATACATCACATTAATAGGTAGTACTATCATATTTTAAAATTTTATGTGAAAAAGAGGGCTTATCATTAAGCTATCTCTTAACAGTGACTAGCTCATTGCCTAAAATTTGAATTGTTTTTAATATTTTGGTATTATCTAAATTCAAACCTATGGTATATCTATCTTTAAAACCTACACATTTTAGCTTTATTTAATAATACAAAAAAAAAATCATGGTTTGATCATATTCAATTATATCTTTATCCTTTAATTCTATTTTGTATTTTAAGGGTAATGCATTGCAAAAATAGCATTTAGATAATTTTTTAGAAGGCCTAAGATCACCTAATTTTTTTGATGTAACTTGGTAAACCTAGAGACAAAATGATACATGGTTTCACCTAGATCTAATGAAATAAATATCATTAACTAAATCAAAGTCTTCCTTATATTTACCAAAGGACAATTCTAACCATTCCTCTACATCACTCTAATTATCAATCAATTTTATAGGCAAACTAACAAATACTTGATAAGCCTTCCCTTCTAATGTTTGTGCAAAAACCCTTAAACAAATCTTCTCATTAATTATTTCAAGAGTGGCACAAACTAATCTAAATAATTCTAAGTGATCTTTCCAATATTATCTAGTAGTACCAAAAACAATTGGTATATTTAATCCTTTAAGAGAAGGTAACTTACCTAGATGGTTTCTAAAATTGATTGGATTTGTAAAAGTCCAAAGAGCTAGAGCTATTTAATGTTCTTGTTGAACTTATTCATCCTCACCTTCTGTGAGTTCTTCTATTTTTTTTAACTTTTCTACAATCTATAAAGGAGATCCTCTAATCTTCTTTTTGGTATTAACTATTCTTCCTCTGCTTGATTTCCCTCTAATTGGTTCATGGCTGGTGGGTTTTTGACAATCCGATCTGCCATTAGAACTTTCAATAAATTTTATCTGAGGGATGATTATTTTGTACCTAATTATCATGACTTAAAGGTTTATTAGACAAAGGAGTTACAATAGGCTCAACAAAATTATCAAAACGAAAAGAGTCTAAAAGATAACAAATTCTAGGATTAGGATTAACAACTAACACTTTTCCTCAATTTTCTATTAAAATTGATTATATCCTATTGATTTTCACATGCCAAATTATAATACCAATTGATTTCAAACTCAACAGTTTCTAATTCTTCATTAATAACTTCAATAACTTGAGGAAGATCCTCAAGATGATTATACCATGCAAAATGGGTCAAATTAAAAGAAATATGAACTTGTTCTTCTTCTACATTAACAATAGGTTGAATAATAGGAAGTTGTTCACCTATAATAACCATTAGCAAGAAACATATTTATTAAATGAGTCTCCCCACTAAATTCACCAAATTTGTTGATAACAAAAATTATTATGTCAATGAATCAACCATTTTGCCTATCACAAAGGTCAAGTTGGAATTGTACTAGTCTAATTGTAGGGGTTCTAAAGGCTTATTTAAGATCCTAAATATGTGAGGGAGTTTTTATTATAAATTATAAAAAAATAATTAATAAGCTATATAAGTAACTTATTCTATTATCACAATCAAAAATCTATTATACAAATAAGAATTAGTTAAGAATAAAAAAATGTAATCTATTCTATCTGATAGAGAAAACCTATTAATTAGACAATCTATTGAAGAATATACATTTTATTATAAAGGTATAGATGTATTTAAATGAACTTCATTATTTCTCAATGGTTTAGAGATTAACTAAAATGAGAGAAAGGAGCTAAAAAAACAACAAAAGAAAAAAACAACAAACAAAAGATTAAAAAAAAAAAAATTAAACATAAAAGAAACTAAACCTAAAAATGAAGGAAACTAAATAAGAAAATCTAATAAAATAAAAATCTAACAACAAAAATGAAACTAAAATAAAACTAAACTAAGATTTAAAGCCTTTTAAAATCTAAACTATTCTAATGACAAATAATCAAGATAATACTAAAAGTTAAGAAAAATAAAATAGTTAACTAAAAGAAAGACCTAAAATTAAGATAAAATAAAGAAACTAAAAAAATAACAGTCAACTAGAATAATAAAAATTAAAACAAATTAAATATAATTAAAAACTAATTTTAACTAAAAGTGAAATTAAAATATAAACTTGACTAGGAAAAAGATAGATAACAATCAAATAACAATGCAAAGACTAGGATAGATCTAAATTAAAAAATCTATCTAAACAACTTTTACTAGTGTATAAATTAACAAAATTTCTTAGGAAAACTACTTAAAACTATTTAAATAAGATAATAAATTAGGACATATATAATAAGAGAAAAGATTTAGAAGAAAATTAAAAGTCTATTATATTATAAATAGAGTTAATTATTCACAAAAGAGTTGCAAGTCTCAAAATGAGAGTCATATTAGCATAAAGGACAAATTTTTAATGAGAAATCCAACAATATTTCATTACAAAATATGAAAGGATAACTCAACAATTGAATAGATCAATGAAGTTTCACAAAAAGGTGAAATGATCATCATTTTTAGGTTGAATACTTGAAATCTGCACATAGGACTATAAATAATAGTCATCAAAAGGTATTAGACTTAGTAAAATCTAGATAATCAATAATATATGAAAAATATAACTAGATATACCTGTGTTGCATAAGTGATTACTCAACCATCAGATAAAGTACTATTGGGACTATCTGCAAAAGTTGTACTATCTCAAAAAAATTACATAGAAAGAAGAGATAAATGATTGACTTTATAAAATACTTTAATCTTCAATACCGGTTGAGATTTTATCTTCAAATTAATGTTTGATTTCCTTTAATATCCTCAACTTCAATTATGAAATAAGTTATCACTAACTTTAGTTAGTTATTAGTTAATGTTAACTAATTGACTTTTAACAAAGTCAATTAATTAATTAATTAATTAATTAGTGAGGATAAATTAGTTAATAATTTAAAGTCTTAATTTGATCAAGATATTTAATAAAATAGACTAGGCACTAATCTTAATGGGTGGGAACTCAAATTAATTAATAATAGAGTAGGATACATAATAATCATAAAACAATAAATCAAAAATTGATAAATCCCACTTATGTTTAAACCATGTCACATTTAAATTAAAATTAAGCACATATAACCATACCAAACTCTAAATTACTGATTATACTAAATCTCTCAAAATTCTCAAAATAGAAGTATCATACTGAAATATCAAATTGTATAAAAAAGTTTAAATACTTAAACAAAAATTATCCTTTGGATGACTAGTAATCATTTGAGTTAGATAAAACTTTAATAAATGGTTTGTCTTTATAATTAAAACAAACATTATATTCTACTGTTTTACCAAAGAAAGGTAGTAATTTGGTCCTTGTATTATATGTGGCATCATCAAATTCTAGTTTAACCCTCTTAATCTTCTTGAGCTCACTGGATGCTTCAAGTTTAGCTCTTTTCATAGTATAACTCTTTTTAACAGCTTAGTCTAGAACATCTATGGTTTTCCTTCTATTAATATATCCTTGGCCCCCCAAATTCAAACTCTCAAGCCTAAAAATAGGCTCACTATGTGCTCTTGATAGATTTAACTTTCTATATTTTCCACCAAGGTTTGTACTAGATGGAACAGGTGTGTCTAAAAGAGTGACCACTTTCCTAAGGTCCTTAGCATGAGTTGTTTCTATTTCAAAATTATTATTGGGCAACTGATTATATGGAAGTGGTTCATCAATTAGTTATCCTCTAAACACAGAGGGCTACATTTGCAAGTAAGGATCATGCTCAGGATGATGCTCAAATAAATGAGAATAACTACTTTGGGATTGAGAATAAGCTCCAAACCTTTGACCTCAAAAACCCCTATGACATCTATAGCCTTGATAACCACCAAAGCCTCTTTGGATAAGAAAATTATTTAGAAAATTCCAAAATTATGATCAAATGCATCAAACTGAATAGACATTATTGTGACCTTAGGAAATATAATCCCAAAGCATCCCTAGCCTTATTAAAACCTATACTATGGCTTGACTAATTAACACATTTATTAGAATTCTATCCCTATCCTCCATCATTATTATTTTCAACTAGCTGATTTCACTTAGACATATTGAGATAAGAAAAATCTAAAAGAAATGACAAATTTCAAAACTCTGAGACCATGATTACATTTACAACATAAATTTGAAAATAAAATTGCATCAATGCATATAAATCATAGTAATATTAATTTTCATGATTCAAACATATGAAAATCTAATTCTAATTTCAAAAATTTCAACCATTCGAGCACCTATGCATAACTATCCACAATCAACTATTTTGAAACTTCTAAACTGATCACATCATATACTGATTTAAACTACGTAACTTATGTAAAAATATGTTTTATACCTTAACTAGACACTATTCTGAAACTTAAATCAATTTATAAAAACATATTTTCATAATAACACACAAAACTATATTTTGTCATTTCTATCTCATCACAACCCATTTAATATACTACAATTTTCAAAACCATTCAAAATATTCTCACATTGAAATGTCTTGAGTCTTAAAATACCACAACTTGCCAAAAACCATAATTTATTTCATGATTGTCATATGTATGGACCAAATTACCAGAAAACATTTATGCAACTAATCAAACTTAACATATATAATTAAAAATAACTATATATCATTCTATCACTACAACCTGATTGATTTCAAAAACAAATACATAACCACTTTAGACAAACCCTCAAAACTCAATTATTTTATCTATACTGAGAAACAAAAGTTACAAATATGAAAAAACTGTCAAAATAATGATCCATTCTAAACTACTGCAACTGTATCCATAATAAAATACCATCCTTCAACTAAAAAAACTAGGACCAAAAGTGGCTATAAACTGAGAAATATTTTCACATAAAATCTAGATATGAAACCTAATCCAAACCTTGTGCATGATAACTTCATCTCTAAAAAGAAGTTAGGTATAGAAAATCCTCATAACTTGATTGAAAATTCTCTTGAAAATTTCAACCAAAAACAAGTGCATGTTAAAAAAAATTATATTCATGCACATGCAATACTATCATAACTTAAAAACATCAAAACTGAAAGATATTGATTCCATAAATAAATACAAAATACCCATGACAATAATCTGAGACCAAAAAGTGAAAACTTCTAATAAAAGTTTATTCATGTCTAAAGATAATTATTCCATGTAAACTCTCAAACTACCCAAAAATCATTTATTCATGCAAACTTGTCACATCATAGACAAAATTCAACCACATTTTCATATACCAGAGTTTTTGAAATTTATTCAAACTTCAAAACTCCCATAAATAAATCTAGATTCCAAATTGATTTTTTTTTTTAATTTCACAAATCTTTATATTTCCATCGTACAACAAAACACACATACTCAGCTTCAAATCCAAACTATTCTTCACAATTTGTACTCAGCTTTTCTCTGTAATTCAAATGACATCACACTAGAACTTCACTTTCACTCAGAGCTTGCAAAATGACACAATGAACAAAGAAAACATGTCTTTTATTTGATAGCCTCTAAGCCATAACTAATCAAATGATGTGTTCTTTTCTCATTGGTTCACATTTACCAATTGTGTACTTAGTGATTCCTCCAAATATTTTGATGGCCTACTAGACATAACAACATGCTAATCTTCCTACCAAAACCTTCACCAAGTATCATGATTCAAGCTGATCAAATGGTAATCAATGCCAATATGCTACCAAATCTACCATAATCCTAAAGCATTGAGACACACTTCCAAATATTAATGCTTATGCTAAATTGACCATGCTTCAATGGGTCCATGCCCATCATATGCTAACTCAGCCACCAACCATGTTATGTTAGTCCTTAGGATTTATTCATTTACCAATACCAATGATTAGCCTAAGTCACTCAAACAAATGCTTCAAAACTATAGATGTTGCTTATATTTATCAAAAGTCACGTTGAAACCAATTCAAACCTTAATACTATGTGATAATCATCATGAACTTAGTAAATAAAGAATATGATAGGAATAAATACCCTTAGCATGTTTCAACAAACCTTAACCAAAATAAAGTAATAAGATTGTTCCTAAAAATGATTATCATGTTTTCCAAAAGACTACATGTCACTAAACCACTCACCAACCCAATATTTCTACTGAAAATAACTATCATCAACTTTGATTACTTTTTAAATTTTGAAAAAATAACCTAGAATGCCAATGAAATGATTATGTATTTGGGAAATCAAGTAATAAAATTTACTTGTAGGCTATATGAGGAGTGTGATAGAATCATCCAATCCAAAGGAACATATCATACTATAACATCATCATTTATTCTATTTCAAAATATATCAACTAAAAACAACATTATAAACCAACTAAATTGATCAATTCAAGCCTTGAATATCAATTAAACTTACTAATATAAGAATGAATCAATCAACTGAGCACCACTGAACCATCAAAATCAAACTAAATCATCCATTTTAAAATTGCAATATCACTTCAAATAAATTACCAAATTGACTAAGAACAAAGAAAAAATAAGTCTACTACAACTATCAAATAGGCTAAATCATATATGCATGTTTTATTCATTTATCCACCATGTTTTTTGAAACCAATGAAACATAAATAAAAATCATCAACTAATCATTACATTTTCATAATCAAATATGCATCTGCATTATAATCAATCAATAGAGTCCTCGACATAGTTTTAGGCTTTATGATAGAGTCATCACTATGGTAGTAAGTATAGACTTGAAAATTTAGGAGGGTGTAGAAAATAGGCATAATAAGTTGTTCTAAGGATTTTATAGTATCTTTTTCATGAATTTAAAGCTCTTGAAGATCTTCAGTCATGTGTCAGATATTCATGTTTCCTTGACTATGTTTTGGAGTCAGTTGGCAGTTCTAAGTGAACATCTTGAAGAGAGGTATTTGAGCTTGTTTATCATGAGTTAAAGCATCAGATGAAGTTGTTTATTACCATGAGGTCATGAGTTTTTTGAATATGTAATTTTTTCCATGGTTTTTTGGTAAAACTGATTATATGCCTTAATTGTTCAAGACAAAGTTTTTGTATATGTACAAGCCTTTTATATACAATGATTTGAGTAAGGCTTCAAGTGGTAGTTGGACTTAAAAGGTATTTTGGACCTAATGTAAAGTTTTATAAGGTCTATTGGAGTGGTATATGACATTTTCCTACCATGTGAGGTGTTTTTATATGCTTCAAAAAATATCAAAGGGTAACGTGTTGTTAATAAGGCCTATTAGGTCTCCATAAGCCTAAAAGAGGAGTAAGGGCTTATTGATGTATTTTTGATGTATTGTAGTGATTGGTTCAATATTTATTCATGTTACTTTAATATTTTAATGCCTATTCATTTTTAAACTAAGTGATTTAAATATTTAGCCAACCTAGAAGGATATGACCAAATGACTTGTGCAAAAGCAAGGTAGTTAGGCCTATTTTGGGTGTGCTTAGAGAGTGAGAGTAGAAGAGGATAAGAAAATCATATATATAATTTATGAGTATAATGAGGTCATGTGGACCATTAAAGAAGTGTCATGAGTATCTAACAGAGGTTATGAATATTAAGATAAAGGTTAGAATACCTAATCAAGCTATGAAGAGGGTTAGTTGAGTGAAGAAGGCTGAAGGATAGTTTGAGAGGGATATAAGTGAGTGAAGAGATATAAAATATCATAATATATTATAATTGAAACATAGTTTTATAAAGGTGATCAAAGAATTAGGTGGCTGAGTTAGTGCTGAGTCATATAGGGGGTTGGTTCTTCCTCAAAAGTTTGTGCTTGATAAATTTAAGTGGGTGTTTAGTTAATTATGGGTTAGTGCTCCTTGTTGGGTTGGTGCTCAGCTAAAGACTCTATCAATTTGGTGCTTGGAATATTGGGGTTGGTGCTCCAAGTTGAGTGGGTGCTCAACTAAACATTGATTCGTTTCTTTATAGGACTATAGTCCAAGTTATGTTTTAGTGGGTTTTATTCCCCATGAGGGTTTCCCATGTATATATTATGTTCATATGTTTCTTACTCTTTTATATGATGCTTATGATTGCTAAGATGTATATGCTTGTAATAATGGTTCATGCATGATTAAGTGGAAATGAATGAAAAGTTTATAATACTGATTCACCCCCCACTTAGTCATATTTTTTCTAACATATAGGTATATAAAACATGCCAAATTATATTTTGATAGAAGATAATCCAAATTATGCTCATATTCCTCTCTTTTTCATAATGGGTAGTGTTGATACCTAAATTTTACACCTCAGTTTAGATATATAATCTATGGGAAGCTTTATAGGCATGGGATTGAATGTGGTTTGTGAAATGACCTCTAAGATTTTAGAAGCCAGCTATTCATTATATTAAGGGGTGAAAAGGGATAGAAAGAAAGTATTAAATAACATGAAAGTAAATCTAACTAAGGTGATGCACTATAATATTTAGGATTTTAACATAAACTTGCATAAAATAGTGTAAAACTTTAAATGCCACAGATCAAAAGGAAGCTTAAAATCATGAATTAAAATCTATAGCATAATCAAAGGTCTAAACTATAGAAGAAAAAGAAAAGAGATATTAAATAGAGAGAAAATTAATCATAAATAACACATAACATCACATCCTCTTCATTATGGATAGGGAAGTAAATATAGAAGGATATAGAAGGCACATATGATGTGTCCACTAACATCTGTGAGGTGCACTTGTTAAGGTTATATAATTAAGAATTTTTTACTACTACTTTTCCATAGTCTATAATGGTTTTAGAGAGAAACAATAGTGATAAAAACCAAAATCACTAGCCCCCCACTATTGGGGAAGAACCTCAAATATAAAGGTGGAAAAACTACTTGAAGATATAATAGCAAAATATCCCACCAGTCACCCATGATGTTGTTACAACTAAAGATGATCTAGAACTCATGAGTGTAGTTACCTCCCAAATATTAGAAATAACACAACTACCTCTTTTTTTTACGGTCGCTACACTCCAAAAAAGTAGGGTGGCTAACTATGTGTCAAATTCTAGAGTTGTCTACCAACTAATACACTCCTTGGATGAGCACAGGGATGCAATGCATTAGGTTAGCACTTCTCCAAAGGGACTAAGGGCTTAATAGGCATGATTTATTATAGGAGTACCATATGGTGAATCCATGATTAAATATCATGTTAACTACTCTGAAGGCCCCCCTTTGGTGTCATCGACTAATAACACTACTCTAAGGCCTATCCCAAAGTAAATCATATAGAGGAGTGCAAGGGAAACACATGTGGAGTTGGCACTCCTCTATGAGGGGATGCATATTTTTCCAAGATGGGTGAGCATTAGGCCACCACATGGAGATAGTAGGAAGAGGATGGTACTTTAAAAAAATCAAATAAAAGGGCTTAAAGAAGGAAAAGGGATAGAAGGGGGAAGAGTTGAGAGGTATTAAGGAACTGCTTATTATCGAGCAAATATAAAGTTGTAACTTAAACTACTCCAAAAATTATCAATTATGGATTTACAATCCATAATTACTAGAGACTCATAGGGTATTCTTCCTATGAATGAAATAACCCAAAAACTCTGGTGTTCAAACTAGTCAAGGTAGAATTTACAAAAATGGGGGAAGATCGACACTTATAACTTTTATAGGGTCACTTTTAAGGGTTTCCATTCTTCCTTTTTTAACTAGGTCCTTTTATTAAGATCCTAAAAGGCTCTAACAAATTAAAATATCTCCTTGAAGAAGATGTTCCCCATTATTTCAACCACTAACAATGTCTAAAACTCTAGCTAGGTGAGTGGGTATAAAATCTTCTCCACTTCAGAAGCTTTGGGTATTTGATTGAGGGAAATTAAAATAGATTATTCATTCTTCTTCTATTCAATCAATGCCTTTATTTTATCTTTAGGGAGAATGCTATTGTTAGCCAAAAAAGGAGAGGGGAGACCCAACTAGACCAATTTTTCTATGCATCCCTTCTTTTACTGGACCACTTGTTTTAAGGCGTTGAGGATTGTCTTTAATTGAGTTTTTGCCTTATTATAGCCTAAGAAAATTTTCACCTTTGCCACTGCCTACCTTTAGTCAACTACCCTTATTATCTATAAATACTTAGGAGAGGCACTATAGAGATTATAGACTAGGCTTTGTGAGTCTAGGACCTTGGGGGTGATGAATGTGATCACTTGGTCTACAAATGAGCTCACTTGGGTGGTCATCTTTTGTGCATCGATGATGAAAATAAACATTAATTTTAGGTTTTCCGCTTTGACCTTGATCCATTCCAAGTAAGACCTATAAATTTATTATATTAGGGGAAGGATATTTGTGTCGTAAGGGTGAGTGGTGAGGTTATTTTTTAGTCTCTTGATATCTTGATCCTTGATTAAGGAATCTTGTTGTGCTAAGTTTTATAATAATTAGATAACCCACTCTATATCAGAGAACTTCTTACAAACTATAACCAACTCTACTTCTACCTATTATAGTTTAGTTTTAGTAGATATCTACTTATTAGCTTCAACCTAGAGGATTTCCATCATGACATGGATTTGGAGGTCAATTATTACTTGGTTGATGTTAGTATCTTTGGCTTTAGCCTTAGTATTGATATGTTCAACTATGGCCTTGACCTTGATGAGTTCTTACTTGGATTTTTCAGTTGATATGCCACCTTGACATAGTTCATAGTTAATAACCTTTACATTTTATCCATAATATTTAACCTATCAGTGGGTTAGGCCTATCTAAGGTTAAGCCTAATGACTTGAATGGTTTAATCCCCAAGTTGCATTTATTATTAGGGCTTAATTACCTGAGGGGTTAAAAGAGTGACCAAAAGGGACCACTATCTAGGGTTATAAAATGACCACATGTGGGGTTGAGATTTAGCTTTGACCTATTTTAACCTATTATTTTCCATTTGGGTTTCATGGGTTTCCATTTTTATGTCCATTTATTTCCAATTTTGATTTAGCACTTGGATGATTTCACTAACAAAAGGGTTTCTTTGAGCCAATGTGAATGGGAAAGCTAGTTGTTGTGAAGTAGTGGACCCTTCTCCTAAAAGAACAAGTAAATTAATAGTGAGGGATGAAGGTGAAAATTATGGGATCCCATGGGGTGGGGAAATTTTTTTATATGCAATGAATTAGGATGAGGTAGATGATGATGGTGGGGGAGTGAGGAATGGCATGCAGGAAGAGATGGGACTGGTAGAAGAGAATGGGTCAGTCCTAATAATGGAATAAGTATATGAGGAGAATATTGTATATGAGGAGAATATTGGGACTAATGAGGTGTTGATTTGGGTAGTGTAAATTACCATAACATATAATGGGGCCATCAAGGCTAAATAAGAGGAAATAGGAGGAAATAAAATACTTGATTGGGTAGCAGCTATCATTACAACTTATGTTAGAGATATGAAGGGGGATGGGGAAATGGAAAAGGAGGAAGAGGTATAAAGAAGAGGACTAGAAAATAAATTTTTATTCTATGGAGGGGCCATTGGTTGGTTGGAAACTAGGGCCTCAATTTTCTTGAGCTGAGATGACCCAGCTATGAGGTGCCCAAGGTATACTTGTTACTGTTATGGGGCCATAACATAAGGGGATAAGGGTGGTGGCCATGTTAGCATGGGATAAGCCACCATGACTTCTAATTCTAATTATTCTTTGTCATATATAGACACCTCAATCTCTAGTGTGGACCCCCATTCCATGATATACTCATTGTCTTTTAGGTGGGCCTCACCCCATAGCTCTTCAAATTTCACATCCAAGGCATCTTCATATAAAGCAACATGTGGTTTATTAAACTCATATCTGTATTTTAGGAAGGTTGATTTCTTCTCTCCATTCTAGCATAAGGCATTTATCTACTTATTCATCTCCCTTAATATCTTCTTGGTGGATTCAAAATCCCAAACCTTATCATAAAAAGACTCCCATAGTTTGGGGGCATCTTGAGAGATTAGGGTAGGTCTACATAGTTTTGAGGGTTATCTTTCATGGGTGAATTCCTTTGCTCTAGATATGGTCAGGCCTAGTGCTTAGGCATGCTAATAGTCTTCAATCCCACTACATATCCCATTGGGTCATAATCCCATCAGTCATCTAATAGTTCAAATCCTAGTTCTACCAACTTAGCTATGAGGAGATGTTCATAGTGTTTTTTCTACATTATGATGCCATTCCTTGAAAAAGGAATGTCACATATCCCCTTTTTATTCTTTCCTAAACCATAGATGAAATACACATTATAAATTTTTCATTCCAACTTAAGGGTTAGGGTCCTATCAATAAGCATATAGGGAAGTCATAAAGGTTCTCCTATAAACCCATGTTCTTAGATGAATGAGAAATGGTCCCCATAGAACCAATTAACTAGGACCTTCCCACCTTTGAGCCATGCTTTTTGTTCATTTGTCATCTAGGGAAGGACATCATAACCACTAATATCCATGAGAACTCAAGCCATAAAGTGTTGTAATAAATCATAGTAGTCTATCATGATTGATAGGACATGGGTCTAGATAATGATCATGGACATGATGTTTGGTAAAAAATCCATGTTCATAGTGTTTAGTTGAAGGTATTTAGAAAATAACTTGGAGTTCTAGTATAATATCAAGTGCATGAGGTAAGATATATACTAGACGGTACCTATTATCAATAAATTTTATAGTTTTTTCTCATAATGGATATTATGGCTTCAAAAAAGTCCATCATAAATGCTTTTACATTCTCTATCATGATCATGAGAAAAATCACCCCCAACTAGAATTCTTTGATGTTGGTATTGGTATCCATGCCCAAGACAAACTCTAACATGGATAAGGTATCCTTTACATGTTGTACAATAAAATTCAATAGGTATAGGGTCATGAGAGACATTTATATGATCTTTTTGTTGAGAAGGGACCCAAGGAAACATGCCTTATCCTCCACTTGGGAGTCCCATATGCTTTGGAGGCTTTCAGTGCTTTAGATGATAGCATTGGGATCATGTGGGAGTTGGAGCATTGCTTTAATGTTATCCACACCAATCCTGACCCTAAGGTGGGTACCTCCTATTATTATACAAGTTTAGACACTATGCTTTTTAGTGCAAAGGGTGATGATATCAAGGTAAGGGTTCACATAGGGCACCATGTGTTGTGCTAAGGCATAGTCCCAAATTTTACACCTAAAATATCAATACTCCTTCCTATTGACTCTCATGTTTTTGGGTGTAAGCACCCTCTCTTAGATTTTTAGGATTATGGGCTAGCTCTGGATCAAAAATATCATCAATCAATTTAATCACCAAAATCTTATCCTTACAGGGTCCCTTCATGACCGACATGGTACTAGGGACCTTCCATTTTTATTTGATAGGGGCTGAAGCATAAGACTTTCTCATGGTGTATGTGGGAGGAGGATTCCCTCTATATATTGAAACGTAAGCTCCCTAATTTTATGGGTGCTTCCCACTTCTTTAAGAGGATGTAGAATATTTCATTTTCCAAGAGGATAAAGACTAACTCACAAGATAATGCTCTAACTTTTTTGGGAATATTGGGTTGATGTTTTTATTAATTACCTTTAATTTTTAGGCTTCTTCTTATGCTTGCTTTAGTTTCTCAATGCTCTCTTCAAAATATAAAATGTCAAGTGTTTGTCTTTAGGTGGGAGGTGGTGTATTTATCCACTAGTGCCACTATGTATTTCTTCATGCAAAATTTAAAAATGAGCATTGTCATAAATAGTAAGAGTGATATGCACACTCGAAGTGCTACCTTTTAAAATATTTACGATGATCCTTATGGGGAATCATGCATAATAGATTATCTTGACATTAATTATAGGGAAAGTAGATATATAACCATATTTTAGAGAATGTTTTTAATATATAGAGAGGTTCATGAGAAGACGTGTGGTGATTTGATTAGCCACTTGTTCCAATGACACTTATTCAAAAAGGAAACAACAAAGAAAGGAAAACAAAGAGAAAATAATGATGAAGAAAGGAAACGCAACAAAGGGGAAAATAAAATACTTAATATGTATATGGGATGATGGGAATTAAAATGAAATGCTTCAAGTTGATCCCATTGATGGGTATCTCTAAGGCATTGCTCTCTAAATCTTCTAGTTCAAAAGCATTTCCTTACCAATCACTAATGATGTGAAAGGGTCCTCTCCATAGAGAGTTAAATTTTTCATGCTACCCTTGTTTAGTGACCCTCTAGTCATATTTAAGGACTAGGTCCTTGGGTTTAAATCCTGGGTTTGATGACTTCTTGTCAAACCACCACTTTAATGCTTACTATTAGATAATCTTTGTATCACCCACTAGCTCCCTTGATTCCTAAAGCTTGAGCAATTCATCAAGCCAAACATCCATTGCCTCATTTTCTTTGATCTCAATGGCCTTCAAGAGCTATTACATGGGTCTTTCTAAAGACAATAACATCACCACTTATTTTATATATACAAGCTTATATGATGAAGTTTTTAATATTTTTTTAGGGGTGTTGCAGTTTACCCATAAAGTATTTTTCACATGAAAGTGCTAGTTTCTCTACTTGTCATTACCCATTATATTGATAATCTGGATCAAGTTCTTATTTTTAGACTTTGCTATTCCATTTCCCTATGGGTAGTAATTGGATGAAGTGTTTAGGAAAATGCCATTTTAGAGCATGAATTTAGAGATCTTAGATCTGAGGAAAGCTTTCATGTTGTCTAAAATGATCATTTTTAGTGATCCAAACCTAGATATGAACTCTTCATAAAAGCTTAGAATCACATTCTCAGTTACCTCTTTCAGTGGGATTGCTTTGGTCCACTTAGTGATGTAATCAGCGGCTATTAATATCCATTTATGACCCATGTTGGAGATAAATTTGATCATTCTGATGAAGTCCAAGTCCCATTACATAAAGGGATCATCGATCATAATTGAATTGAAAGGCATGGCCAATTTTTTCCTCTTTCCTAGAAAGAATTGGCACTTTTTGGCATTTTTTGACTACCTGATCATAGTTTGTGAACATGGTTGGCTAGTAGTACCCTACCTACATGATCTAAGTTGTAGAAGTCTTAGCCAAAAAATGACCACTCAAAGGAGTGAAATGCATATCCTATAGAATCCTTTCTACTTGGGATTTATCAACACACTTGAGAAGATCCCCATCAAAATTATTCTTGAATAAAACTCCTTAGACTAGTGTATAACTAAACCCTTATAATTTTTAAAAATATTTATTATGAGTAGGGATAATATTGAGATACCTATCATTTTGCACAAATTTGATATTATCAGTCACCTAGGATTCTCTATCTTTGAATTGGTTTATTAAGGCCACCTTTAACATGTCTTATCCTTCTATAAAGATATTTATGCACTAGGCCAGGTACTAGTAGATTCCTTTTCCTCTAATTACCTTGGTAGGATTGACTTCATTGTCATATTTTAGGATCTTAGTGATCCAATTGGTCCTCTTCTCTATAATTTCACCCTCCATGATGTACTCTTGCACACTGGAATGCATGATGTACACCATTATCTTGATGTCCACCATAATGTGCCTAAACATTTTAAGGCCCTTGATGATAGAGAAGGATTACTTCTCTATGAAATTATACTTAACTTTATACCCATGAAATTTTTTGGAAAAGAAGGTGATCAAGTATTCTTCTCTACCCTCCTCTCCCTTTTGATTTATCACTACCGCAAGGATAAACTCACTTACATACACACACATAATGAAATATTTGGAAAATTTGGGGTTAACAAGCACCATTACAGTAGATATCATGATTTTTATCTTTTCAAATGTTATTTTCCCTTCATATGTTCATTTGAAATCTTGGTCCTTCTATAGCATTAACATGATTGGTTTGACCAATCGAGTGAAGTTTGATATGAATCTACTGATAAAATTGATCTTTTTGAGGAAAGATTGAACTCCTTTTTTATTAATCGATAAGGCCAAGTCCCTTGTGGCTTTTATCCTCTCTAGGATGATTGAAATCCCACTTTTAGACACTGTGTATTAAAGAAACTTACCTTGAGGGACTCTGAAGATATATTTTTTGGGGTTTAAAGACACTCTAAATTCTTAGCACCTCTAGAAGACTTTTTTACAAGTGATCAAAATGGTCCTCTCCCTTTTGAAAATATGGTGAGATCATCTAGGTAGATGAGGATGATATAATTAATTAAGACTTTGAATTCTACATCCATGTTTCCCTGGCATTGGAGAGGCTAAAATGCATCTTTGCATATGTAAATGTCCCCCACTTCATAGTGAAGGTGGTTTTGTGTTGATCATCTTCCTTTACCCACACTTGATTGTACCCAAAGAATCCATATAAGAGGAAAAACATCTCTACACCCACTACCATCTAGAGGATCTACTCCATAGAATGGAGAGGGTATTGATCTTTTAAGAATGCCTTGTTTAAGTCTTGAAAATCTACACATAATCATATTTTTCCACTTTTCTTTTACACAGGGACTAGGTTAGATACCCAAGTCAAATGATTGATTGGATAAATAATCTTCAAATTGATCAGCTTCCTAAGCTCTTGAGCCATCAAGGATTCAATATTTGGATTCACTAGCCACTGCTTCTATCGAAATGGTTAGGTTATTTTAGCTAGGTTGATAGTGTGCTGAATGACTTCTTGATTATATCCTTTCAATTTATGATAAGTACAATTTATGATGCCCTTATATCTATCAAAAAAATAAATCAACCACTCTTTATCCCTATAAGGAACTTATTTTCCAACCTTTAATTTTCTTCCACCTCTAACATCAATTTCATAGTCCTTTGTCTATAATAAACTTGCACTTATAATTTTTCACATTATCAAAGTTAAAGAGGTTTTTTATAGTGATGAGTCCCTTTAAAAGCTTGTTGGTCTTCAATTACATTATTTGGTCTCGATATTCCTCTTTGATCTTTGGTTGTAATTTCTCTATGAACTCACAAGATTATTGAAGGAACATGACAATTTGAGCATCATTCTCAAAAACTTGCCAATTTTAGTCATTGTCTAGGATGGTAGGCCTGATGACAACCCACACTGCTTATTCATTGGTGAACATTTCTATTACTATGTCAAATTGGGATCATACCATTGTTATTCTATCAACTTGTATGTATGAGGCCCTCGAGATGATTTAGATGTTAAAGGCCTTGAAGGACTCAATTAAGTCCCATATGCGATGATGGTAATACCTCATATGTATGTTCTTCACTATGTCCATCCCTCTTACTTATTTTATAACCAATTTAGAGTCACCAAAGACTTTCAATGCTTGATGCCCATATGATCAATGAGGTTGAGAACATAAACCAATGCCTCATATTCCACTTTGTTGTTCATGAAAGCAAACTAAAAATGAAAAGCCTTGGGAATCTCTTCCCCATAGGGAGATGTTAGTTAGATACTAGTTATAGATCCCATCTTGCATTTTATGGCATAAAAATGTAGAGTCCATAGTTTAAGATCATCCTTATCTTTCTTGCTCTTGTCCTCTTACTCTTTTGTGACTCTGGGAAGGACCAAGTCTTCATCATGGATGATGTAGGTCTTGAGATTGGTGGTATCAAAGTTTACAAATAGGTCATTCTCAATGAATTTGTTGATGAGGTCCTCTTATTCTAAGCTTTTGTCATCTACCACCTTTTCTTCCTTGAGCATCTCTACGTATTTTGTCTCCATCCTTGATAAAGAGGTGTGTGTTGCCTCACTTTGTCCACTATGTGCTTGAGATGGAGGGGCTCAGATAACACCTATAACTTTGAACCATATTTGGTCCTTAGGATTAGATAGGACTAGTCTAATGATCGGTATCCACTAATCTTGGTGGTGAAATATCTTGATAGACATATCCTAAAGATAGGTGGGATGTCTATCACCACAACATCTTATGGTACAATGATGATTGGATAGGAAGATAATTTGAGAGAAAGAATCTTGATGATTCTAAGGTTTGAACCCTTTTCCCATCTATCTTAATCACCCATTTATTTAAGGGTTCATACTTTAATTATAACATGTTAACTATTTCTTTGGGCATCACCATCATGTTCATGCCCAAGTTGATCATGGAGTTTGATAATAGTTTCTTATCCACAATCAAAGTTAGATAAAATTAGGAAAGTTTTGATTTGCTCACCCCTTTATTGGTATTGATGAATGTAGAGGGTATCTAAGGTTGTACACTCATGCTGGTTCCCTTCTCCTTTTCCTTCATATGATCTATGGGTGATTTCTTTTATGCAGGATCCTCTTTTTCCTCTAAGGCTTTCTTCAACAAGGTCTTTTGTTTAGGGATGGATAAAACATCCCAGAGGGAAATGTTAGTTAGTGCCTTCTTTAGCTTCTCCACCATGATATATGACTTTTGGGTGGGGCATCAAGATGCTTTATCTTGTTATTTATCACTTCACCATGCCTCTGATAGGCCATAGGTAGAGGTTGAGGTGTCCAAACCTTTTTGAAGGTTACTTTAGGCTTTACATAGGTTTTGGGGCTCTTGACTAGCCTCTTCTTTGACTATGTGAAGTAGACAAATTGCACTTGTGAGGGTCTATACATGAGAACCTCATTTGTAAATACCATGACTTCATCTTCTACCCAAGAGAATAGTACATGTTTTAAAACTATTTCTTCCTCTTATTCTAGGGACATACCCTACATTTGTGCCATCAAGACAACATTTTTGACCCTTAGGGATTGGTAGGAATAGGTTAAATCTAGAGTATTTTATTTTCATCTCTATTCATTGATATACTATTTTAAGTTACCTCATGGACAATTTATGGGCCCATGAGGTTTATTATAAGGGAAACACCATGAGTTAGAGTCATCAGCTAAGTTATTATAGACAACCACTAGTCTCTTTTCATACTCAATATTATTATATATAATAGATCTAGGACCATGACCATTTTATTAGTAGGATGTGTCTTATGGTTCATCATTTGATGGTTTATTACTTAGTTGTTCATCCCTTAGTAGTTTGACCTCTACCTCTCTTGGTACTGGTGTTGCTAATACAGAGGTCTCCTCTCTTAGTATTTGTTATAGGAGGGATTTGGAAGAGTAGCTTATTACCTTTTGAGATTTATGATATCATTATAGAAGTTCCTCAAAATTCTCTTCATATCATTCACCTCAGTAATCACTAAGGATGTGATAGATGTGCCCGCTTGAGTGGGTAGGTTTGCATACATGGAAAGAGGTGGGGATCTTGAAGTGCTTAGTTTTTCTTCTTACAAAGGAAATTATATCTTTGGGAACATCAACATTGGTAGTCAATGAGGAAGCCTTCTTGTATCAATCATGTTTTTTTCTAACCTTATCATGATGTTGTATGCATTTGGTAGTATTTGGCCTCTGAGTGACTAGATCATGAATACAATTTCTAAATTGAGGGCCTTTAAACAAAATATAATGGCCATCCTTATAGGTGGATGACCCACCATTGGAATTCTTTACCAAGTCTTTTTGAATATGTTATTGAAATTAACCATGGATTCTTATGGACCCCTTTTGATGGTTATCAATTATTGTAAGAGTGAAGATCGATCCACATTCTAATTGAATCACTCATATAATTTATCACCTAAGTCATCTTAGGTGGAAATGTAGTTGGAAAACAATGATCTATACCAATCTAGGGCTCATCCTTTGAAAGAGGCTACTAGTAGCCTCAGGGCTACATTTTGGGTATTGACATAGTAGATGATGCACACATTAGCCATGTCTTAGATGTGTTAAGATGTCTTGAAATCTTCCCTTGAGAATTTAGGGAGCACATTTAAATTATTTGAAGGTATGGGGTCCCATTGGGCTAGGAGTGTTGATGGGATCAAAGAGTTATCATTGTCCCATGACATGAAATTACTTGGTACAAGATGTGCCATTAATTATTATTGATTTAGTTTGTTGCAGTTGTTGTGTCGCACTATGCCTTGGAATTATTTGGTAGGTAGGTATTCCCAAAGGTGGTACAAATAAATTTTGATTTCTCATATTTTGTGACCTTGTTATGGGCCTATGACTCATAAAATTGAGCTTCTAGTCTAGAAAACTAGTAGATCAACCCCACTAGGCATGCTAGAAAATAAAAAACTATTAATACCTAAATTTTGCATCTTGAGTTAGACAGGCCATCTATGGGAAGCTTTAAAAGCATGGGATTGAGTGTGGTCTATAAAGTAACCTTGAAGATTTTATAATCTAGCTTTTATTCTGTTTGGGGGTGAAAAGGGATAGAAAGAAAGCATTAAATAACATGAAAGTAAATATAAATAAGGCGATGCACTAAAATATTTAATATTTTAACATAAAATAGCATAAAATAGCACAAAAATTTTAATGCCATATATTGAAAAGGAACTTAAAAGCATGAATTAAGATCTACAACATAAGCAAAGGTCTACACTATAGAAGAAGAATAAAAGAGATAGTAAATAGAGAGAAGCTTAATCTAAAATAACACATAATATCATATCCTCTTCATTACAAATAGGGAACTAAATATAGAAGGTCGTATAAGACACATATGAAGCATCCTCTAACATATATGAGGTACACTTTTTAAGGATGTAGAACTAAGAACTTTTTACTACTATTCCATAGTTTATAATGGTTGTAGAGAGAAACAATAGTGCCAAAAAACAAAATCACTAGCCCCACACTAGTAGGGAAGAACCTCAAATATAAAGGTGGAACAACTACTCAAAGATATGATAGTTGGAGATCCCACAAATCACCCATTATGATATTAAAATTATAGATGATTTATAATTCATGAGTGAAATTACCTCCCAAATCCTAGAAATAGTGCAACTACCTCTTTTTATGATGGCCAATACACTCAATAGAAGTGGCGTGGCTTACTACATGTTAGCTTCTATATTTTTTTACCAATTGATACTCTCCTTGGATGATCATGGGGATAACACACATCAAGTTATTTATTTTATGGAGGGATTGAGGGCCTGATAGGTATGATTGAGTATAGGATCACCACATGGTGAAGCTATGATTGAATATCATGTTAACTACTCTAAAGGTCCCCCTTTGGTGTCATCGACCAATGGTGATGCTATGAGGCTTGTCCCAAAGTAAATCATTCCCAGGAGCATAGGGGAAACATGTGTGGATTTTTCACTCCTCCATGAAGGGATGAAGATTTTTCCAAGCTAGATGAGCATTTGGCCTTTACATGTAGATAGTAAGAAGAGGCTAGCACTTCGTAAAAATTTAGGAAAGGGGATTGAAGAAGGAAAAGGGACAAAAGAGATAAAATTTGAGAGGCATGGAGGAACTGCTTACTATCGAGTGAATTCAAAGTTATAGCTTGAATTTATCTATAAATTAACAATTATAGATTTATGATCCATAGGTAGCTTATCATTATAAATAATGTAGGAATAATATGAGAATCAGAGGCCTATATTATTATCCTAACATGTAGTATGAGTGGGTTTCCATTATATAGAAGAGAATAATATTGACCAATTATTTTCTCATTTTGTTCCTAACTTGTTCATAATGGGAAACTACCTATTCTACACAAACTAAGAATATTAGATTATTAACTAAAAATGGAGAAATAAAGGTGTATATTCTTATCTTATGTAGAATGGGCATGTGCATATTCTAAAAAATATAATAATATTAGCTTATTAGTTTATAATATTCCTATCTTTTACATAATGGGTTATGTCTATTCTACATAATATAATAATATAGGCATTTATTTCTTATATCATTCCTATCTTGTTAAGAATGGGTAGCTACCCACTCTAAATATTATAGGAATAATATGATGAATAGATACCTATACTATTCTCTTGTTTATAATTTTGAAAATCCAATTCTAAAAAAGATAAGAATAATATGATAATCAGAGTCCTATATTCTTATCTTGAGATTTAGAATGGATGTCTTCCCATTCCACACAAGATAATAATATTGTCTTCTTAGTTGATAATATGAGTAACATATGCCTATATTCTTATCTTGTGTATAATGGGCACATACCCATTCTACACAAGATAATAATATTTTATTATTAATTGATAATATTCATATTTAGTTAAAAATGGGTAGCTACCCATTATAGACCAGACAAGAATATAGGCTTTTGTTTCTCATATTATTCCTATCTTGTTTAGAATGGGTAGCTACCCATTCTAAACAAGATAGGAATAATATGAGAAACAAAATCTTATATTATTATCTTGTCTATAATGGGTAGCTTACAGTTTTTAGAACCATATGAATAATACAATAATTAGAGGCCTATATTCTTATCTTTACATGTAGAATGAGCATGTGTCTATTATACAAAAGATAAAAGTATTGACTTCTTACTTGATAATAGGAGTAACATAGGCCTATACTCTTATCTTGTGTAGAATGATAACATTACCATTCTACACAAGATAATTATATTGGCTTCTTAATTGATAATATTCCTATCTTATTTAAAATGGGAAATTGTCCATCTATAAAAGATATTAATATAGGCCTTCATTTCTCATATTATTATGATATTATTCATAATGGGTAGTTTACCATTTTAAATAGTATAATAATAATATGAGCAACATAGATATATATGATTATCTTTTTTAGAATGTACACATGTCAATTTTGAACAAGATAGCAATAATAGGATAATCAAAGTCATATATTCTTATCTTTACATGTATAATGAGCGTGCATCCATTCTATATAATATATGAATATTGATCTATGTTGATCATATTATAACTACCTTTTTAAGAATGTAATTCTCCTCATTCTACACAAAATATGAATATGATCAAGAGAGGAAAACAATCTATTGTATTCAACACACCCCACCTTATTTTTTCTTTCAAAAGTGGGGACCCCCTTTCTTTTTATAGGATGTATATTTTGTATGGGTATGTATGTGTTTGTGTTGGTTATTATTATTATTATTATTATCTATAGAAGATCAGAGTTTTGAACATTGAATTATGTTAGATCCACCTATTTTTTATTTGAAATTAATTGTTCAAACTAATATATTTATGAAAAATTGGGATGAATTTATTTGAATGACAAGTATTTAGATTGGCTTATTCAGATTATTTCATGTCAAAATACTTTCATTCAGATACTTTTGGTCTCTAAAAAATTTATTTTGAAAATTTTACTTTAGAAAATTTGTCTTGATCCACAACTTTCTCTTTGGAAAGTATATCTTCAAAAACTTTCTCTTTAGAAACTTTGTGATCAGAACCAATGTGAACTTTTATTTTAGTAACTTTAGTTTTGGGAAAACATATTCATTTAGAATCTTTATTTCATAAGGTTTATCGTTGGCAAATTTATCTTCAAAAACTTTTTTCCAATTGGAAACTTTCTTTGAAAACCTATTTTTATGGCTTTCAAACAAATTCTTTCATAATGAATTTATTCAAAGAGAATTTTACTTATTGGGGTCTTTTGGGCCTGAAGGCAAAGTGTGATTTACCTAACTAAACCATATAATGACAAATATCAAAAGATAAAGGAAACACCATGACACCTTGAATGAGTAGGCATCCTACATGGCATGTACACTAAGACTGAGTGGTCATTTTAAAATTGAATGAAGGTCAAGATATCATAGACATTGATAATTAATGGTGTATGAACTAAATTAATGAATAAATCTATAACATCAATCCCCTAACTGAATTCATCTTATTTAATTTTCAAGAGCTCGGTAAACTTAAGCCTTCTACAATCTCAAAATCCTTAGTTATGACTAGAATGACTTGTAACTCATGTAATTAAATTTATTGATAGAGATTTTTTAAATCTTGAACCATACCAACATCCACAAAAAATCCATGGTGCCTTCATCCAAATCATATAAAGTACCATTAACACCCTCTAGGTTTTCCATCAAGAACTCTACTAAATACTTGGGCACCACTTTTGATGCAACTATATTCGATGGAATCTATCACAATTACTTAGATATATGGGAGGTTGTAGAGAAAATGGATTAATTAAATATATAATAAGACTTCTCAATTTAGGAAAAACAAATTATATCATACTTACTCATATTCAAGCGATAAGACCTTCACTATGTAGCTACTAAGTCAAAGGTCATGCCATGTATAGAATTGCTACAAGGCCTATTATTTGAGAGCATAATTTTAGATGAGGGTTACTTGAATTATGTTGAAAAAAACACAATCATCATGTACATATATGGAGAAGCATTCATGAGGTGTTTAAGTTTCCCTATCTTAGATGTTAAATTCTACTTATTTACTATAGTCACTTGGAAGAAAGGCAATGATGTGGAGTAAGCATTAGGAAGGTAGATTATTATATGAAATACATTTAATATAAAATAACACATTAATAATCCTATCCCTATCACCTAATTCATGATGGTGATTTACATATGCATGGTATTGTTGAACCAAATCTTCAACCATGATACGATCCACTTTATGCATCTAGAATGGGTTCCCTTTCTAGACCTGATTAGTACTCCAGATTGCACTTATGAATTGGGGAGAAGTCATTAGTGATTCCTATAGGAACAAATTATACACAAAGATAGGAGGCCCCATGGGGGAAATTTTTAGATGATGTCTTACCTACTAGATGTCATCATGGGAATAGTGTACAGGCACAATGGAGTTGTATGAAGTCCCAACCTAGATGTTATAAAAAATATAATATGAAAATTTTACTCTTTAATTCACATATAATAATACGTAAATGACATCAATAGAATTGTAGAGGACCTCTACCCTCTGGTCTAGATGGCCATTTGTGGTCAGCTTTTGGCTTGAATTTCACCCAACAATACCAAAACACTTGCTAATGTGGGAGACTACTAGCTCTACCTTCATTACACTATTATCATGGTTGTTGGTGATAACGTGGATTTTGTTGATCTTCCCAAGTTTTTTTCCTAACAAGGTGGATGAATAATAAATTGCCTTCAAGATATGGAATGGTATAGATGAGGAGCTGACAAAGAATAAGAAAGCTACCTTCCATGGCTCCCATATCACTATTGAAAGGATGTAGTACACCATTAAGAAGTAATTTAGGGAATGAAAGGAGATCATTTGAATTATCCATTATACCCCATAGGGATTAGAACTCTCATGAAAAAGTCCAGTAAAAGATCCATAACCTTGGCATCTCATATAAACATGAGCCATTTGATCATGACTTATTATTTATTAATGCTAAATATGATGAGGAAGTGAAGGAAATATAAGTTAAAAAGGGTTTTAATGAATAATTATTGAGGGTAATACAATTTGACCCTCCCTCACACTCAACCAAGTAAAATTCAAGATCTTACTACTAGGAGGATGGAGATCCTATGACTTCTAGAGTGGTAGGCCATTCCAATAGCTAGCAGACTAGGGACAATATTTCCAACATCCATCTATGGCTCAAGACAAATAATAAGAGCAAGATCAGTTGGTATAGCAAGCATCAGTGGCTCAATAAAATAAACAATATCAATATCTAGAATAGATACCCAGTCCTACACAAGAGGAAGAGGAACATGAATAGACTCTTCTAGTTCAAGCAATAACTATTAAACTAAGGAAAGTTAAACAAGAGTTAGTAGAGGAACTAACACAAGAAAAAGATAACACAAGAATGAAAGAGATGGGGATCATTTTCTTAGATTATTCTAATGAAGAATAAATGACACTTATTTTGATAGTGTTAATAACCTTGACATCTACCATTACTACCCCTCTTCTTTCCCAATTGGTGACTGCTCCATAAGAAAGGAAAATGACATGATGTTATCGTAGGAAACCAAATGAGGATAGACCTTAGACCCCATCCATAAAAGCACTCAAGTAGGCACAACCTTCATTGGAAGGTGAGCTAAGTGAAGTGGTGGATGAGGAGGAACTACAACAAGTAAAGGTCTTTAGATTTCAATGATTGAAATCAATGGTGCATATCACTAATGATTCATCTCATAAGGGTGCTCTTTTCACTATCCCCTTAGGAATTTTCCATTTGATGAATTTACATGTTGCTTCTAATGTACCTATTTTAATTATTTCTAATTTCATTCCTATGTAATCACTTTTGATCAATCTTATTTTCATGCACCTAGCCTCTACTCTTCCTATTTACACTTCTACTTATTTAGCCTCTATCACTATAGTTTCCATTCCTTCAGCCTCCATTCATTAAACCAAAACTATTTCCATCCTAATCATCAACTATTCCATTACCCAAATTGTTGATTCCTCTACCCAATTAGGTTCACCTATACCTTCTTCAACACTATTCCAAACAACAATAGTAGTGAAAACCAAAAGGGCTCCCAAAAGGCAACCAGTCTATGTTTTGCACCTAATGCCACAATTTGGGAACATAGACTAGTCCAAAAATAATTTCGTTCCCAATGCTAAAACCCTCCTTTGAACCTGAACATAAACTTGAGGAGCATGCACAAGTAGAGTCTCAGCCATCAGATCCTTTAAATCTCACTCTTCTAGATTGGGCCAAAGAATTAGGAACTTTGACCTCTAAGAGGCCCAATTTGAAGATTACTGAGCCTCCCATGGTAAGCTCACTTTTTTACAAAGTTATAGCCTTGGTTTAGAGGGTCAAAAAAAGGAAGATTGAGGATAGTTTTGGGAGAGGGTTGATTTTTGAGGAAAGGGAAGAATTTTATTCCATTTCAAAGAGGTAGAATAGGAAGAAGGGTCAGTCCCCATAAATTGAGGACCTCAAGTCCTATATGATGACCCATACTGAGGTAGTCCTAGATATACATGAGGAAATATAGATGGTAAACAAGAGTTGGAAGAAGATTTGGAAACTCTTAGAGAGTATAAATAGGTAATACAATTTACCCTTGGTATAGAATAGGATGTAAAAAATGTGGCAATTAGGTTATATGAGATTTTGGATACACTTCATTCTTTAAGAGTCCAATGGGCTCTGCATATAAATTCAATAACAAAATTATTTAAGATTCTTAGATAAGATGAGAATAAATTGAATTTATTCATACTATACACCCCTAATAAGGCATTCAACCACCTCTACCTGATGGCCCTTATAGAGATAGTTAATGAATTGAATTTAGCTCTCATAAAAACATAGAAAGCCATAGATTGGGTGTTATTTTCTAAATCTCTCATTCATAATCTTTCAAAATAAGAAAAACAAGTAACATAAATTTTTACTCAGCTTAAATAAACTAGAGTCTAGTATAATAGAGTGAAGCTAGTAGCTGGAGCCACTTTATATCAAATGATTTTGCAAGTCTCAAATGGTTTTAAATAGAGTTTATAAGGGCTGATTTTGGAGAACATTAAAGCCAAGTTGAGCACAACAAGGAGAAAGGCAACATAGGTAGAGGTCTTATGGGTTGGATTTAAATCCACCAAGACAAAACATACAAGGCTAATGGAACAAATAGGCAAGGTGACTAGACCTCATCTTGACATGAAATTAATTTGCATGCAACATGCTAAGGCATACAAATATTACCAAGAGTTATATGAAAAATAATAATTTCAGTGCCACCTACTAGTTCTACTCCTCAGAATTTAACTATATCCCTATCTTATTTAATAGGTACATTAATTATACCTCACAACTTAGTTCCAAATATAGCTCTATTTTAATCAATGAGGGTATCACCAAGTACAACTCTAATCACCATGTCCACAACAAGAATCACAATGGTAGTTACAATAATAGTTTTGAAAAATATTAAGCAATAGTCAATTTGACCTAAAGATAAAGGCTATTTTTATACAATTTTACATCCATATTGTAATTAAATAAATTATTTTTTGTCAGCATGCACACATTGCATGTCTAAAGTATCTATAAGTTGTGACATGTAACTATGACTTATGATCTAGTCTTTTATGATGTAATTAAAGTTTTTTAAACTTGGAGGATGAGGTGACACCTTCCCCAAGTTCTTTATATACATTTTAAATCCTCTTTTCAAAGGTTCAAAGTTTAGGATCAATATACAGGAAGAGATCAAGAGAGTGATTGTCACGAAATTGTGTTTGTTCTTTATTTTTTACTCTCTATGTTAACGAAATTTAAATTTTCTTTATCTACATTAATTCAATAATTTTGAAATGTGCTAATGTTATAGATGAATTTGATTATTTTAGTAACAAATATTAATCTTATATGTGTAATATAAATTGAGGATTGATAGGTTTTATTTATTTAATAAGTTATTAAAAGTTGAATTAATAATCAAAGGTGTGTAGAGGTATCTCTCTTGATATATTCTTATAGGTATGAGTCATAAATACCCTAGACAAATTTCTAGTCTAAACTATAATTTCTTAGACAAGGGTGTGAAATAGTAGCCTTAATAAGAGAAACTTTCAATTGAGACCATTAAACATCTTATATTTGTTATCCCAGACTACTAACTATGCTTGTTCATGAGTGTGTAATAGTTGAAAGTAGAAAACACTAGTCTTGGAGATATTTGTCCATTAGAGAAACAACCTTAGAAGATACCTTTTAATAACACAAAACCTTATTTTTTACCTTACCCTTCTTCCCCTTTTGAAAGTATTTGATATCTACACACCACAAAATGATTCTCTACCCATCCAAATAACTTAGTGATAACATTTTATTATATTCCATGCATCCATCCATAGAACCTAGTTAAACAACCCACAAGTTCAACCTATTATTCCATCACCTAGTTGTTTTAACCATTTACCTACAACTCATACCCTTGAGTAGAACCAACTTCCATAGAGATACTAAAACATTAGAGTCTACCTCATTCAAACTTTATGAGATGTGCATAAAACCCATATCAATAGGAAAATGCTGACACTAGAAGGAGGGCACACATATGTTTTCCCAATAATAGGAGCTAGTTATTATGTAGAGTTATACTGGAGACACCGAAGAGATTAACAAGGTCTAGATCCAAAGATAACCTTTTGGTTTCACCATTGTCAAATCATAAGAGGCCTAGACCCATACCTTTTATCCCTAAGATACACTAAACTATGACACCTTCCCCCTTTAAGAAATGTACCACTTATTAATCTTCTCATGACTTGACATGAGTTAATTATTTCTACCATTACTATCCCTAGAGATCAACATGATCTATCAAGGAATCTAAAAAATTATTTACCTACCTTCTCCTCCTCAAATGAGAGGATAATAGAAGAACACATTAAATCTTTCAAGGCCACTCTGAGATTAATGAATGTCATCCATGAGGATGTTGCATGTAGTATTTTTATGCTTACTCTATAATATTATTCTTATGATTGGTATCTCAATTTACAAGAAAATTCCATCACCTTATGGAATGAGTGTCAAAATACATTCCTTGCATAATTTGGACAAGTGACTAATCCAATCTTGGCATATCAACTCTTCACCAGCATGAAGAAGGAACTTAATGAGTTAATAGGGTCCTTTAATACAATATTATATAATATGTACACTTGATTAAACATCATATAAGCCAGACATGAATCTAATGATTGATATATACAAGAATGCCCTAGATCCTATTATTTTAGTGTTCTTTTGAATAGTTGTCACTACCAATACTTTAGCTCTGAAAACACAAGAAGATATTAATATCAAAAACTATCTCAATCCATAACTTAGCCCTCATAATTTAAGGGGCCAAGCATTCAAAAATGGACTCCCATCTTTGAATACAATCCCCCATGCTAAGCATAACACCCCCACATTTAATCAAAATTAATTGAACACACTACATCATATGATGTAGCAAATAATAAATCAAAATTTTGATTTATTGAACAATTAGATACAAAGTAATTACCACCATCAGAATCAACATTAGGATCACACCAATGCAGTAGTCACTCAGGGTTCTGACTCCAAAAAAGTTGAATTGGATTCTATACAAAGAATGGTCTAAAAGATGAGAAATAATTTATTGAATATGTGAAAAAATATGGGTAATACCACTAATCCAAATTACAACTAAAGTTATAGATTTCCAAGATATAACAGGCCTTTTAACAAGCCCACCAATAATGTAAAACAATAATAGTCTAATAAACTACAAGAAATTAATATCATTAAGATACCTTTACCCAACTGGTGTAGGGTTCATAACACATCACAACATAGAGATTGGATTATATAGTGTTTTTTGTATAATTTCAAGTTTTTTAGAGAGAAATAATTAGACAAGATCAAATGATGAATCCTCTTGATATCCCTCATGAGCCTGGCCCTTCAAGTTTAGCTATGATCTATGAAACCTATGAGTCTTCCTTCCCCAATGAATATGACAAAATCTCAGAGGATAATTATGATGAAGTGTAAGCATTACAATAGTTTAATAAAAATAATTATAACTTAAGGAACATTCAACCTCTTACTAATTATACTTCTCCATATAATACATTTATCCCTCCAAATCCCAACGCTGATAATACTCCTCCTCCTAAAGAGAATGATCAACCTCCACATAAAGAGGAGCATAATAAATGAGAATACAATATTGTTGAGTATATGAAGAAAATTAAGGCCAACATCACTCTTTATGAACTACCACAAATCATAGAGCAGAATTAGGTCTTATGAAAGTCCATCATAGGTAAGTCCATTACCAAAAATTCCAAGATATCCAACACAAATGTTAAATACAAAATCAAGCCTTAGGTTCCCCATTTATTGATGAACATGTGGGTATTTGGTAAGAATATACACTACTATCTGGTAGATTCTAGATCTTTAGTAATAGTAATGCCAAAATTTATTTTTCAAAATCTTGGTTTGACCCTAATCCATCCAAGAGGATTGTGTCATAACTAGATAAAATAGTAGTCTCTATATTAGGAGAATTTAATGATGTGAGAATTTTAATTGCCTTAGAATGTAGAGTATATAAGACTATCAAACATATTGGTAGTAGATATTCCTAAAGTATATGGATTATTGTTGAGCAAAGATTAGTCAAAAAATGTTAAATGGATATCTTTCCATGGAATTTTCACATATTTGGCTACTTTGGAGAGGCATTTTTAACTAGATCAGGATTGATCAAGAGCTAAGGATGAATCATCCTATTACAAAGTATAATGCCACAAATGAAGAGGTAATTTATAAGTCTCCTAGACTTGGAATTTATACATTTACTATGAGACAAGAAGTGTCAAAATAAATTTGTGTCCCTTCCTAATTATGGACCCCCCATTTTGATAGAGCAAGATCCAAGCAAGGATCAGGCATCAGTATTGATCTGGTTGATCCACAAGGGAGTAAATTTTTGAAAACATATAGGCTCCAATTCTAATGCACCAACAACAAAGTAAAGTATGATGCCCTAATTCTAGGATTAAAGTTTTCCCTCATGAATAATTTTAAATAACTATTGGTATACAAAGACTCTAAACTTGTGATTAACTAGGTTAAAAATAAATATCAATGAAAATTGTCATATTTAAGGACATACAAGCATAGATTTGGGTATCTAATTGAATCATTTGAAGATTTAAATATGGTAACTATCCCTAAAGAATAAAACCAAGTTATTGATTCACTAACTACTTTAGTAGAAAATTTTTCACCTTTACATGAGTCAAAAGTCTAGAAGTTCTCCATTGAATTGGTACCTTATCCTTCAATACCAAAAAATGTTGAAAATTTTCAAGTGTTTGATGATTACCAACAAATTATTCAATTTTTGACAAATTTAGGGTAGTTCAAATCTTAGATAATAGATGATGATGATGAAATAAGCCATATGTGCCATGAAGAATTGGATGAAGAATGTGTTATCCAACTAAAGGAGAATCACTTCCCATTGAGAATAGTCACTTTTGAAAGGACTTTTGATACAAATCCTCAAGCATAATCATAGAGGTAGTTCAAGGTTAATGAATTTGAATTTAGATCAAAAAATGTAGGTGATTATATGGACACACACTTCATCCATATTAGCTTAAGCTACACACCAAATGAAAGGCAAAAGGTTAAGGAATTGATATCAAGTATAAAGATGTAATTGTATGGACCTATGATGACTTAAGGATATTTAATCCTAAAGTCATCACCCATATTATTCTACTAAATACTGATCATAAAACATTTGATTAAATTCAAAGGTTGATTAATACTATCTTAGAACCATTGATCTAGAAGGAAGTAGAGAAGTTGCTAAGTGATAGGATAGTTTTTCCTATCAGACATTCAACTTAGGTGGCCAATCTAGTTTTAGTCAAAAAAAGAGTGATGAGATCAGACTATGTGTTAACTTTAGGAATGTGAATAAATATTCTCAAAAAGATAAGGATATCCCTCCTTAGATGAGGTAATATAAACTATGAGTGGGTCTGAAATGATGTCTTTCTTAGATGGATTTTTATGTTGTAATCAGGTACTAGTTGAATCAGAGGATAAAATGAAAATGGAATTTACTAAAAAAATGGGGAACATATGCATACAAGTAAATTTAATTTGGGCTAATCAACATTAGATTTAGGTTTCAAAGAGAAATAATTCATGAATTCTAAGGATTGATAGGCATGTGCATAATCATATACATGGATGAACTCACTATTTTCTTTAAAAATAGAGTCGATCATATCAACCACCTTTAGTCTATTTATGAAAGGTGCAATAAGTTTGGTGTATCACTTAACCCCTATATCTTTGGTTTGTGATAATGGGCCAACATTTCAATTAGTTGAGTTCACCAAATGGGCCCATGATAGCTAAATTACAATCATATCATCCTCCAATCACTACATGTAAGGGAATAGATTATCCAAGTCAACTAATAATAACCTCATAGATGATATCAATAATTCAACCTTATATAAACATAGGGAGTGGTGCCTCTTACTAAAATATGCACTCTGGGTAGACCAAAATAGGTAAAAATGGGCCTTTAAATCCTTACCATATCTATTGGTTTATGGGAAACAACTAGTGTTCCTATTCATGTTGAAACTACCAACATATTGCCTTACTCAAGAATACATGGATCCTAATGACAAAATAAAGTCTAGATTATTGGATAATATCAAAATGGAAGATTCTAGGAATGAAGCATTATAAGACTTCAACAAACATCATGATGTGGTCAAGAGATGGTTCAACAAGAGAGTGAAATTCAAAGCATTTAGGATATCTAACTTGGTGCTCATGTGGGACAAAGCCCATGGGAAAATAAGAATGCATTAAAAGTTTACCCCATTGTTGATAATACCATATTAGATCTATAAGATCTTGGGTAATAATGCATTCTATTTAAAAGATATTCAAGATAAAAATTTGACATATCTAGTTAATGGATAGTTTTTGAAGCATTGCTTCATGGTTGCTCCATCTAGATAGGTATTTGAGTAATGATAGGTGTTCTGGTAGAGGTAGGAGTAGGTTAGATATGATTTATTAGTTAGCTTCTTTCTATAAATGATTTTCTTTTATTAAAGTAGTTAGTGTTTTCTAGATTTTCCCTTTTTACTTTCAATAGATTTCTTACTTTCTAGGGTGGTTTTCATTTGATTTTATGCCAATCTAAGTTGTTCAATTTTAATATAATCAAATTATAGTTTGAGGTGTTATTAATCCAACTCAATTAATGGGTGTTGCATACTATAGTTTAGAATTCTTAATCTAGCTAAGCAACGAGAGAATTAGCCATGACCATGTCCCAAAGCTAATTATTTCATTAGATATGTGAAAGATATTCCTATAGTATTATGGAAATTTAGAAAGATATCCTTATCATCTTAGGTCAAATGCACATAAAATGTTCATACTTGTTTAAGGTAATAACAATTAACATGGGTAAAAGTTGATAGGGACATTTTGTTTAAACCAAAAATTTAGTAAGACCATCTCATAGTGGTCACCTTCTTCCCTCTTTCATTTGAAAAATAAAAAATTTAAAAATAAAAGGCATAATCCAAAAGTCCAAAATAAAATTGAAGAGGATTCAAAGCCTACATGATGAAATAAGGTCAATGTATCATGCATCATGGAAATATAAGGAAAGAGAGAAAAGGTGATCAAAGGTATCATTGTCAGGGCTATGGATGATTGGCTGACATTAGAGTAATTCTTGATCTCCCCAATGTATGTGCTCCTAACCCCCATTCAAAATGAAACCTACAACTCACCCCATGTCTTTGCCTAAATCCTTGAGACAAGAGATAAATAACATCACTTTTGACACATAGATCCAAAGTATAAGCAAAGTTAGTATGTTGTATGGGATTATTAAGAGTCTCTTTACATTTTTGATTTAATAATTTCTTTTATTAAGGTTTATGGTTGATATTGGGATTGAAAAATTGTGGATTTTGGGTTCTTGAAAATTTAGGAGTATTCACCCCTATGAGTCACCATTTGTTGTATTCAATACACCACACCTTGTTTTTTGCTTTGAAAGGTAGGGACTCCCTTTGTTTTTAGAGTACGTATATTTTTTCTAGGTATGTATGTGTTTATGTTGGTTATTATTATTATCTATAGAATATAAGATTTTTAAACATTGAATTACATTGGATCCACCTATTTTCCATTTGAAATGACTTATTCAAAATAATCTATTAATGGAAAGTTGGAAAAAATTACTTTGAATGGTAGGTATTCAAATTGGCTTATTTAGATTATTTCATGTTAGACGACTTCCATTTAGATACTTTAGGTTTTTGGAAACTTTGTTTCAAAAAATTTACTTCAAAAACTTTGTCTTGGTCAGCAACTTTCTCTTCGAAAACTTTATCATCAAAATCAATTTGAACCTTTATTTTGTGAACTTTGGTTTTAGGAAGACATATTCATTTGGAAGATTGATTTTGGAAGGTTTATCTTTTGTAAACTTATCTTTGGAAGGTTTCTCTTTGGAAACTTTATATTTGTAAACTTTGTTCTAGTCAGAAACTTTATTCGAAAACCTATTTCAGTATCTTTCCAACAAATTATTTCAGAATGAATTTATCAAAAGATCATTTTAATTTTTTTGGTCTTTTTGGCCTGAAGGTAAATTTTTAATTCCCAAACTAAACCATATAATGAAAAATGTAAAAATATAAAGGAAACATGTGGCACCCCGAATGAGCATGCATCCTATGTGGCATGTACACTAGGAATGGGTGGTCAAGTTCAAATTGAATGAAGGTGATGAGATCATAGATTTTGGTGATTAATGGCACATGAACTAGAATTAATAAATAAATATATAATATGTCTCCCCAAATACGTTTATCTCATTCAATTGTTAAGAAATTGAGTAAACTTAATCCTTTTGCAATCTCAAAAGCCCTAGCTATGACCTAAATAACTTGTAATTCACATAATTTAGTTTAGTGCCAACCATTTTCAAAACCTTGAATCATAATAGGATCCATAAAATAGCCATGGCATCTTCATCTAGAAGATACAAGCAATCCTCAACACCCTCTAGGTTTTCCATCAAGGACTCTACTGAATACTTGGACACCACTTTTAATACAACTATGTTCTATGGCCTTTATCCTAATTAATTGGATTTATGAGAGGTTGTAAAGAACATGGAATCATTATCACTATAATAATACATATAAATCAAGGAGAAATAAATTATATCATAGTTTTCCCCATTCAAGTGACATGTCCTTCATTATATAGCTGCTAAGTTGGAGGCCATGCCATGTATAGACTTCCTATGAGGCCTATTTTTTTAGGGTAAAATTGTAGATAGAAGTTACCTGAATTACATCAATAATAACATAGTAATTATATATTTATTTGGAGAAGAATTCATGAGGTTTTTAAGTCTCTTTATCTCAAACATTACATTTGACTTGCATACTATAGTCACTTGGAATAAAGGAAACAATGTCATGCGAGCACTAGGAATGTGGCTTCTCCTAAGTGAGACATTTACTATAAAATAACACATTAGGAATCTCATTCCTATCACCTAATTCAAGATGGGGATTTACATATTCATGTAATTATTTAACTAACTCTTTAGCCATGATAGCATCCACTTTTTATATATAACATGAGTTCCCTTTCTAGACCTACTCAGACTTCAAATCACACCTATACATCGGGGTAAGTCATTAGTGCCCACGTACAAAAAAAATTATAAACAAAGATAGGAGGCCCCATGCGGTAAATTTTTATATGATTTCTTACCTACTATATTCCATCATGAGAATAATGTACAATCTTGATGGATTTCTATGGAGTCCCAACCTGGATGTTATAAAAAATAAGAGATATGAATTTTACTCTTTCATTCAAATATATGTCAATAACATCATTAGAATTGTAGATGACCTCTACCCTCAGGTCTAAATTGCCATTTATGGTTAGACTTTGTCTATAATCTCACCCAACATCACCAAAACACTTGATAGTGTGGGGGACTACAAGCTCTACCCTTATTACATTGTTATCATGGTTTTTGGTCATAAGGTGGATCTTCTTCAACTTCCCAAGTTTGTTCCTGACAAGGTGTCTAAATAAGAAATTGTCTTCTAGAAATGGAATGGTATATACAAGGATCTAACAAAGAACAAAAAATATATCTTCCATGGCTACAATATCACTATTTAGAAGATGTAGTAAACCATTAAGAGGTAATTCAAGGAAGCTGAGAATTCTCTTAGAGCATATACATTAGCCATTCTACCCTATAGGGATTAGGACCCTCATGGGAAAGTCTAATAAAATATCCATAGCCTTGACATCTCATATAAACATGAGTCATTTGATCATGACTTTCCATTTATTAATACTAAGGATGATGAGTAAGTGAAATAAATATTAGTGACAATAGGTTTGAGTTAAGAATTGAGGGTAATACAAGTTAACCCCTCCCTCACACTCAACCAATAAAATTCTAGGATCCCACCACAAATAGGATGGAGATCCTCTGACTTATAGAGTGCTAGTCCATTTTAATAACCAATAGACTAGGGACAAGATCCCCAACATCCATCCATGGATCAAGATCAATAATAAGATCAAGATTTGATGGCATAGGAGGCATCAGTGACTCAAGAACCTAAACAACATCAAGATCTATAAGAATTACATGCTCCTACGTAATATAAAGAGGAACATAGTCCTCTAGTTCAAGAATCAATTATTGAACTAAGGAAAGTTAGGCAAGAGTTAGTAGAGGAGCTGACATAAGAAAAAGACAACACAAGAAGGGAAGAGATGGGGAGCATTTTCTTGGATTATTCTGATGAAGAATAAATGGCACCTATTTTGGCAGCCTCAATGGCTTTGACATCCATCATGACTACCCCTCCTCTTCCTTAATAGGTGACTACTCCATAAGCTAGGAGAATGTCACTATGTTATCAATGGAAACCAAAGTGTGATAGACCTTGGAACCCATCCAAGGAAGCACTCAAGAAAGCACAACCTTCATTGGTAGGTGAGCCAAGTCA
This sequence comes from Torreya grandis, assembly GCA_037957365.1. Classification (NCBI taxonomy): domain Eukaryota; kingdom Viridiplantae; phylum Streptophyta; class Pinopsida; order Cupressales; family Taxaceae; genus Torreya; species Torreya grandis. The sequence continues at coordinate 1,890,789 of JARHVA010001217.1, read as the reverse complement.
AGAGATAGATGATGAGGAACTACATCAATCCAAGATCTTGAGCTTAAAAGCACTAAAAGTAAAGGAATCTCTCATCAATGATTCATATGGTAAGGGTGCTCTTTTCATTTCCTCCTTAGTATTTTTCCCTTTAATGAATCTACCTATTTCTTATACTATATCTATTCCAATTGTTTCCACTTTCATTTTTATGCAATCACTTTTAGCTAGTCTTCTTTTCATGCACCTAGCCTCTACTCTTCCTATTGACACCTCTACTTTTGTATCCTCTATCATTATATTTTTTATTCCTTTGGCATCCATTCATTTAACCATCAATATTTCCATCCCATTCATCAGCCAACCCATCAACCAAATTTTTACTTCTTTTACCCAATTAGGTTTACCTCTACCTTATTTAACACCAGTCTAAACCATAATAGTAGTGACAACCAAGAGGGCTCCTAAAAGGAAACCAGTCTATTTTTTGCACCCAATACTAAAATTTTGGAAATTAGACTGGTCCAAAATAATTTGTCCCTTAATGCTTAGACCCCCTTCTAAACTTGAACATTAACTTGAGGAGCATGCAAAAGTAGAAGCTCAACCATTAGATCCTTTAAATCTCACTCTTTTGAATTAGACCAAGGAGTTAGGATCTTTGACCTCTAAGAGGCCCAATATGAATATTACTGAGAATCCCATGGTAAGCTCATGTTTTGACAAAGCTATAGCATCAGTCCAGAATGTCCAAAAAAGGAAGATTGAGGGTAGTTTTAGGAGAGGGTTTATTTTGGAGGAAAAGGAAGAAGTTTATTCCCTTTCAAAGATATAGAATAATAAGAAGGGTCAGTCCCCATACATTGAGGACCTCAAGTCATATATGAATACCCATACTAAGGAAAACTTGGCTATACATGAGGGAATACAATTATCTAGAGAAGAGCAAGAAGAAGAGTTAGAAAATCACAAAGGGCATTAACATGTGATATGTGTTCCCCATAATATAGAATATGATGTAAAAAATTCATCACTTAGGTTATATGATATTTTGGATATAATTTATTCTTTGAGAGTCTAATTAGCTTCACATGTGAATTCAATTAAAAAATCATTTAAGATTCTTATAGAATACAAGAATAAATTGAATTTATTGGTACTGTATACCCATAATAAAACATTTACTCACCTAAACCTAATGAAACCTATAAATTAAACTAATGAATTAAATTTAGATCTCATAAAAACATAGGAATATTGGGATTAGGTGTCATCTTCTGAAGCTCTAATGAATAAGCTTACAAAATAATAAAAATAAATAACACAAATTTTGACTGAGCTTAAATTGATCAAAGTCTAGGATAATAGAGGGAAGATGGTAGCTTGATCCACTTTTGATCAAATGATTTAGCAAGTCTCATATGGTTTCAAATAAATTTTAAAATTATAGAGCTTGGATGACATTAAAGACAAGTTAAGCAAAACAAGGAGAAAGGAAATTGAGGTAGAGGTCTTCTAGATTCGATTTTGAACCACCAAGATATAACATATAAGGCTAATGGAATAAATAGGCAAGGTGAATGGACCTCATCTTCTTGACATTAACTTAATTCATGCACCATATTCTAAGGCATACAAATATTACCAAGATTTGAATGCAAAGAAGAAAGCAACATTAGTACCACCTTCCGATTCTATTCCTCAAAATTTAACTATAGTGCCTTTTAGTTCAATAGCTAAATCAATGCCACCTCATAAATTAGTTCCAAATATAACTCTAGTTTAATAAATGAGTGTATCACCAAGTACTACTCCAATCACCATGTACAAAACAATAAGCACAATGGAAATTACAAAAACAATTTAGAAAAATATTAAGCAAGAATTGATCTAGCCTAAAGATAAAGGTTTTTTTTTACAATTTTGCATGTAACAGTTACAAATAAATGGTTAAGTCCTAGTTACATCCATGTTTTAATTAAATATATTTTACTTTTTTAGAATGCACACATTGCATGTCTGAAGTATTTATAAGTTATGACATGTAATTGAGACTTATGATCTAGTCTTTTAGGATGTAATTAAAGTTTTCTAAACTTGGAGGATGAGGTGACCCCTTTCCCAAATTATTTATATATATGTAGAACCCTCCTTTCAAAGGGTCAAGGTTTTGGATCAATATATAAGAAGAGATCAAAATTTTAATTGTCATAAACTATGTTTTTTCTTTACTCTTCCCTTCCATGTTAATGAAATTGAAAGTTTATTTATTTGTATTAATTCAATAATTCTAAAGTGTGTGAATGCTATGGATGAATATGATTGCTTTAATAATCAATATTAATATTAGATGTGTAATATCAATTAATGATTGATAAGTTTCATTGATTTAAGCAGTTAATAAAATTTGAATTAATAATCAGAGGTGTGTATAGGTATCTCTCTTGATATAGTCTTATAGGCATGAGTCATAACTACCATAGACAAATTTTTGGTCTAAACTATAATCTCTTAGACAAGGGTGTGAAAAAACCTCCCTAAGAATATAAACCTTCAGTTGAGATCATTAAGCATCCTATATTTGTTATCTTAGACTCCAAACCATGCTTTTTTGTGAGTGTGAAATATCTTCAAGCAACAAACATTGGTCTTGGAGACACTAGTCCATCAAAGAAATGACCTTAGAATTAGCTTTCAAAAACACAAAACCTTCTTTTATGCCTTATCTTTCTTCCCCTTTTGAGTTTATTTTAGATATACCCACCATATAATAATTTTTCACCCATCCAACTTGCCTAGTGATTACTTTTTATTAGATTATATGCATCCATCCACAAAACCTAGTTAAACAACCTATAGGCTGAACATGTTATTTCATCACCTGGTTCTTTCAACTACATACCTAAAAATCATACCCTATAGTGTAAAAAGCTTCCATATATATCCTAAATTGTTAAAGGCTACCTCGTTTAAACTTTCTAAGGTGTGTATAAAATCCACATCAACACTTTCTTATAACTAAAATTATCTTATATCAAAATGCAATTTATCATATTTTGTAAACATAAATGATAATAAAATGAACAATGTAACTTCATTTGAGATCACATTGATTTCTACTATACTTTAATTTATTTATTTGTGACTCAATGTGTGCCCATTATACACAAAATAACAATAATGGTCTCTCAATTGATAACATTTACATCTTGTTAATAATGAATATTTGAGGCCAATATGAGAATTGATGGCTCATAATAACCATCCATTTAATTTTTTGAACTAGTGAGTATTTTAACTAAATTATTTG